>JANBXE010000019.1:0-224395 GCA_024271855.1 Wickerhamomyces bisporus
CTTTGGCAACTCTAGCGGATCTTCTAGAAGCTTTTTTACCGGCTTGGTCAAAGTGAACTCTGACACGTTCTTGCCAGTGTTTTCTGAAATGATTTTTCAATAATGGTAAATTTTTGGAGATGGCTAAAAAAACGTTAGTCCATATGTTTTGATATGATCACCGCAACTTGGTATAAGTCAACTACATACCCATTTTATATTATGTTTTTTGATCAGTTCAGTCCAGTCCAAATCATTCAATTCCACTTTTTTTTCAGTTTTTTTTCAACCAAACAAAAAAAAAAAGTCAAAAATATCTTGAAAATTACATAATCAAAAAAGACTTTGGTAGGAGCAGCAAATAAAATTACATAATTTCTTATTATGGTCTTATCCAATTCTCCCTACTATAAATAAGTCATTCAATTGACTGGTTATATGAGACGTGATTCCACATAGTTGGACCCTTCTATTAGTGGATAAATTTAAGAAAATGACTAAAACTAAAATGGGTGTTATATCAAGAGAATCAACACCGCTTTTAGAAGAAGCCTCTTCCAAGGAAACCTACCCATTGAGACTTATACTTCCTGCGGTATGGCTAGGCTCGTTTCTATCGGCTATGGATAACACTATTGTTGCAAACATCATGAGTATAATCGCTGCTGATTTCGAGCAAGAGAATCTCAAGTCCTGGATTGCTACTTCGTTTCTTTTAACAAATGCAGCGTTTCAGCCACTGTATGGGAAAGTGTCAGATATAGTAGGAAGGAAATATGCCCTTTTGTTTGGGCAATTTTTCTTTGGATTGGGATGTCTTCTTGCAGCTTTTGCCCAAAGCGTTCCACAGTTTGCTCTTGCCCGTGCGATCAGTGGGATAGGTGGAGGGGGTGTGACTTCAATGTCGAGTATTATTGTCAGTGATATTGTTAGTTTAGAAGAAAGAGGATTATTTCAAGGTTATGCCAATATCAATTTTGCAGTTGGCCAAATGATTGGTGCGCCATTGGGAGGCTGGGCACTACTAACTATAGGTTGGAGATGGGCTTTTGGATTGCAAGCACCTTGTATTCTATTCTGTATGTTCTTGACTTATAGAAACATCAATATTCAGCCTAAAAAACCATTCACAAAGGAAAGTTTTGAAAGAGTTGATTTCGGTGGATCCTTCACACTGGTTACATTTATAAGTTCATTTCTGCTACTTCTGTCTACAGATCTTAATAAATTCGTTCTTGTACTTGTTGCAACAAGTTCATTTGCTGCTTTCGTCTATATTGAGAAATATATTGCAAAAGAACAAATTTTGCCTTCAGATCTTTTTAAAGGCTCACTGGGTGCTGTTGCTGTATTATCATCCTTGGCTACGTTTTCGATCTACAGCATGTTTTTCGGGATCCCTGTTTTTTTACAAATTGTTCAGAACCAAACTACAGAGCAATCAGGCCGGTTCTTAATTGCTCAAGTTCTTTTTGTATCCATCGGTTCTGTTGTTGCTGGCTATGTGATCAAAAGATTGAATGTTGACGTTACTAAAACATCAGCTTGGATTACATTTATAGGACTGTTGATTTTGTTAGTTGCATTTGTAATACTTTATACAGTTTTGAAATACCCTTCGCCTTATGATACCAATAATGGATGGAAAGTTGCCATGGTTATAAGTTTAGCCCTTGTTGGATTTGCATATGGTAATTTTTTGGTCTCGTCATTAATTACTGTTGTCGCTATTGTTGGGCCCGATGGACAGGCTGCGGCTACTGGTGTGAATTATCTTTTTAGATCTCTTGGTACGGTCCTTGGCACAGGTTTATCCTTAGCATCATTTGAGAACACACTTTCTAAAAAGTTATATGGACTTCTGAAAGATCGTCCTAATGGGGACATTATTTACAAAAATCTTATACACAATGCCAGCTATATCAAAAGTGGGAATTTGAGCGAAACTCTAAAATTTCAAGTCTTAGACATTTACCAAAAAGCTATGGTCACTTCGTTCTCACCTGCTCTTTTTCTCACGCTAATTGCTATTGTGATAGCTGGGACAATGGCTTTAGAGAAAACCAATTTAGACATTAGAAGCATATTTAGCTGAAACAATCATACATTGTCATAGATCATGGTGGAATGCAAAAATCGCACAAAATTTAGTAAATCGTTGATTTTGTAAGTTGAAAATACGGCCAGATGTGCAAAATAAAACCCACACTCTGGATGCAATGATACTAATGGCTCAACATTTGTACTCATGTTTCATGTTTGTCGGAGCATCTAAAATCAAGTTGTGAAATCTATACCGATTCTGGAAATTCCATTTCCGACATAAAAAAATTCTTCAGCTGCATATAACAATCCAAATCCTGTCTATTGAAAATTGTACGATGATCGTTTCTGCTGGGTACATAAAATAGAGCCATTGTCTCTTCTTCAATATTATGTTCAATCATTAGATTTCTGCTCATTCCTTTTTAAACTGACCGATCATGGTAAATAAGAGTGAAGAAGAGATTATTGAAACAACCACAACAACAACAACGACAGAACAGGTTACAGAATGTTCGTCTTTGTTGAATAATCAAAAGCCGGAGTACAACATCAAGGTCATTGCATTAACATTATGGCTTGGAACTTTGTTGTCATCGATGGATGGTACAATTGTGGCTAACATCATGGTTCCAATTGCTGCAGGATTTGAACAAGAAGATATGAAACAATGGATTGCAACATCGTTTCTGATCACAAACACTGCATTCCAACCATTATATGGAAAGGCTTCTGATATTGTTGGAAGAAAATATGCTTTATTATTTGGTCAATTCTTCTTTGGCCTTGGTTGTTTCCTTTGTTCTCTTTCAAAGACTGTTCCACAATTTGCTATTAGCAGAGCCATTTCAGGTATTGGCGGAGGTGGTACAGTTAGCTTAACTCATATTATCTTAACCGATGTGATATCACTTGAAGAGAGAGGAATGTTTCAAGGATACACTAATGTGGTATATGCTCTTGGACAAGTTCTTGGTGCACCAGTAGGGAGCTGGGCATTGAATACCATTGGATGGAGATGGGCGTTTGGTGCTCAAGGTCCTTTGGTTATTATTTTGATGATCTTATCTCATAAAAATTTGAACGTTAGAATGAAGAAACAAATCAATTGGGAGAGTTTTGAACGTATTGATTTTGGTGGTTCGTTTACTTTGGTTACTTCTATTATTTCGTTACTATTGATTGTATCGAGTGATATCAATAAGACTTTACTGATTTCAGTTATGATTGCCTCATTCTTGTCATTCATTTATATTGAGAAATATGTCGCTAAAGAACAGGTTGTCCCGTTAAAATTATTTAAAGGTGAATTAGGCGGTGTTTTCATTGTATCGTTTCTTGCACTGTTCTCTATGATTTCTTTATTCTTTGGAATACCGTTGTTTTTACAGGTTGTTCAAGACCAGTCAATTTTAGCATCAGGTCGTTATTTGACAATAACATCATTTCCAGTTTCTTTTGGATCATTGACCAGTGGTTATTTAATCAGAAGACATAAGGGAGGTGACGTTAAAAGATTTGCGACATTGATTTCATTTGTAAGCTTCACTATACTTGCAATCGACTATACGCTGCTGGAGTATATATATGCTATTCCTCCTCCTAATGACTCAAGATTATATTGGAAAGTTTTATTGGTCATCCAACTGGTTATATTTGGATTTGCTTATGGACATGTTTTGGTCTCGACACTAATTACCTTGGTTGCTATCGCTGGACCTGAAGGACAAGCAGCAGCCAGTGGGTTGAATTTTTTGTTTAGATCCGTTGGGCAAGTTTTGGGTACTGGCCTCTCTTTATCGATTTTTGAATCTTCATTGACTAAAAATTTATCTAAATTATTCCAAGACGTTCCACACGGTGACTATATCCTTGAGCAACTATTGCATAATGCCAATTACTTGAAAACTAGTAAGCTGATTGATAGTGAATTGAAAGAAAAGATTTTGGATGTATACCAAGGTGCTATGGCTTTATCATTCTGCCCTTCTTTGGTCTGTTCATATATTGCAGTTGTGGTTGCTACAATTATGTTTTTCAAAAAGACGTCCAGATTGTAGATTATTGAAACGTTGTACAGTTTTATATGTGAAAAATATGCTAAAAAGAGTTGTAGAACTTCCAATTCTTACTTGTATCTTATCAGTTTGAAGAGTTGACGTAAAACCGAAGACGCTAACTGTGTATAAAATTACCAGAGCAAAAAAACAAAAGCAGTTATAATCAACAATCATTCTCAATATTGAAAATGATTGGGTTTGATCTACTAACTTTTTTCAATAATTTTTCTTCTGTATTATAGTTAGTACTCATATTTTCAAAAGAATGCTAAAGAAGAACGGACCAGAAGAGTCAACGATAGAGACATTAGAATACTCTTCACTATCACCACGAAGCAACCCAAATATAATATCAAATTCATGACCGTTGCTTTTATGGGCATGTACTTTCCTTGCAGCTATAGATGGTACTATAATTGCTAAAATCGTGGGCCTCATATCAGCTGGATTCGAACAGGAGAACATGAAACAATGGCTCGCAACCCCATATTTGATAACAGAAATAGCATTAACGCCATTAGATGGGAAAGTATTAAATATAATCGGAAAGAAATATGCCCTTTTGTTTGGCTAATTCTTTTTTTTGGGGTTTAGTTTTTTTGCTTTGTGCATTCTCTAGCTGAGGTCCATACTTTGCTACATGTAGAGGAATCAGTGGTATTGGAGGAAGAGAAGGAGGAAAAGTTGTTACTTTAACAAGTGTCATTCTGAGTGGTGTCTCATAATTAGAAAAACCAATGGGTACAAGGGAAACTTTATTAAAATCTCTTCTAAGATTTTGTTCTTTAGTTTTCTTTCATGATTGGACTATCATATACTCTACTGCAATACATATATACTGTTCTAACGTTTTATGATACAGATAATGTCTGGAAACTATTGTTGCTTATGTGCTTGGTTATTTTTGGCATCTGTTATGTAAGTATCTTGGTTTCTACTTTAATAACTATGGTCGAAATGGTTGGACCTGAAGGCTAAGCTGCTGAAATAGGGCTAAACTTTTGATTCAGATCGGTTGGCATAGTCTTCAGTACTGGTCTATTATTGTCCAATCATGAGCATTTTCTGAAGGGTGACCATGTAGCTTGTTTGAAAAACGATCCACATGGTAGTAAAATATTGGAAAAGTTGTTCCATGATGCTACTTATTTGAGAATCAGCGAACTGATTGATGTTTCAATCAGGCTTGAAATCCTGTACGTCTATCAGAAGGCAACATCACTCTCATTTATCCTGGGGGTAATACTTTCATACATTGCCGCTATTCCTGCAGCCTTTATGTTTTCAAGATAAATTGCCTTGAACAGACACTGTTTATTAGTTTATGAATCATCCTAGAATTATTCATCTACATTAGTACAGAATTTGAAATTGTATTAACATTATTGGTTTGAATCAATCAATCTTGTTATACAGCTTTTATCAGTTGTTTTATTTCACGATTTGCAAAATTGAAACCAAACTTATAAGCTATTTGCCTATATATCATCTCTTCATTAACCCCAATTTCTTGGTAAAATATGTTGCTAACTTGAATGGCCTGTAAGTAAAATGAGCTCTTGCTCAAGTTCATTTTCGGATCGATATAATTTTTAAAGCAATAGTCTGGTAAGTTGATTCTTACGACTCTCTCCCTAAACGAACCCTGACCGTATTGCATGACCTCGCGCTCAATATATGTAATAGCAGAAAGCCACTGGGATGGAGTCAAGGGGTCACTGGTAGAGATTTTAATATCAGTAGTGAAAACAAAGTCGCCGTTGTAGACTGAAAATGGGAAGGTTATCTCTGAAGACTTCATCGAATCATTTGAGTAACGGTATACAATTTCACGGTGATAATGAACTTTCTTATTAAGCTTAGTTTTCACTGTCTGGTGCTGATAGTCTGGTTTCCAATTGGCTAGTTTCAAGATAGTAGAATTGCTATGATTGTCGTTTCCATTTGTAATTAGATGAGTTAGCGATCTTTTCAACAGTTCAAAGTTGAGATTTGATATTTGGAGACCTGTGCTTGAAACAGGTTTGGAAATTAGGATAGTGATTTTTTTTTGGGCACTCGTTGAGAAGATGTTATATGGTCCTTTTTTAATATATATGGGACAAGAGATCTTGTAATCTTCAAATCTAAAACAATCATAAACTGAAAACTGTAATTCAGATTCTCCTGTTTTTGTTAAATATTCATTAATTGCGTGAAAGTTAAAGTCATCCTTGTTATTTAGCATGTGCTCTAAATTCTTGGGATGCGTTAATAGTTCAACATTGCACCATTCAATGAGTTTTGATGCTTTGATGTCAGATATATGTTCATTAATATGCTTATTCAGTTTTCTTTTCGACTGTTGATATTTAGATATTTGACTTTGAACTAGTTTAGGAATCTCTTTCATATTTGCACAGTAATCATGATGACAAAACTGGATTGAGTAATCAGCAGGCTTCAATAAGACTTTATACCTCTATTTCAAACGACTTGAGCTGTTAATCAAAAAGAGAAGAGCACTAATAAGAGAAACTGAGTACTTAAAGATATTACGTAATGGTCGATATCAATTAATACCCTGGGGCTATCCGGGTGGATGATGGAGATTTTAAGAAGAAAGAGTTTATTGTGAGAAAGTTTGTCAGAGTCAGCCTGAAGAGATATCGATAGTTGGTTAATATGAAGAAAGGATACAGTTTGTTATCCGAAAGACATGAAATCCTGACCGTAATTGTTGGGATATTGGAAATTGAGTGTGATAATTGGGATTATGTCAAAATAAACTCAATTCCTGAGCCATAATAAAACCGGAGTGTCTATTACTTGGTCAAATGATGCCCAAAAGTATTAACAAAAAATAGAAACGAAATAAATAAACAAAACCAAAAAAAAAGAAAAAAACGCAAAAATAGGAGCCCACCTGCATAGATAAAAACATGTACCATCATCAGTCTCCAGTTACTACTTATCATACGAGTGTATTGTAGTACAATTGTGTAAGGTTTTTAGTGTAAGTATTATATGGGCTGTTCGCGAATTGTGACTTGCCGAATCAGTAAAGGTCTCAGCTGCTGGCTAGCAAAGTAGCAAGGAAGGATAAGTTCTCAGAAAAAAACTTAGTAACTGGTAATTGATCTAGTTACTCCATATCTCAATGGGATCAACCTACACTGCCATTGCCACTATCATCACCACTATCACCAGTAAGCAACTACACCCCTCAGTAGGGAGATTGCCCAGGGCTCGTTTCTCGCTTTTCTTCCAGTAAGATGAAATTTTTTCGTCATGTGCTGTGTCATCACCTGAAAACATCACCGGGTTCCTTCCTCAGCATATAAAAACATCCACTACTTCCTTTTTTTTTTTGCTCTCATTCTAAAGACAAACTCTAAACCTACAAACAACCAAACAAATAATACATACAATGGCCATCCAAAAAGTTTTTGCCAGATACGTCTACGACTCTCGTGGTAACCCAACCGTCGAAGTTGAATTAACCACCGAAAAAGGTTTATTCAGATCCATCGTTCCATCTGGTGCCTCCACCGGTCAACACGAAGCTTTGGAATTAAGAGATGGTGACAAATCAAAATGGTTAGGTAAAGGTGTCTTAAAAGCTGTTGCCAATGTTAACGAAGCCATTGCCCCAGCTTTAGTCGCTGCCAACCTTGATGTCAAAGACCAAGCCAAAATTGATGAATTCTTATTATCTTTAGATGGTACTCCAAACAAAGCCAAATTAGGTGCCAATGCTATCTTGGGTGTCTCCTTAGCTGCTGCCAAAGCTGCTGCCGGTGAAAAAAATGTTCCATTATACCAACATTTAGCTGATTTATCAGACTCTCCAAAACCATTCGTTTTACCAGTTCCATTCCAAAACGTCTTAAACGGTGGTTCCCATGCTGGTGGTGCATTAGCTTTCCAAGAATTCATGATTGTTCCAACTGGTGCTCCAACTTTCTCTGAAGCTTTGAGAATTGGTTCAGAAGTCTACCACAACTTGAAATCTATCACCAAAAAGAGATACGGTCAATCTGCTGGTAACGTTGGTGACGAAGGTGGTGTTGCTCCAGATATTTCAACACCAAAAGAAGCTTTAGATTTGATTGTTGATTCCATCAAACAAGCTGGTTATGAAGGTAAAGTCTCCATCGCTTTAGATGTTGCTTCATCTGAATTCTACAAAGATGGTAAATACGATTTAGATTTCAAAAACCCAGACTCAGATTCATCAAAATGGTTATCTGGTCCAGAATTAGCTAACTTATACTTACAATTAATCAAAGAATATCCAATTGTCTCGATTGAAGATCCATTCGCTGAAGATGACTGGGAAGCTTGGACTCATTTCTTATCCAAAGTTGACATTCAAATTGTTGCTGATGATTTAACCGTCACTAACCCAGAAAGAATTGCAACTGCTATCGAAAAGAAAGCTGCCAATGCTTTACTATTGAAAGTTAACCAAATCGGTACTTTATCCGAATCCATCAAAGCTGCTCAAGATTCTTACAAAGCCGGCTGGGGTGTCATGGTTTCCCACAGATCTGGTGAAACTGAAGATACTTTCATTGCTGATTTATCTGTCGGTTTAAGATCAGGTCAAATTAAAACTGGTGCTCCAGCTAGATCTGAAAGATTAGCCAAATTGAACCAAATTTTAAGAATTGAAGAAGAATTAGGTGACAAAGCCATTTACGCCGGTGCTAACTTCAGAAAATCCGTTGCTATCTAAGCTTGACATTAACATGAATGGTTTTTATTTAAATGTTGTTTAGTTTTTAACGGTTACTTACGCTTTGAATCTGTATTAGAATACATTTATTCTTGTATTTATTACTAGTGACATGCCATCGATTCGTTTAATTCACTTCCAAATAGATAATTTCCGATACCTGCACCAACAACAACACTTAACATCGCCCAACCATTATAAGTCATAAAAATCAACATAATCATATATGAATAACCAACCAAACTAGCGTATAAAGCTGACTTTTGTAATCGTGATATTGTTCCTGGAGGTTTGTAAGTCAACGACTGGTCTTCAGATTCAGGTAATCTTATTGCGGGAGTAACAGCTATATGTGTTAGCCTCCTTTGTCATAACATAATAAAACAGAAAATCAAACCCTTTCGGGCAAAGATTATGTACTCACTTTTATTATCCCATCTCTTAACTTTTGATCTTAGATATTCATATCCAACACTCAGAACAGAAATGGCAAAAAGTGTAAAGATGAACGAGCCAAAAGAACGTACATGCCACCATTTAAAAATGACACAGAGGTTCTTCCAGTTCCACGTGAATATCATCTATGTAATACAGGGTTAGTCCTCTCTTAAATTGCTAACTGATTTCTCTGAAATGCATACGTTCATACTGCACATGTCATGGTCCATCTCAGAGTGATCCATTGCTTAATATAGTATGATAAAAGTGAGGAGGTTGATTAATTTAAAGGGCTTTTGATATTGATAAACTTTTGTTTTTTTAGCTTTTAAATAACACCCAGACATTCATCCTCATTGAAATTGGAAATTCGTTAGTGTATATGATTTACTCCGTAAATAAATGGAAATGACAGGACATCAACTTATCTAGGTGGAAGTCGAATGCTTTGATACTACTAATGGACCCAAGACATTGTGAAGACTATAATCAGGCGTATTATGCTTCCAATTGGACCTCATGGAAGTTCTTATAAAGCTTTCATATTGTATCACGCATCGCAAATTTAAGACCATACAGCTTACTAGCTTTTTCTACTAGCAATTATCTCCATAGAACACTAATTGGCTACAACAAATCTCCAATTCATTTTACCTTTATCACATTAGAACATCTTTTTCAGTAGTTGGGGACGCATTGAAATCTACCAAACTGGTCAGCTGGCGAAAGCTGGTACTGGGTTTCACTTTAGATTGAAAAAGTACTCTGTTTTTACTGATTGTGCGTTTGAAGATCTTTTTGGGGTTTAAATCTAAAACTTCAACCAATTTAAAACATGGACATTTTTACAACTAAGATCCACAATTCATGTAATTCAGTGATATTTGATGCTAATATGCACAAATTTTGTTGCAGATCTAACAGATTAGCACAATTGATGTCTCTTTTCAGTTATTATTTGGGATACATGGAATGTACCGAATCTGAATCAGATAAAATATCATGCTTCAGAATCTGCGGAAGTCATAATGTTGATTTTTTTTTAAATTGATTGTTAACTAGAAAATATCAGGAAAGTCGTTTATTGGGTTCTCTGTTAGGCAATCTTGAAGAACCTTTAGAACTTTTGATGCAAATAATTATTACTTGATTCGGACATCAATAAAGTAAAATTGATTCATTTGCTTAGATCTTTTTGTTTGAAAAGAATCAGTTTGAAGGATGGTAGATTTAAATTAACAGAGTATAAAAGCAGTGATAGATGACATGTTCAATGATAAATTTGTATCCCGTTTTTTTTATCATCCAAAATCATCTTAATTTATATCATCACTCGTTATGCAATTCTCAAAAGCTTTTGTCGCATCTTTCTTTTTAGCCTTAACCTCTAAAGCCTTTGCTGCTGTTAACTCCACTTCCACTAAAGATGCTGAAGATACTTTTGCTGATTATGAATTCCCATTTTCAGACGATGCTATTATTAAGACTGTTGCTTTATCTGACGATGTCGCCCCATTTCTCTTAAATGATACCGTTTACTTTGTCAACACTACTATTATTGACCAAGAACTAGGTTCTGAATCCCAATATTCCAAGCGCGATGCTGCTGCTAACGCTTGGAGATGGAAGTTTTATCTCCCAGGTCAACCATTTTATTGAATAATTGGTGATTTGACACAGACCTATTTGGATTCTCAATTTTGTGTTCTTTTTCCTATTCCTAGGAACTAAATCTCTGAAATCTTGAAGAGATAATATTTAGTTATTATATTTTGCTATATCAATCAATGCGTTTATTAAACTGTGGTAAAACTGCCTTTGTAAGATGCAGTCTTCATAATAAAAATGAAAAGTACATGGCTTGACCATCAAATGAATCTCCGAAAAAAAAAAAAATTCATCAACTAAAAAATAGAAAAGTCAACATTATTCTCTCTATTTCTTGTGTCCTTTGAGTTTCAAAATTATCCAAGAAAACTCAGATGTCCTGTAATTGTCACTCAAAAGCTGATTTATCAAGCGAACAAATCTCGGAAGAAGATGAACTAGTGATCAGTACAGACCCAAACCATCCTGCAAATTTAATTTGTGAACTTTGTAAGATTTTCTATAATAATGGTTGGGTCACCGGTACAGGTGGTGGTATTAGTATAAAAGGCACCGAAGATAAAGTTTATATTGCTCCTTCTGGTGTTCAAAAGGAGAGGATGATTCCATCAAATATGTTTGTTATGGATTTGAAAACTCAACAATATCTAAGAACTCCAAAAATCTACAAACCTTCTGCATGCACTCCTTTGTTCTTGTCTGCTTACACCATGAGAGATGCTGGTGCTTGTATCCATACACACTCACAAAGTGCTGTTATGGTCTCTCTACTATATGAAAAAGAGTTTAAGATTGCCAACGTTGAGCAAATTAAAGCCATTCCAAAAGTTACAGAACCTGGATACTTGGGCTTCTTTGATACTTTAACTATTCCAATCATTGAAAACACAGCACATGAAGAAGACTTGACCGATACTCTGCAGAAAGCTATTATGGCATACCCTGGTACAACTGCAGTGATAGTTAGAAGACATGGTATTTATGTTTGGGGTGAGACTGTTTGGAAAGCTAAAGTATATAACGAAGCTATTGATTACCTTTTGGAACTGGCTGTTAAAATGAAACAATTTGGAATCAAACCAGATGCTGAAGTTGGTGCCGAAAAGACTTACGTTGATCCAAAGATTTATAACTGAATTTTTCCTATTAAATAATTATAACTCATGTTCACTTAATATATTGTACACTGAAGTAGTAGGCATAACTCGTATTACCTTATGGATTTCTTTGTCTTAACTAATGGCTCACCATGAACTTTAGTCCAATCTATACTTTTGTCTAATTCTTCGTCAATTAACCCGACAGACGACACCAAGTCGCCTCGTATCACAACCAGCCCCATATCTTCTATAAGACTGTCTTGATTCTTCAGTATTATTCTCTCTTTAGCATCAATCAATATCAAATTTGTTAGATTATCATATCCTTCAAGCTTTCCTACAAAAAGTTTACCATCTGACGTTATAACTGCAACCTGCTCTAATGAAGGGCTTGTTAGTAGCCAATAAATATAAAACAGCTTGGGACACAACATACTTTGTAAGAATCCATTTAGAGAGGACATATCGTTGAAAGAATTGAATGACCAGTTGATTGGTTCAAATTTGGATTGTATGAGTTTTGTCTATAGAAAAAAAAAACCGTAGCTGGATTATGTAATTCTTCAAACCTCAATCAATTCAAAGAAAGAACAAATCAAAGCAAGTGGGAATGTCTAGATCAAACCAATACCAATTCAAATTCTCAAGTTCAAGAGATGCTGATGATGCAACAACAGCTTCCACATCGAAAAGGTATGACATTCATCCAATTGAGCTTGTTGTCCAATCAGTTTTAGGAGAACCACTAGAGGAATTATCAAGTCAATTACAAGGGTTACATGAGTCACAGGTAATCTTAATCGCTAGACTGTCCATTATCGAAGAGAAGTTAAAGAAATATCAGAGCCAATTGAATGTTGATATTAACATTAAAGAAACGGAGGAAAGATTAAATAATTTGAGAAAGAAACTACTAGATTTACTACAAAGATTAACGAAAATTGAAGAAAAAATACAAAGAAAAATTGCAAACTCTACAAACTGATAACTTTCATGAAATCGTAAAAATATACATATGATTTTTTTTGTTATATTTTTATGTTGTTTTGATGTTTTGGTGTTTTTTTTTTTATTGTTCAAATTATGGAGACCAAACTTGAAGCAAGTGGAAAGGATAACCAGATGATTTATAAGTGAAAATTGACAGGAGAACACTATAAAAAACCAAGATAATGGCCAAAACAGAAACAACAACGATCAGGTGGATTTTTTCGTTTTTTATGGTTTTAGCTTTGGTGATTAAAGCAACAACAGAAAAGGCCAAAATTGCATAAACAAATGACAAGACTTGAGTCTCAGCTCCTAATTGATTCTGTTGACCACGAACAAAATATTCAATTTCACCATTAGGTCCGGAAGCTCTTAGATATGGAGTTCCTCTTATAGCATTGAACATATAACCTGTGATGAAGAATATAATAGCAATAACGGTAGCACCACCCCATACTGGTTTATTTGTTAAGAGTGAGAAAATGGTGGATGAGCTTTTCTTGAGTGCATAGACAGTGATGACTGCAAAAATGAAGCTAATAATAACATTTCCATAGTTCAATTCTTCGTAGATAGTAATATTTTTATTTATAAGTTCACTTAAGGTACCGGAAATATATGGGGCGAAGTCTGAACCAGTTTGAGGAATATTTAGCACTTCATATCCAGTATTAAAAGCGTGCGCTTCTTTAGTAGGGGAGTATAAGTATAATCTTGGAACATTGTTTAATTGAAATTTTTGGAAAATTTCAGAGTGCCCATCAGCAAAATCAGCTCTTGCAAAGAATAGGTTATCACCATCTGGATGGTCTTTAAACCATGATTTCGCTAGTTTTTCAAACTCTGGTTGGATTGTAGTACACACAGTGCATCCTACTTGGACATTTGTGGCTGTTAATAATAAAAGAATATAAGAATCTCTTGGTCCACCCAAAACTCTTTCAAAATTAGTCTTTGTTAACTTTATGATGTTACTCAAGCTTGATTTCTCTGTTTGTTTCAGCAATTGTGGAGAGTTCAGGGCAGAAACCAATGTTAAAAAAACAGAGAGTAGAGCAATGACTTGGAACTTCATGATGGCTCTCTTTGAAAGTTCCAAACCTTTTCAATATGTTTAAAGCAAAAAGACCCGGCTAATTTGCAAACTATTAATTTTGTATTCGTGTTCAGTTAAAATGTCAATTCCGAGGGTTGGATAGGGTGTCGGATTTCGTAGAAATTCGACAAATATTCAATAAATAAAAACAACGTCAAAAACAACGCCAAAGCTGTCAAAAAAGACCCCAATTCATTCTTTAAAACTTGAGAGCAATGCCTAGTGCGTATACATTGGAGTGATTACCAATGCTAAATTTTAGCATTGACCTTTTTATACTCATTAATTCCGGAACTAACAACTACTTTCAGTCAAATCACTTGAACCATTCCTTTTCGATAAAGGTCAAGGCTCAACTTTTCCAATTGAAATATTGAGAAACTCAAGACTGGGTGTCGATGTCAATCACTACATTTCCAGACTTCTTGGAGTTAAAAAGGAATCTTTCTTGGATGCTATTGGTGGATTCCCTCAATCCTTCAAGTTGTACCTCGAATCAGATCTACAAGTTTTCAAAGAATACAACATCACTCCAATTTTCGTTTTTAGTGGTAATAACATTGCTGATCAATACTCTTTCAAGAATTCAAAAGACCAAACGTCTCTGGAGAAAGCCAGAAATTTGAGTTGGAACAAATACCAAGTACTATCCCAACAGCAACAACAACGTTCGCCACTTCCACCAATCCCATATGACACATTCAAAGACTTCTTCACACCTTTTAGCCCAGAATCGATAATTCCTGAATTAATTGATTATTTTGTCTCCAATAATCTGGAATATATTAGAGCACCTTACTTCTCCTGGGTCCAATTATCCTATCTTTATGAAAAAAATGATATCGATGCCATATATGGTCCAACTGAAACTTTGTTATTATCAAATGTCGATAAGTTCATCCTGGGAATGGAGTTTGTATCCAAAGAGTTCAGATATATTGACAGAATAAAAGTGTTGAATGATTTTCAAATTTCTCAAACACAATTATTGGATATTGCAGTCTCTATTGGATGTGACTTACAACCAGTTACTTTGCCATTATATGCAGGATATCCACCACCCTCGTTGTTTGAAATTGGTTTGGAGATTGTCAGCAATGGTGTTTCCATTTATGCGAACGTTTTGAACTCAAATAATGATTCAGCTATTGAACGATTCCAAAAAGGTGTTCTTGCCCTACAATACACCCCAATTTTAAAGACCTCTGGACGGGTCGAAATTCAAAGGTTTGATGAACAAGATCCAGGCTCACCTGGTAAACAACCTCCAACTGATATTCATGACATTATTGGCCAAAGATTACCACACGAGTATTATTTTTATGAATCAATTGGGCTAATACAACCAAAAGTTTTGGAGTCAATAGTCTTTGGCACTTATATCGAAAACCAACCACTTGATGGAGTCATTACTGCACAATTCAGAAGTACTGTCAATAAAATTCCGTCTTTTTTCAAAAATAAAGAAATCAATCTTTTGACACAAAATATGGCTAGATATTATCAAGTTAAAAAAATTCATTATGTTAAACCGTTTGAAAGTCCTAATGTGGAATTGGAAAATAGAATGACCCCATCGTTATATGAAAAATTAAGCCCATTCGTAATAAGATCGGATTTGGAAGAATTTAATTTACTCGAGTTCCTAAAATCTTTATCAAAGGAAAATGTTATTGGAGAATCTGCTGCTAAGTTACAAGATGAATCAAAAAAACTACAAAAGAATCATGAGATCATTTCAACCGCATTCTTGAGACTCCTTTATCTATTAGATTTCTTCGATTTCAAAGATTCCATGATTGTTAATAATAAATGGACAAAGCCACTTTTGAAACTACAAGAACTAGACTCATCATTTGGCTTTGAACAGTACTTACTACTTTTAATATTCTTGAAACTCAATCCATTCCAATTGACGGATGATCTATCGGCAAATTTAGTTGGTGGTTCCAAAACTACAGACAAAGAACAAAAAGAAGTTGTACAGTTAATTTCAAGACTAGCCACTTTTGTCAGAGTCGATCAAAAGAAACAATCATACATCGGACCATTATCTAGAAGTCTCTTGAACTTTAGATCTTCCATTAATTTAATCAAAGAAAACACAAGGGAATTATTAGAATCAATTCTAGTAAATTCATTATCCAACAACGAAGCTTCAAAGATTCAAAGATCGTCTAAAAGTTGGAAATCTTTTGTTGTTCAAATTCCATACAAATTAACCACACCAAATGTGATCCTAGGAATTCTATTACAATCTTTTTTGGACCACCAGTATAGTGGAAACTCTTTGAAAACAAGTAAAGATGTTGTTTTGGATCTCTTTAGTAGCCCAAACAATTCGTTGAATGATTTGTCAAAGGATTTCAACCGTGGGTTTATATTTGTGAGAGAAAGTTTCAAACTGATCAAAATTCTTTATGAAGATAAGCTAATTACTGAAAAAGTTTACCAGGCATTCGTGAGAGCTGATAAATTAGCTGAAAATGTCTTAAAAATCTAACTAGTTCTTTATAAAGAAGTATAACTAGATCTACGTATCTAATCTAAAATGACCATGATGTATTAAAACTAGTTGAAAGATAGCTCATCTACTTCTTGTCGTAGTTGTGTCGTTAGTAAAGACATTGAGAATCAAGGTTTTTTTGTTTTTCATTTTCGGTGCTTGTTCTTCTGAGAGCTTTTGCTTCTTTGTGGCTGGACATATCATAATAGTTCTATGTGGTATTCGAGACATCTGCGGTATTTGTTGAAGGAAAATGGCCAAGAGCATATATAAACTTATACTGATAATTCGTCCTTTTTTTTTGGAATAAGTGTGGTTTATTATTGTGTTTCATTTTGGGCTTAAATTTTCGTAAAAGTCCGATTACACTATCAAATAGGGACAATTTGATACATTATAGTAATAAAAATGTAAAATTCTATCTTTTGTTTAAACCAAATAATTGGATTAATTCTCCTTGTGACAATTTCTGAATTGATTCTTGAATTTCTTCACCAGTTCCTGTAATTGCTTTAGCCAAGGTTCTTTTCTTTTCTTGAAGTTCAACGATACCAATTTCAACAGTTCCTTTGACAGCAAATTTATATACATCAACTTCCTTGGTCTGGCCTATTCTGTAAACACGATCGATAGCTTGCTCCTCAATTTGAGGATTCCACCAAGGATCAAATATAACGACCTGGGAGGCAACAGTTAAGTTTAAACCGACAGCGCCTGACTTCAAAGAACACAGCAAAACGGTGGTTTCAGAATCGTTTCTCAATTTTTCTAGAGCTTGATCTTTCTGTT
This sequence comes from Wickerhamomyces bisporus, assembly GCA_024271855.1. NCBI lineage: Eukaryota > Fungi > Ascomycota > Saccharomycetes > Phaffomycetales > Wickerhamomycetaceae > Wickerhamomyces > Wickerhamomyces bisporus. Next base: position 17,330 of record JANBXE010000019.1, read on the forward strand.
TGATGTTCATTTTACCATCGTACATTGAATATCCGAACCCCATTGTTCTTAAAACTGATGCTAATAGCACCAATACTTCTCTGAATTGAGAAAACACAATCGTTTTTCTAGTCCTGTCTTTAGTCAATATTTCAAGCAATTTCAAAGTTTTAGCACTTTCTGTCTCCTTGATGGAAGACATTTTGTCCTCACACTTTTTACAAATCGTTTGACCTTCCTCAACTTTTTCGTTAAAACATATATCACATTTTGTCTCTTTCACGGTTAACGAAGTCATAAAATCAGCTAAATCATCTAGTTCTTCGTCAACATTCATATTTCTTTTAGATGGTGAAGCATTAATTCCTGGTGTATTCTGTTTCGTGGAAACTTGGTCTAAGCTTTCGGGGGACAATGATGCCGAATCACTCAAAAGTTTCCAGTGACAAGAAACTTGTCTTAATCTAAGCAAGTATACTAAAGCACACATATAAAAAGTTGTACCCTCCTTTCTCTCCTTCGCACCAACTTTAGACGGAGATATTTGATTGATTAAGTCATTAGATAAACTTTTGTTTTCAGCAACCTTCACGTCTTCTTTGACGTCCTCTTTGAATTCATTGGTCAGGTTTGACACAAAACGCACTTTAAGTGCATCATACAGTTTTTGCTCTGCTGGTGTAAATATAATTTCAGGAATGTGAATTATCTTTTTTGGGAGTTTGAAGCTAGTAGACTTCAAGATGGCCTTAGTTCTTCTTAGCATGACTTCTTTCAACTCTGCTTTCAATAACATAAATGCTTCAGGTTCGTTCCTAGACAAGGGTATCGATATTTTTCTCTTCCAAACTTGAGGATCTGAAAGATCTGAGACTCTCAAGAAAGTGAATAAGGATTGTAATTCGTCAATTGAATTTTGAACTGGAGTACCTGTTAAACACCATCTCCTTGAACTCTCGATTTGGCAGACTGCAATAGAAACTTTTGCTTTTGCATTCTTGATTATATGTGCTTCATCTAAGATAACTCTATGCCAATACCCTTGATAGATAGGGGACGTTTCTGGGTTATTATTTTCGCTTCTGATAGTATCGTAAGAGGATATAACAACATCATTTTCGTTGAGTACTTTGTAGTCTCTTGTCCTATTAGTGTCATGGAATACCATTGTTTTAAGATGAGGAGCAAACCTTTTGATTTCTTGATTCCATTGTGTAGTTAAACTGACAGGACAGATAACCAAGGTTGTTTTGAATTTTCTATTTGGAACTTTATTGTTATATGTTCTTACATCTTCATCCTGAATGTCAGAAAGGTCTTTCAAGTCATCTTCATCTGCCTTGTTCTTAACGATTAATGCAATAGCCTGAATTGTTTTCCCTAGTCCCATGTCGTCACATAGAAGTCCACCTTTATTCAAAACTTTACTCTTTTCTCTTTTTCTTAAAAATTTCAGTCCATGAACTTGGTGATCAAGTAAATTGACAGACAACCCTTTAACTTTTCTATCCTTCTCATTGACCCTTTCCTCCTCCAATTTTTTAATCTCTTTCTGATCATCCTCTGTACTAATACTATTGATTAAAGATTTAGCTGTATCAGCTTCCTTGTTATATTTAGTCGCATCAGCATCCAAGAATGCTTCACCAGATCTTCTGATTGAGTTGTTATTCAAAATTGAATAAGGATCTTTAAACGGGGAATCTTGTTTTGAATACTTGGAAAATCCAGAAACAAATTTGACATCTGCCCTATGATCCAGAGTTTCATTTTTCTTCAAAGGTGAATCAATGACAACTGTTTTCTCTGAGCTTCTATACAAATCAATCTTCTGTCCCCACCTTTTATCATCCACTGCCATTGGGGTATCATTGAAAAAGGCATTTTTGTCAAAAACTTTCTTGGTAGAAATAACAGGTTTATTTTGAGATCTCAGAGGTTTTCTTTTTGGGGCAACTAGAGAAGAAAACTTTTTGTCAATGAAAATGCTTGATGATTTAGGAGCTTGAGATGGCTCTAGTTTCTTTGACGGGGAAAGTTTCACAGAAGAGAGTTTACTCCCAATTTCATCAACATCGCTGGGCATTTCGAACAAAGTTTAGCTTTGTCCTGATTATTCTTCCATTTCAAAATCTCTATAAATTTTTTTTTTCCTGTAGAGGCAAAATTTCAGAAAGTAAACAAATGGAATTTAAGCAAAAAAAAAAGTTACTGCAGAAACAAATTAATTTTGAAATTTTCGGAAATAAAAATTTTCTTATTTCCGAATTAATTTTTTATTTTTTATTTTTATTTTTATTTTTTATTTTTTTTTCTTTTTTCTTTAATTAATTAAAAAGTTGTTTAAAGTGTTATTATAGTTTGTTGCGCAATCAATAAACTCTTTTTTTTTTCCGACTTTGCAGAGCAATAATCAAAACAAAGTAGTGACTAGAACAAAGCAATGAACAGAAGAACAAAGCAATAATCGGAAGAAAGCAATAATTAGGAAAGATATTCAAAGGCTAAATCTAGTTAATACCTCGACAATAGAAGTTGTTCTGAGGCGCTCGGCGATTTTTGGTCATAGGATAACTATATTTAGATGGTATATAATCTCAAGATGGAACCCATTAAACATTCTAAACTCTTTTATAATTAAGGTCCTAATTTGACTAAGATCTTTTTATTTCTCATCAAAATGAATTTTCTAGCATTGACGTTACTCTTATCCTCAATGTTTATTGCGGTTACTCACGCAAGAACTGTCCATTTGTACGCGCTGAGTATTCCTGGCTCTATTAATGAAATCCCATTTAAAGGACTCAGTTACAAGCATTCAGGCGCTGCTTTAGATTACATATTTATAGGTGATAATGCAGCTGATCTCAAGTTTGATGAGACTAAAGGGTTGATTTATGATACCCGCGTTGCTACTGGTCCTTTAGGGCCGTATAATGTCAATTACACCTTAAGTGTTACCAACATAACAGGCTATGATGGGTTCCCATTTTTGAAATTAGCCCCAGGCGGTAAAACAGCATGGTTGATTCGTAATGGAAAATTGCACTTAGCACAGGCCCATGGGCAATTTTATGCTGCAAAGAATACTAATGATCCATATAGTTACTCTAATTATGAGTATTCTGTTGGTTTTACAAATAACGGCATTGAGTCAGTAGAAAAAACTGGATCTAACGTTACTCAGGTGAAGATTATCGCACACTACCCAGATTAAAGTCCAAATTCAATGTTATGATTATTTGTTTAGTTATCGAGTGATTTCATAATCACGCTTTATGAAAATAATTATTGGAGATCTATTAAAAAGCATCCATTGTGTAATCATGTTCAATTCCTGGTGTGACACTTGTAATAAATTTCAAGAAGATAATCAAATATTGGTCAACCCTGACAACATCTCTAGCATCTTCTCTTATTTCGGCTTCTTCAAGATTCTCCCAACCTTCGTCATCTTCATCTCTACTATCAGCTAATCCTGCTCTTCTAATACCTCTGATAAGATCATTCTCTTGTTGCTTATTTCTCAATTTCCTATTATTTGCAGCGATTATAGCTCTATTGATTAAGACTTTCATGACAGCAGCATGTCGACAAGGATGAATTGATATTGATGTGGTATCATCTAAAAATGGTGCTTTCTCAATGGTGACAGTTTTATCCCTATAATCCGCTGATATGTCTTCAAACATTTGTTCTGGTGTTAACGGCGATCCGTTATTATCGTAACCAATTAAATACATTCTTGGAACTCTATAAGCAGTTGAGTAATGTATGTAAAGGTCATAAAGTCTCTTATTTGGATTTTTAGAGCGTGGCTCTTCATCAATGGACTCATTGTCATCGTCCTCAGCAGTATAATCAATTAAATCATCAATCTCCTCAATGTCTTGATTTTTAGTTTCATTAACAACTTCAGTAGTGTTAAACTTTGGCTTCGACGTCTTTGTCCAGCCATCTTCATCAACCTCAGCCTCGTCCTCTAATCCAGCACCCAAATATTCCAATGCTCTTACAAATGAGGTAACTTTTCTAGTAACTAAAAACTGTTTGTCATCAGGCAAGAAATCCCTTCTTCTTTTCAGTGGAGCAGGGGACCATTGCCATGTTGGGAATTTATAAACTAAATAGTCACCGGCTTCAACAAATTCTTCTGGTGTTATTTCTCCTGTTGTGCTGAAAGTTGATGTGTGATACGCAGGTGTTAAATACTCTCTCCAAGAGTTGAAAGTTGACCTGATTGCGTTTGACATTTCTTGATGGCAATAATAGTGACTCCTTTGTGGATATAAGGCCCTCTGATAACTTAAAAGGCCTTATCAAATGTTTTAGGACAACTGAAGAAGCTTCTATTTGACGTGTGCAGTCTTCTTTTTTGAATGGCGTTATTTCAAAACTCTGTTGCAGATGCTTCTATCAAAAGTTGTCTTTAAATGAAGAGTTGTGTCAAAAGTAAGAAAGTATCGCTTTATCACAAAAGAAATTACCTAATAAGAAATATTCGCGAAATATTTACATAGTCGAAAACAGAAACCTCGGAAGTCGGAGGTCGGAAGAAATTGACACATACAGAATTTCATAATCGAAACGCCGAACTTCATCAATTTCTTTTCCGATCCTAATTTGAAACTCAATTCTTCCTTTGGAATTGAAGTGCCAATTTCAGGTTGTGTAAAAGGTTCGCTGGTCAGGAATGCCTATTAAAAATAGACGGAAGGCTAAATCCTCTTTGAAAAAAGAGGTATCCAATGCTGCTGAGATTCACGATTCAATCACGAATTCAGTTGATGTTATCGAAGAACAACTTAGCGAGATAAGATCTGCTAATGGGACCATATCGGAAGAGAATGGAAAGACGCACAGGAAAAAACCAAAGAAAAGCTTCAAAGAATCAAGAAGAACTGTCTTTGTTCTCGGTACGTTGATTGGTGTCCTAATTGCTGTCTATTTTGGTGCACAACAAAAAAATGTTTTGAATCTGGGTGATTTTGATAGTTTGGTTAATTTTGAGTCTGTTCAGGATATGTTCGATGATTGGAAAGGAGCATTTCCAAACAATCTCCAATTAGCTTTGAGTGAGTTTCAAAATAAATCTCCTGATTTCAGTGAAAGTTTTGCCGTTGGTGAAGCTTTGAAGGAGGAGCAGAATTTAACTTCAAAATATCCTGTTATTATGATTCCTGGTGTTATTTCTACTGGTATTGAATCCTGGGGGCTTGAAGGTACACCTGAATGTCCTTCACGCGCACATTTCCGTAAAAGATTATGGGGTTCGATGTATATGCTGAAGACCATGTTTTTGGATAAAGCTTGTTGGTTGCAACATGTGATGCTAGATGTGGAAACAGGTTTAGATCCACCAGGTATTAAATTGAGAGCTGCACAAGGATTTGAAGCTGCAGATTTTTTCATGGCTGGTTATTGGATTTGGAACAAGATTTTGGAAAATTTAGCTGCTATTGGATATGAGCCAAATAAAATGGTGACTGCTGCTTATGATTGGAGATTATCGTATCTAGATTTGGAAAGAAGAGACTTTTACTTCTCAAAATTGAAACAACAAATCGAATTGGAATTTCAAGCAACAGGTGAGAAAACAGTTTTAGTCGGACATTCTATGGGATCTCAAATTGGGTTTTACTTTATGAAATGGGTTGAAGCTTCAGGTACTCATTTTGGTAATGGTGGTAAAGACTGGGTCAACAAACATATTTATGCCTATGTTGATATTTCCGGATGTATGTTGGGTGCTCCTAAAGCAGTGCCAGCTTTAATATCCGGTGAAATGAAAGATACAGTTCAATTAAATGCGCTTGCAATCTATGGATTGGAAAAATTTTTTTCCAGAAAAGAAAGATTGGATATGTTAAGAAGTTTTGGTGGTCTTGCAAGTATGTTACCAAAAGGAGGTAATCTAATTTGGGGTAATTTGACAAATGCGTATGAAGATAATTTGAGTAATCACACAGATAGTGATGTGTCCTTGGGTAATTTCATAAGGTTTGAAAAAGAAGCCGGTATTTATTCTGCAAAAAACCTCACTGTTGGCGATAGTATTGATTTCATTTTGGATACATCACCTGAATGGTTTAACAGAAGAACAAAAGAGCATTACTCCTACGGCGTTGCTTCAAGCACTGAAGAATTGGAAGCGAATAATGATGATTTTTCAAAATGGGTTAATCCATTGGAAGCTCCACTACCAAATGCTCCAGATTTAAAAATTTTTTGCTTTTATGGGGTTGGTAATCCAACTGAACGTGCTTATATTTATCAAGAAGAAGAAAATAAAGAGATTACAAGATTGAATATTACAATTGCACAACCATCCGATAAATCAGCAGTGGTCCTCACTGATGGGGATGGTACAATTCCATTACTAACACATTCTATGTGTCATAAGTGGAAAACATCGCTATCCTATAATCCAGGTGGATCTGAAGTTAAGATTGTCGAAATTAAACATGATCCTGATAGATTTGATATTAGAGGGGGTGCTAAGACTGCAGAACACGTTGATATTCTTGGTAGCGCAGAATTAAATGAATTGGTTTTAAAAGTTGCTTCTGGAAGAGATGAATTAATCAATGAAAAAATCATCACAGATTTACCTGAATGGGTTGCTTCTATGGATTTTGGATTTGACTGATTATATTGTTAGCTATTGAGAAATACGCACCCATGTAACTTTAGACTGTAAATTTATACGCGTCATTTTGATTAAGTAGACGTTTTGATTAAGTAGACATTTTTCGATTGTAATAAACAACAAATATTATGAACTGAAGGAGGGGGAATGTATGATTAGTTCACATTCCTTCAAATCAACTGGCTCACTCCTTAAACATCAACTCATCATCATTCCCCGAGATGTATGATAGTTTCAGTTGTCGATGCAATGATGAAGGAGTGCATTCCTGCTCAATGATAGACATATGATGGAGAGATAAGACCAAACTTGATGGTATCAATTGAATGACATCGATAACTGTTGAACACCCGCGTCTCTCTCATGTCCCAAACTACAGTGAGTTATGGTTACTTCTTTGTGCATATTTCGTGAATCCTGATCTTTATTGTTCTTTGTTGATCTACTATGCATTTGTTTGCCAAACAATAAAACACGAAACCGTGTTTTGTGAATTATGACGCTCACAGATCGCTCTTACAACGGGACTGTGAAACCTGCCAAAACAATCACCAACAAATTGATCGGAAATATACACAAACAAGTTACAAATGTCGGTATTTTTTGTGGGTATCAAGCCTTATTTTCTTCACCAAGTGATATATACACACAACTTATATACCATTTCTTTGCAGCGCTTCGTAGCGCTTTGTAGTACTTTATGATCATTACACCTAGCGCTGTCTTAAAAGTATTTTTTTCCTACTGCTCTTTCTCTTTCTCTTTCTCTTTCTCTTTCTCCTTCTCTTTTATTTGCACCCGTTGTCGTGGTGATTAAAAATAAAACGAAAACAAAACAAAACAAAACACGAAAATCGCCAAAAAATCGCCAAAAAATCAAAAAACTAAAAAAAACTAAAAAAAAAACACGCAAAAAAAAGCCTTTCTAAAACAAATTATTCGCGATTATTCTGTTTTAGGAAATTTGTAAACAAAAACAAACGAAAAAGTGAAAACAAACCCAAAAAATTACTGCTTGATTTTGCAGTAAGAAGCCATTTCTATTTATTTATTTTATAACTCACAAATAAATACTTTCTCGTCAGTCTTCATCAACTAACGACAACGACAACAACAACAACAATTGAAACTGTTCATATACTACTAGTCAATATCGTCAGCTGTTTTACTTTAAAGGCTGAAGACAGAAAGCTACACGATTAGAAAAAAACTTTTCCTCCCTTTCCATTGTTTAGTCTGTCCAGATCCATCAATCTGAACCTGTGACCTAATCAAAGTCTCAATTGCTTCTTAACACACAATCTTAGGGGCGCTTCCAGATTCACATCCAATCGTCTGTAACAATCATTCTATAAAGAAACAGCGTTATATTAGCATCAACACTAAGTCTCACTCCTTTTGTCTTAGCCGTTTTTTACAAGTCGCTCGCATTTGTTTTGTTTTGTTTTACTTTGTTTTATTTTATTTGCCTTCCTAATCTCAAATCAACCCAGCTCACTTGGTCAATCTTCAATACCCCATAATGACTACAATTGATCGTCCAGCTTTAGGCTCATTGTCCACAAATATACTCAATAGACCAATCCATGAATCATTGAAAAACCCAACCTTACCAAGACTCAAAACCGTTATCCCACAAATCACCATCACAAAACATGTTATTGCCAAACCACAATCACCAAGGGACTTATCCACTAATGCTGAGAAGTTAAAATACAGACTTCAACTAGCATATTACAAATTGCGTACTGATCAAGTTTCAGTATCAATTAATGAAATAATGAAAAAACATAATGAAAAATCAACAGAGAAGACATCTACTACCCCATCTACATCTACCGTTTCAAAAGCAATCCAAAAGAAACCTAATGTCACACCATCATTGAACCGTCATATAAGTCTTCTTGCTGCTTCTACACCTCTTCATCCTAACTCATCTTGCTCCTCCAACCAGAACCTTCCAAAAAAAGTCACTTTCATAAGATCAAATAATTTTTTAGAACCAATCGCTGTTCCTAATACCAAGTCAACAGCTGCATTATCAAGAATTTCAGAATATTCTAAAAGGGAAGATTTAAGAACATCATCATCGCCAAATTTATCAATGAATAATCGCTCTTTAAAAATTGGTGATCTTGTTCATGCCAATATTTCACTGGAAGGCAATACTACAATTCAAGATAACGATGCAACTATTTCAAACCTTGATATAACACCAATTAAAGGACGCAAAACTGATGAAAACGGTGATTTGCTATTTTCAAGCCCAACAAAGAAAGTATTCTCTTCAACACCTGGTTCTTATGGAGCTGCGAAGTCTTTGTTACAATTATCATTGATTAGTTCAAACTAGAAATGATGAGCTTGCTTTACCAATCGCCCTTTTTTATTTACTAATACTTGCTTTATTCATCATCTGTTTCACTTCAAATTTCTTTCATAGACTTGTTAATTTTTTTACACGTGTAATACTAATCTGGCCTTTTTTGATCTTTTCATTTCATTCGGTTTTTTTCCTGTCCTATATTAATGAGCTGATTCAATATGTTTCCATACAAGTGAACAGTTCAGTGAAAGGTATAAGACGTTAATTGGTGAATACATTCACATATGGTATAATAAATGATCACATATTCCAACGATTTCTTCAACGTAACTAGTCACTTATTAAATCATATTCACAATCACTCAATAGTCAAAATTGCTTCCGCAAGCTGCGGGTCTCTAAAACTTATATTCTCAACAACTTTGTCTAACAAAGAGCATGTATCAACAATATGATTGTGCCATTGTTGTAAATCATCATTTTTCTGTTTTCCATTCGGTTTACTGTTGTACTCAATGATCTTATCAATATCATCAATAGAAGCGTTCAATCTTCCATCTCTAATCATCTCACCTGTGATCTCCTCAACAAATTCGATTTCCAGCTTCAAAAATGATGTAAAGTTTTCAATCGTGGTGTTTTGATAAATCTCGGAAGCAGCAATCAAATTACTTTCTACGATTGCTTTTGCAAAAGATTCTGAAACGTATTCGTCCGATAATAATATTTCACTGTCATCATTAGATTGAGTAGTCAATAAGAATTTCAAAGCTGTCGAGTATTCATCATGGTATATCAACTGTTTATTGAGAATCTTATTGAAAATCAGAAATAATGGACTGTTAGCGGCACTGTTCAAAATATGAGATGATTTGACAATTTTCTTAAAATGATTAATTTTGTGGCTGTTGTAAGGAGCAAGAATTGCGTATTTGACAATCGCCAGATCGAACTCTTTATTATCCAAAGTCAGTAATCTTGATGAAGCTTCCAACCATTTCCCTAACTGAACCATAATTCTAATTGAGGTCTTCAAAGTATCAATCGTTAATTCTTCATACCCTGAATTCTTAGCCAGGTTTGGTACCAGTGGGCTAATTCTGGTGATGTATGCTTCTGCATCATCGACTTGATTGACCTTTAATGAATTTTTGGCAATTCTCGTATTTAATTCAATTCTGAAAATATCGTATTCCAATGGTGTAGCAAAATCCTGAACTAATGTATCAACGTGAACAGATTTCAAAAGTTCTGCTGATTTCCCGAACTCTGATTTGGATTCATAAATTGTGGAAAGATTCAATATACTTTTCATATAAGGTATACTGACTATTGTTGTTGGAGGAGTGAATATATTAATCATTTCTTCATATAATCTGATTTTTTCATTTATTGTTACGTTTGGTGATGATTCAATAAAATCTATGAAGCGACGCAAGATCTGTTTGACAGGTAAGGAGTGCTGCTTTATCAAGCCATTGATGTAATGAACTATGAGCTCTTTGTCATTTGATGGATTCGTTAGCAATGAGAGTATGTCATCTTCTTTAGTAGAAGAGTCTCCATTAGCAATTGAAGATATCTTCAAGAAAGCTTGTGATGACATCTCAGGTATTTAATGGAAGTATTCTTTTTTATTTTTCCGTAAAACAAAGAGGAAAAGAGAATCAATGTTTGATTCTAACAATATTCCTTTCTTTCTCGCCTTTAATTTGATTTCACATGCATGATCAGGGCTTCAAATCTATATAATCAATATGGGAATATCCTCTTTTGGTCCTAATCAATTATGAAAAATAGATATCTCTTATATTGTTACAAGGTTTTGTAAAATAATCATCACACTGCTCGTTCTCTTTCAACGGTTACAATTGAGCATAAAATGTTTTCATTACAAGGATAAAGTAGAACCTAGCTTTCAATTGCCTATTTCATTGATTCGCTTAAATAACGCTTTAGCCATAATTTATCTTGTCGTTTAGGCCGTGTGTGTTTTTTTTTTTTTTGGTATACGAAAAAAAGAGTCAACAAATAAAAAAAGCATATTAAACTTATAAATTCCACAAAACAAAGAAACTCACATTCTGTCTCTGATTGTCATAGAAAAAGAACTTTTTTTTACGTTAATTAGTAACAGTATTCCTTTAACGATGAGACTTTTTTGGTTATCAATTCCAATTATCTTTTACGCGATCTTGAACAAGTTGTTTGATACTTGGTTACCAACTAACTATGTTTTTGATAATGAAACTCTAAGCAGATTATCGAATGAGGTTTTAGAAAGACATCCAGATCAAAACACTACTTTGATACTTCAAGATTTGGCTTCTACTTTAAAAGAACATTATGGAGACGAGATCAACACCTTGAAAGATGATGAATGGGTTTTCAATGTTGCCGGTGGTGCTATGGGTACCATGTTCATTTTACATGCCTCGATCTCAGAGTACTTGATTTTCTTTGGCTCTGCTGTTGGTATTGAAGGTCATACTGGTGTTCACTTTGCTCACGATTATTTCACTATTTTAACTGGTCAACAAACCGCTGCTTTACCTGGTGCTTTATATCCTGAAGTTTATCTCCCTGGTGAAACACATTGGATGAAGAAAGGTCAAGCAAAACAATATGCTATGTCATCTGGCTCTTTTGCTTTAGAATTGGCTCAAGGTTGGATCCCAGCCATGTTACCATTTGGATTCTTGGATACATTCTCATCAACTTTGGATTTTTATACCCTCTACAGAACTGTTTACTTGACTGGTAGAGAAATGATCAAAAACTTATTCCGTGGTAAGTTTTAAGTTAGATGCACATGATTTGCAAAATGTATATATAGTTAGATATTGATTCAACAAAATATAAATAATTGTGGCCAATTTCGCGTAGACAATGATATTATACGACTAGTACCTTAAAACCTTTTCTGGTATTTAGCGGTAGAATAGTACGTAACTCTTTTTATTAAATGAGGACTTGAATTGGGTATGGAAGAATAGGCTTTCTCTATTGTTACACAGTTGGAAAGTGAAACTACAGTGATGAGCAAGATCTTGTTATTGGCTTGCCCAATAACAAATAAACACGGGTGTTCAATGAATTGGATCTCACATGCCGAGAGCTCTGAAATTGCAAATTGCGTTGCTAAACAAAAGAGAAGGGTTCATTGCTTTAAGCTTTACACTCAATCGCTAACTAGTTACAAATGACAATTGAAAATGAAACATCTACTTAGCTCTGAAAAAGTACAATTTCGTCCAGGACTGTTAGGTCTAGAAGCCGCGAGAGTTTACTAGTCTACTATCAAAACATTCACATGTAGATTATCACTTTGGAATAATCGCATTATCATCTTGATCAAACGAACTGAAAGGGTTGTTGATCTTGCTTATATAATCGCTTTGAACTTTTTTCCATCCAAAATTAAAAACAAGGCCAAAAACTCTTCAGCATTTTGCTGTAATTCCAATAAAAAGTCAGTTAGCGAATTAGATTGCTTACTGAGCTTGTGCAATCGCTGCTTTACCAAAGTAATATATTTAAACAATGAGTAATCTAAGGCATTCGGAGGCCCCATCCATACGACCAGAATCAGTAGACCCAGAACAAAAGTGGAGAGACGCAGAATCACTGATCAAAGAACTACAAACTTTGGAACTGCTGCCATTAGTGTTAGATATTGTTGAAGATGTGAATTCTGGAAGACTGCTACCCAAAGATGTTGATAATGCTGCTGGTACAATTCGTGTTCGGATCAACAAAGCTCGAGAAATTTTAAGAAATATCCATGGATTGTCTGAAACCCCTGAGGAAAGAGCTACAAGGGTAGACAGATTAACCAAAAACATATCAAGCAAACAAAAGGCACTACTGAGATTCCGAGAATTGGTTGGGAAGCGATTGGAGCTGCCAGAGGTTGAATCACCAAGTGTTGAAATAAAACAAACAGAAACCAATCTTCCAAAGTCTCAGACTGATGCTGGGACAGACGATGAGATGATGGTGGACGACGTCTCTGCCGTAGCAGAACCCTCAGAGTTTCAATCTTTCAATGAAGCTGATTTTAATACAGTCGCTCCCGATCAAGACCTTGAAACTCTCGATCTTTCCGAAACCATTAATCATAACATTATAGACCCACCGCACGTCATACGAGATGGAGAAGGAGATACTCAGATGTCTTGACCATACCTGTATGATATACTCATTCAATAAATAATTCAACTAGAAATAAAACTACATACTTTTATTATAGACGATAAGATTCTGCCCGTATCGTTTTCCGGGTAAAGTTTTCGGTGGGTTTTTTCTCAGTTGTCGAAAATTTGAAAAAAAAATCGAGATTTGTTAAAAGAAAACGAAATTAAAGCTTTTGATACTGCATTCATTTTTACTTTTTAATCACTAAGAAAAAGGAACTGAATTGTTTTCATAATGTCACAACCAACTCCTTTGCCTTTGGGTGACATCTCCGCAATCTCCCCTCTCACAAATCTCACCCCAGAAAAAGTTAACTCTTCGTCATTCTGGTCATCAAACCCAATTTTTTCATTTCTAAACGATTCTTATAGAAACGTCTATGAACATCGTCGCTCTTTGAACTTGACCAATCCAGGTACAATTGAAAACTTAAACAAAGAAGTCTCAAGAGATGTTTTTTCAAATCAATATTCTTTTACTGGTTTAAGAGCTGATTTAAACAAAGCTTTCAGTTTGAACCCAGCTTTCCAAACATCCCATACCTTCTCTCTTGGTTCTCAATCGATCCCACCATATGCATTCAGTGCCTTATACGCCACTGAAAGTTTCTTTGCTCAAGGTAATGTCGACAATGACTTTTCGTTAAGTGGTAGATTAAATTACAGTTGGGATAAACAAAACGTCTCAAAAGCAACTTTACAAATTGTTCAAAACCAACCAACCATGCTCCAACTAGAACAAGATTATCAAGCATCAGACTTTTCCATTAACTTAAAAGCATTAAACCCATCTTTCTTAGACAATGGTAAATTCACAGGTGTTGCTGTTGGTTCTATCTTGCAATCAATCACTCCAAAGCTTGCTATTGGTTTAGAAACCGTCTACTCCGCTCAACCATCATTACCAGGTGATGCTGCTGTTTCTTACGTTGCTCGTTATAACAGTACTCAATGGATTGCTTCTGCTCAATTACAAGCTCAAGGTGCTGTTACTGCTTCTTTCTGGAGAAAGGTTGCTGAAAATGTTGAAGCCGGTTTAGAAACCACTTTAGCTACTCAAATCGTTCCAGTTGGTGGTGCTGATCCATTAACTGGACAACCAGCTTTTGAGGCTCAAACTGATGCTACTACAACTATTGGTGCTAAATATGAATTCCGTCAATCCGTTTTCAGAGGTCAAATCGACTCAAAAGGTAAAGTCAGTGCTTTCTTAGAGAGAAGAATTTTACCTACTGTTTCTATTTTATTCGCTGGTGAAATTGATCAAGCCAAATCCACTTCTAAGATTGGTGTTGGTTTGACTTTTGAAACTGCTGGTAGTGAACAATTAGCTTTAATGCAACAAGGTTTGGTTGATGCTAACGGTAACCCAGTTCCAGGTGCCCCACAAATCTAATGACTTTGACTAAAATAACAATGAATTTTTTTATATTATTATTTAAAAACAAATTTGGATATCATGACGTTACAACATTAATGAAGATGTTGGTATTTTGTACAGTCCGTTTTTATTGAACCTCTCTAGACAAAGAGATAATGCTTGTGAATATATACTTACCTATAAAGACTCATGTTTGAAAAAGTTTGGTAAGAACTACAATGTATAAAAAAATCTCTTTTGGTTTTCATTCATTATTCGTTAGGCGTCTTTAATTTCTTTTTTTTAAGAAAAGTTAGACATTTCTCGTTGTTATTTTTCCTTATATCGTCCAGCTGCACCATATCAAGTAAAGAATGATTGAATAAAACCCCTGAATCCTGGATCTTTCTCAACCGTCTCTGTATCTTCATCTTTCAGCATATTATAAACGTCATATGAACTGTACCTCGTGTTACTGTTCTGTTTCGCTTTTGAAGGTTTAATATTAAAAAACGGGTCTGTAAATATTCTTTCCCCTTTTGGGTTCGATCTGGTATTTCCAAAACTGGCATTTGGGTTCAGATTCAATGATATGTAACGTTTGGTGTTTGGAGTTGATGAGGAGAAAGGAACATCTTCTGGATCCATCCAGCTAGTCTCTGATTGATACAGTGATGTTGATCTTGACGACCTTGATCTTGCTTTAGTGACAGACAAGACTGAAGTATGACGGAAATAGTTATTGTTGTCTAAAGGCGATGAGTTTCCTCGATCACTTGGGGATAACAGTATCGTATCGTTTGAGTCGTTATTCAATGTAGAGTCCAATGACAATGATGGATATGCAGTATAGTATTGAGTTAACTCTAATTCGTTGAAAAATCCATCAAGCTCTAAATCTAGTGATGATGCATCTGACTCAGTGCGTTGTCTTTGCTTTAGCGATGCATGCTGTAAATTTGTTGTTGCAGCATTTGCTTCTTCCACATATGTACTTGTATCAGATTCGAGGGAAAAACAGGCAACAGCAGTTGTTATAGATGATAAAGATGCATTCGACTTGGTGTCTGAGGTTTCTAGCGTCTCTTCGAGAATTGGTGGTGGTTGTGGATTCGATTTTGGCTCTGAGCTGATATATAAATTTCTGAAGTGGCATATACTCTTCAGTGCTTCTTCAAGACTTTTGATCAAATCTTGATCTTCTGAATCAATAACAATTCTCCAGTATCTCTCTGGGTTGGAAAGGGGTATAATAAACTGATTAGCTGATATTTTTAGCACCTTTAATCTCGGTAAAATTGGATAAACAACGGATCCACATTGAAGATAGCTCACTCTCTTTTGGTGCAATTGATAGATCTCAAATCTACCATGTCCCAATAGCCTACCTTGTAATTTTTCATTCTCCTCCATCGTCTCTGATAAGTCTTCAAAAGCCAAAATCTTAGTTTTATCAAATTCAAACAGTATTATTTTAGCTTCGGGGTCCTCCTCCTCAGTTTCCTCGACTTCGTTCTCAATAGTTGGTATTTTAGGCGATTTCGTCAAATCTAATGAGCCAGTGGATGGTGGTGAAAACAATTCATGATTGGTAGTGGAATTGCTTATATTACTAGTTTTTCTGGCAAGTGCTCTTCTTCGTGGAGTCAATGATTGTGAGCCAGAATCGCTAGTGACGGGCCTCAGAAGCTTTCTTGACTTCAGTATGTCTATCACTTCATCTGTTGTGGTGCTGTTATTATTTGTAATGGTTGCTGGCGATTTAAGATTGTTGATAGTGTTTGATGTGCTTGTTGTTATTGTTGGAACTGAAGATGAAGATTGATGAAAATTCTGAGTCGAAAGAGGACTCGTTGATTGAATCATTAGCAAAGATGAGGGAAAGTCAAGGTGGGTAAGTAAAAGGGAAAGGAATATTTTACTTTGTCGCTGATTTGTTTTGGTTTTGATTGTTTGTTTATGTTTTTTGTTCCACTACGGGTAATGAATAATTCGAGGGTACCTTTGGAAATCCGGTGAATAAGTCACGTGTGATATATCCGAAAGAGGATAATAATATCCAATAAGGCTAGCCTGATTATCCTGAAGAGGGAGCAAGCTACGCAATTCCTTGATTTGTTACACGTGCTTGTCAATAGTTACTCTTCGTTTAATAACCCCAGATTTTTTCAGTTTTAAAAGAACTTGCTGTTGTTTCCGTTGATTTGTCATAATTTCCCAACAACGGAGAGTAAATTTCCAATAAAGATCACACACGCCTTTAAAAACTGGAGAAAAGCTGGAGAAAAGCAAACTGGCTGATTAACTTATCATTAAATATTAAATCACATCCATCTCAAATGTTCAAGTTTACAAATTCATTGGCTTATACCTCTTTTAGAATGTCTGCTGCTCAGTCAAGAACATTTACCACTGCAAAGTCCATCATCTACTCAGAACATGGTGACCCTAAAGAGGTAATCAAAGTCCATACACACCAGATCCCAGATCCTGAAAATGATCAAATCGTTTTGAAAACTCTAGCTTTCCCAATCAATCCAAGTGATATCAACCAATTGGAAGGTGTCTACCCTTCTAAACCCGAAAAGACTCTAAAATATGGTACAGAAGAACCAAGTGCAATTGCCGGTAATGAAGGGTTATTTGAAATTGTTAAAACAGGACCAAACGTTTCAAAGTTCTCAATTGGTGACCGTGTTATTCCTTTACATTCCAATTTCGGTACATGGACTTCACATAATGTTTCAATCGAATCTCAATTGATTAAGATTCCAAAAGATATTTCTATCGTTAAAGGTGCAACTATTAGTGTGAACCCAGCAACTGCTTATCAATTAGTCAATAATTATGGACTAGAGAAAGGTGACTGGTTGATCCAAAATGCAGGTACTTCTGCTGTCTCTCAGATGGTTGCTCAAATTGCCAAAGCTAAAGGTATCAATGTTATTAGTGTCATAAGAGACCGTCCAAATTTGGAAGAGGTTGTTGAAAAACTAACAAAACTAGGCGCTACCAAAGTTATTACTGAAGAACAAAACAATGATCGTGATGTTGGAAAAGAAATTGCTAAGCTGACAGAAGGTAAGTTGAAGTTAGCATTGAACTCTGTTGGTGGCAAATCAAGCTCAAGCATTGCTAGAAAACTTGTTCCAGATTCAACACTTATTACTTATGGGGGTATGTCGAAACAACCAGTCACCTTGCCAACATCTTTGTTCATATTCAAAAATTTGAAATTAATTGGGTATTGGGTTACTGAAAACACAAAAAGAGATCCAGAATCTAAAATTACAACTACTAAAGATATTGTTAAATTATATCAAAATGGTCAATTGGAGGAATTATCAGTGAATGAATCAATCTGGAAATTTGACGAATTTACAGACGATCAAATCAAGCAGTTAATTAAAGGCGCCATTGATGGCTCTAAAGGTAAACAACTAATCAAAATTGAATAGTTTTGAGAATAGGTAAATTATATACATATACAACATATTTGCGAAAATCCAAATTAGGAGATTTTTCGTTTCGCGATATCTTTTCATCGAATTGGACCCTTTTTGGTGTAATAAAAACGAAAAATCTTCCACTTCCGGTAATCTCGTACGAAAAAAAACTATCAAAAAAATCAAAATCATTAGTAGATTTTTTAAAAAGCTTTAATATTTCTCTATCCACAAACAAATAAACAACGCTGAAAGTGTGATAAGCTTTGAAATGATAAGCGAGATCTTCAGTTTGAAGGTTTTTTTCATCTTGTTAAGAGAAACATTTGAAAGCGCTATTATTGTATCGATCTTATTATCTTTTTTAAAGCAAAACTTCCATCAGAGAAGACCTTCAACAACTAGCGCTACATCAAATAACGATCCATCTGATGCCCTACCACATCTGATTAGTGATCCTTCATTATACAGATCTTTGCAATTTCAGGTATGGGCAGGTGCTTTTTTAGGCCTTTTCATCTGTTTGATGATAGGTAGTGTGTTTGTCGCTTTGTTCTATTACTTTGGTGAGAACTATTGGGCCAAATATGAAAAGAACTGGGAAGCTGTTTTCAGTGTGTTATCATCCCTAATTATTTCTGTCATGGGTCTATCACTTTTGAGAATGAATTCCATGCAGAAAAAGTGGCAGGTTAAGTTGAGCATGAACATGTCTAAAAAATTTGAACAACAACAAACCTTTAACGATAACGAACAACAAATAGTACAAGGTGAACTGGGATTACCAAGCAACACATCAGCTAAAACATGGAAGAACAAGATCAAACTTTTGGCTGAAAAATACTCTTTGACAATTTTACCGCTGGTTACACTATTAAGAGAAGGTCTTGAGGCTATTTTTGTCATCAGTGGTGTTTCTGCTTCTGAACCAGTATCCTCATTGCCATTATCGATCTTTTCGGCGATCTTCTTGGGTATCTTGATAGGTGTTTCATTATATAAAGGTGGTAATAAAGTGAGATTACAAATTTTTTTGATTGGTTCAACTTGTTTCCTTTACATTGTTTCTGCAGGGTTGATGTCGCGAGGCATTTGGTTTTTTGAGTTAAATAAGTTTGTTCAAAGATGTAATGGTCAAGATATGACTGAGGTTGGTAATGGTCCTGGATCATATGATATTGCAAATACTATCTGGCATGTGAACTGTTGTAGTGGTGTTAATGATGGTGGATGGATGCTTTTGAATGCTTTAGTTGGTTGGAATAATACTGCAACTTATGGCTCTGTGATCAGTTACAACTTGTACTGGGTCTTCATTGTCTTGTTATTAAAGATTAAATTATATGAAGAAAGACATGGTTATTCCCCATTGTTTCCGATCAAGTGGCAATTGAAGAAGATTAGAAAAAGGTATAATTTGATCAAGTTCAACATTGATAATAATGTCAATTACAAATCCACTGCTCAGTTATATGAAGATGATAATGATGGAATTGAAATGCTAAACGATGAAGTTGAAGATGAGAGTAACGCAACTACAAGTTTATTGCAATCGCGTGGTTCTTCTAGAAGTTAAGCGACTGGTCGCAATTCACTACTATTCATACCCTTAATTTATTGACCCAAAATCATCTTTCTTGAGAATTATATTAAACCCATTTAGAGTAAGAGCTGCATAAAAATAAATTCGAATATAAAAAAACTCATTAAAATTGAGCAAAAATGACAGTGAAGCAAACTTACCTTCACCAGTAAAACCTTCGAGTTTGAAAAAAAAAAAACATGACTTAAAACAAAAAAACAAAACTATGGAAATAAAAAAAACAGTTCGCGATGGTAAACCTTCAAAATCATTATAGCATTAAAAAAATTGGGTAACTTATTAAAGTGATAGTATAGTAACACATATTCTCTATTAGAGTGTCGTATGCATAGATTTAACTAATGATTTTCCAGGAATCAACAGTGAAGACAACAGTAGCAGTGATACAAGCAATATAAACATCATCTTTGGTATATGCTCTAGCGTAAACGACATACTTACCTGGTGGCACTTCATTTGGCAATTCAACAGTCTTTGATAGCTTGTATTCACCTGGTTGCAAAGGACAGGTTAAATCAACTTCACCAACTTGTTCACATAAGTCATATGTTTGTGAAATCAATCTAATGTATCCATATCTGACATCAACATCAACATAAGCACCTTCTTCAACAAGCTCAGATAGGTGACCAACAGCATTGACAGTTAAGTTAGCACCACGTTGAGGAGGATTTGGAGATAAATCAACAAAATCAACAGTTAAAATCTGTTTTTCATTTATATCACAGATGGAAACTGGAGAATGACCTGGGACAGGCTTTTCACCTGGAAAGGTTTTTGGTACCATAGGGGATTGGTCCTCCTGAGAGGCAAAGATTGATGCAGAAAAAGCATTAGTTATTAAAAGAGAGCTTAAAATGATAGATTTTATGGAAACCATATTATATTATGAGTAATTCAGTAGTGAATTCTAAAGATTAACACTGATGAATAAGATTTATTGGTGAAACAAATTTAAAGGGTTCCTTTTAAAGTCAATTTTGCTCTCAGAAAATCGCTCTTTTCTTTTTCTCTTTACTTTCGCGATTGTGTCTCAACCCATAAATTTTAGATCACGTGACATATATATATATATGATTAAAAAGTCAAATAAATATACTAAATCAGGTAATTATCTATTTTAAGTAATATTTGCGTTATGAGCTCTTTAACCGTTCTCCAATATGGGCAAATTGTGAAATAATTCTGAAGAATTGGAAAATCTACCTCTACCAACTAACGTTTAATGAATAGATTAGTTCAATTGGGTCGTCAATTATCTCATAATCCTAGTCTAACAAGAATGTCGTCTAGTTCAGTCACTCCATCAATCAATTTATCAAACTTTTATGCTGATCAAAAGGCTCCAATCGTGTCATTAACTGCGAAAACCTACTTCGATCAATTAACTGAAAAGGAAAAGTTATATGCTCACTATTTCTCAAAAGCTGGTCACTCGGGTACTAGAATTGTTCTTAGACAGGTTTCCCATGAATCTGAGTTAGTGTTTGATTTAATTTTGAAAATTCATAAAAATCTTGAAGGTGATTACTCAAAGTTGAAAGTTAATGAAGATTTCAAAAAAGGCTATTTGGAATATGCTTCTCAATTCTTGAGCAACTTGGGTAACTACAAGTCTTTTGGTGATAAAAAATTTATTCCAAGAATTCCTGTTGAAGCATTTGAAAAAATTGTCACAGAATCCAAAGTTGAATTAAACGATTTTAACAAAATTAAAGAAAGATTGTATTCTGTCAATGAAAAATCCGCATTGTTAGGGTTTCCAAATGAAGGCCACGTCTCAGGTTACTATTTTGGTGATGTTTCCAAAGCTGACATTGACAAGATTAAGGAAATCTTATCAGCAAAGAAAGTTTATTTTGAAAACCTTAGAATAAATAAAGTAAGTGAAACTGAATTTATCGTTAATGTTGCTTCTGAATATTTATCCAATAAAACAACTTATCCAGATAAAATTGAATTAGAAGGTATCAAAATTAAATTAAATTTTGGTGATCATGCAGCCGAGTTTGGTCAAATTAATAAATATCTGAAAGAAGCTAATAAATATGCTGCAAATGATACACAGTCCAAAATGATTGATTCTTATGTTGAATCTTTCCAAACAGGGTCTATTGAAGCCCATAAGGATTCTCAAAAATACTGGGTCAAGGATATTTCACCAGTTATTGAAACAAACATTGGATTTATTGAAACTTACAGAGAACCAGGTGGTGTTGCTGGTGAATGGGAGGCTTTAGTTTCAATTCAAAACAAAGAACGTACAAGAAAATTCCAGGAACTTGTTGAAAAAGCTGAAAAATTTATTGAGCTATTACCATGGACAAAAGAATTTGAAAAAGATAAATTTCAAGCCCCAGATTTTACATCTTTGGAAGTCTTAACATTTGCTGGATCTGGTATTCCTTCAGGTATCAACATTCCAAATTATGACGATATCAGATTAAATGTTGGA
This sequence comes from Wickerhamomyces bisporus, assembly GCA_024271855.1. Lineage (NCBI taxonomy): Eukaryota > Fungi > Ascomycota > Saccharomycetes > Phaffomycetales > Wickerhamomycetaceae > Wickerhamomyces > Wickerhamomyces bisporus. The sequence goes on from JANBXE010000019.1 coordinate 39,344, forward strand.
TTCAAAAACGTTTCATTGGGTAACATCTTAAGTGCTAAATCAGGAAACGAGCCAATTACGTTCATTTCAGATTCAGATAACGAAATCTTCAACAAGTATCGTAATGATTCTTTTGAAGTTCAAGTTGGTATTCATGAATTATTAGGCCATGGATCAGGAAAACTATTAAGCGAATTACATGATGGGTCATTTAACTACGATCATTCAAACCCACCATTGGGTCTAGATGGCAAACCAATCCAAACATTTTATAAAAAAGGTGAAACTTGGGGCTCCAAGTTTGGTTCTTTGGCAGGTGCCTATGAAGAATGTAGGGCTGAAGTCATTGCAATGTATTTGATCACAAATGTTGAGTTGTTGGAAATTTTTGGTTTCAAAAATAAAGAAGATCAAGAAGGTATTGTTTATTCAGGTTTCTTACAAATGGCAAGAGCTGGTCTGTTGGCTTTAGAATTCTGGGATCCTTCATCAAAGAAATGGGGTCAGCCTCATATGCAAGCAAGATACTCAATTCTGAAAACCTTCTTAATTTCAGGTTTAGCTGAACTTCATTATACTAAGCCAGACTTCAGTGATTTATATGTTTCAATTGATAAATCTAAAATTGATACAGTTGGTCATGAAGCTGTGAAAGATTATTTAAGACACTTACACATTTATAAATCAAGTGGTGATTTTGAAAAAGGGTCCGCTTATTTCATTGATAGATCAAGCGTTGGTCCTGATTTGGCTAAATTTAGAGACTCAGTGTTAAAAGCAAGACTTCCAAGAAAACAATTCATCCAAGCCAATACTGATGTTGTTGATGGTAAAGTTGTTTTGAAAGAGTATGAAGAATCAGAAATTGGTATGATACAAAGTTTTGCTGAAAGAGAGGTTTGAATACAAATTTACCATAGTTATAAATTGCTCTATATTCTTCTACTTAACATTTAGTAATCTAAATTTTGTGATGATTTAACTTTTGAGAGAAATTTTTTAATTTCCTGTCTTTTCTCTTGGGATGTAGTTAAAACTGATGATATTGATTCTTGATCACTTGATTCCTGGTCAGTCTTTGCCGATGATCTCTGTGTATTAGTGCTTTTTGAACGTTCATTTGTTGAGCCAGGTAGTTCGTTAGCACTATTGATTTTTTTGAACAATGCCTCATAATATTGAAGTTTTGATTCTAATCTTCTCAATTTTTGTGTTTGCGTATCGTTGATTCTTTGCAAAACATTCAATGAAGAGGCTGATAACGTATTTTTCTGGGAGTTTGTCAATCTTGTGGTTAAAGTCCAGTAGTCTTTAATAACTAAAGAAACAGCTTCTTGAATGAACAAGGCGGCATCATTCAAATTGGTCAATTCCTTTTCTTCTTCATCCCCATTCGTAGCCTCATTTAACTGTAGCCCGTCTCTAATAGTCGAAAGTGATGCATCGTCAATAATTCCTTGGAAGTCACGAACAATGTTCACTGAAAGACCTATCAACGTTCTTTTCAATTCTTGTTTGATAGCACCATTATTTAAATTATCCGATCGTAAAGTGCGATTACTCTCCTGGACTGCTCGCAAATTTTTAGTCAAAACCTGAATCTTCTTCTCAAGAAGAGTTGCTTCCGCAAATTTATCGCTTAATTTCGCTTTGATTTCTCTTACCTCATTGGATAGTTTAGCATCTATCTCTTTTAAGTGTTGAGTGGTAGCCTTTAACTCCTTCAATTCTTTCAATTCATCATCTTTCTTAGAGATAGCAATCTTACAGTTTCTGTTAGCGCTTTCCAATTCTGATTTAGTCTCGCTAATTTTAAGCTCTTGTTCCTTCAACTTTATTTTTAGTTCGTCCCGTTGCTTAAAACAATCAGTTTTATCTTGCTGTAATTTGGTCTTACTTTTTTTAAGCTCCTGGAGTTGGTCTGTTTGAACCTCAATCTGTGCTTCTAATTTCTTCACCTGGTCCAGATGAAAGGTCAGTTGGTCTTTCATATTTTGGTCCATCTGCTTAACTTTCAGCTCTAGTGCATTTTTTTGCATGTCGAGATGCTTATTGGTCTCCAGAGTCTCCATGATCTGGAAATGTGAGGAATCAAGCTCATCTTTCAAACTAGAATAGCTAGTCTCTAAGGATTTTAACAGGTTCTCACATTTTTCTTTCTCTTCACATTTCCGCTTAATAACTTCTTCGTAATCCTTTAATTTTATTTCATCTTCTTGGATTTTGTGATTGGATCTTCTCAATAGTTCTTCTAAATGCTGCAGTTCTTGTTTGAAGCCTTGTAGTTCATTCGTAACCTCTATTCCAGTTTTGTTCATCTGTTCATTCTTTGTCTGAAGTAGCAATGTCTGCTCTTTCAGGACAATCAACTGATTCAAGAGTGACTTTAAGACCCCTAGTGTAGTAGTATCAAGGTCTTCAGGATGTGTACCTTCACCACTATGATCTGAATAAGAGCGTGTATTCATATTCGTACTAGTGCTAGTACTGGTTCTAATTCCATTGCCAGAGTCATCCGCCGCATCAATAATTTTGCGTTCGTACCCGTTATAGTTCCCAAAACTAAACCCATCCAATTCCTTCTTGTATCGATTTACCATGCTGGAGATCTGTTCAATAAACATCTCTTTAGAATCAACCTCTTGTTGGACTTTGCTCAAAGTCGCAATCTGAGCCCTCAATTTATCTTCATTTTCCTTGTTGATTTCTCTTTCAAACGAAATGGTTTTAGCTTGTGATGAAATCTTATTCTCAAACCTCGAGCACTCGTTCTTCAAATTATCATTCTCAACCAATAACTCATGGATTTGAGATTTTAATTGTTGTTCATGCTGATCCTTCTCCATTATTACACCTTCATTTGAGTTCAATCTTTTTGTATTCTTGATTTGTTGAATTTTAAGACTTTCTAACCTTCTTGAACAGTCACTTGAAAGATTTTGACCCAATTCCAATATTTCATCAAATTCCAATTCGTTGAGCTGAGGCTCATTCAAATGACCATGGTCCATTGCTTTAGAGAGTCTAATGATGATTTGTTTCATCACCTTCTTAGATGATTGAACTTTCTGTTTATCATGATTAATTGTATTCGCTGTTTCGGTTAAGTTATCAAATAAAGGAATCGTTAAATCAGCTCTTGAGCTATTGTCAAGGCTACTGTCAGCAGTAATCTCTGGCAGATTTGGTGGTTGTTGCTCTAAAATGTCAATTTGATCATAAGAAGCTTCCGGTGTTTCATTGTTTGATTGTCTTATAAAATTAGATTCTTGTAACCTCAAGCTGAATGCCTTTTGATTCGATAAATTTTTTGGTGCTTTTAACGTATTTTCTGGAGATTTGAGGCTTAATTCATTAAACTTCCTAGCAAGTGATAGTGCAGTTCCATCAGTATTAGAGTCAAATTTTGTGGGTAAAGAAGGAGATTTTTTCATAGTAACGTCATCATATGAGATCATAGTATCAGCAAGAGATTGTGGTTCAGAAGTTTTGGCTGACAATTCAGTTGGTGAAATATCATTTTTAGAAAACAAACTAGTAGCATTGGTTACATCAGATAAAGCAGATTCAGGGTGGCTTTTGTTCAAAAACTCAGATAACGACCCATATTGCTTCTTTTTTTCTTTAACCATTACTCTATGGTAATCAGCGTCACTGTCATTATCAGCATTAGAGTCATTCACTAAAGGATCAATGACATCAGGAAGAATATATCTTAGTTGGTTTTCAGAAAGGCTTGAATAATCCTCAACTTGATTAGCATTTTGAGTTGTATCTGGTGTACCGCTATATTCACTCGAAGGTACTCTAGTTTTCTGATCTTCAGGAAAACTTCTATCAGTTTTTTTCAACTTGGAATTCTTGTTTGATCTGTTTCTGTGAAATAATCCATTTTTCTTTTTTCTGAAGTGCATCAACTTCTTTCTTTGTTCTAAAGGAACATGAGTTTCCCAGTCATTGAACCTTACAGATTTTTTGCCATCAATTGGATCTCCAACTAATCTATCAGAAGCAGGTTCAACTTTGGCAAGGGAAGTTTTTTTGAAGCTTGAGGAGTCTAAAGGTTGACGATGATTTGATTTCACTTCTGATCTTTTAATCGGTGAACTATTTGTACTTAACGCAGTTCGAGGTTTACCAAACTCAAAGAATCCAGAATTGAGGATGTTGGAGCTTTTTGGTCTTGAATCATAATCAACTGTTCTTAATGAAGTTAAGATATCATCAACACTTGAGTCGTCAGAATTCTTGCTAGCTTTCTCTCTAGCCTGGTACTTAGTTTGGTGTTGATTTTGGTGATCGTGTAGAGACTGAAAACTGTAAGATGCCTCAGATGAGGAAGAAGAGGAGCTTGTTGATGAAGAGCTCATAGTCCGTTTGAAAACCGCCTATTAAAACTGTACAGTCATTAAGCGCCCCAAAGGTAGTCTTTGAGATTTCAGTCCCATTTTGACTTGAATAGAAAGTTGATTGATTAGCCTCAAAATAGTGGAAAATTGTAAAAAGTTGTTTTTGTGGTTTTTTCCATATTCAAATTTGCCAACTTTTTCTTAACGTTAGGTACTATGGAATAGCAGTTACTATAGCAAGCATATTATTAAGCAATATAACTGTGTTACAATAAAGAATCATCAAGTGGTAATGGATAATGATTGCTCAATATTGTGCTTTTTGATTGTTGCTTTTGTTGCTGGATGATTTGGCCAGTTCTCAGCTTTACCTACAGTTGTAGTCTATAACTAATACATAGGGATTACTTGTAAAAAAAAAATGAAAATAATAGAATCAAATTACTCTTACTTTGCCGACGATTATTGATTGAATACTTATCTCTTCTGGTAAAGCAAGCACTGATTAGTGATTTTGATCAATAATGCTGACTTGTAGTATTCTTCATATTTCCTGTTCCCCACTAGTAATTTACTGTTTCTCGAAGCATATTTCGCATTCAACACATCATACTGCAACACAATATGATAATATCAATTTTAACCCAACTGGTATGGTAACAGGGCTCAACAAAGTATAAGATGTAAAACATGATAATACTTTTCGGAGAAAAATTGACAAGAATTCGAGTTCAACTATGTCTCATGCAACCAACGCAATGATTTTAGACATTTTACGTTAATCGAGATCGAATCATTGGCTAACAGAACAAAACGCCTTCCATTTTCCAACGGCCTGAGTATTTATTACAGTCAATACCTTAGCTTGCTTGCTTCTTGAAGGGAAAGGAAGCTTAGACTACTCACAATTAAGCGAATAGAATATGATAGATTCAATCCAATCTAAAAACAAGATTCTCAAAAAACCAACAATTTATTCTATGAATTGATTGGATGCCGCAGGCCAACACAATCAAACCCTCCCTTTTAACAAAACACCAATTTTCATTCTATTTATATATGATATTATGGAGCCTATAACTTATAGTACAACAAAGAATCTGAATAAGAAAACAATGCCTGCGTTTTTAAAGGTCAGAAAAAAACTACCAATCTTTTTCTTCATCAAAACAATAAACAAAACAAACTAAAACAAGAACCACTCCCAAACCATCACAATAAATGCAATGACAAGGAATGGAGAGAAAAAAAGAACAAATATAGCCATTACATCCACCTCATTGAAAATTGGAATATCCTCCGGCACCGACTGGCCCATCATCAGGACGATGAGGAGCATAAACAGTATACTGCTGACTGTTTGTGCCTAATAGCGGCCCTCCAAAGTTAGAATTCTGTTGTTGTTGTTGTTGCTGCTGCTGCTGCTGCTGCTGCTGCTGTTGCTGCTGTTGCTGTTGGTAAACACTTTGATTTGGAATTGGTGGAGCTCCACCAATCTGTTGTTGTTGGAAATAAACCTGCCCGTTATATGGATCAAGATATCTTCTATTAGATTCATTCATTTGTACTGTGGTAACGTAAGATGCAGGTGCCAAAGGTGCAACCTGTTGTATGACGGGTGTTGTTTGTGTCAAATATTGTGAATCCAAAGCTGAATATCCAATAATTTGTTGTGGCTGTTGAGGTTGAGGAGTGTTGGTTGTATATTGTAATTGAGCTGGGTTAGATGGACCTGTGGTCAGACCACCTTGTGTTTGATATGCTGCTGGATACTGACTGAAATTTGGGTATTGTGGTGGAACTTGCTGCTGAACATATTGACCAGTTTGTCCATATGCAGGAATATTTTGGGCTTGAGGTGGGTTAGAATATCTCCCAGCTGAACCATCATAAGCTCCATATGTCGCTGGTTGTGATTGGATATCATAAATACTTCTGTTACTCAAGGTCGATTGTAAAACTGATGGTTTGGGATAAATCTGTTCATTTTGGAAACCTAGATTGTTTGAAGCAGCCATTGCTTTAACTGACTCTTCAATCTGTTTAACTTGTTCAACACTTGGTAATGACATTTCACTAATCAAATCACCCTGGCCTTGCTCGTTCAATTCTTTCAATGCCTCTTCCCAATCAAATGCAACTATGATACTTCTATCAATTTTATTCATATTAAGAAAGCCCCTTGATAAATCTCTTTTAAACATTCTAGTCTCACAATAAATAGCACATGAAACAGATCTCGGAATCAAATATATTCTCATGTCTGATTTATACCTTGGCCTAGCAACTCTTTTCTTCAGAAACGTTGTTGACGGCCTATCACCAATGGATCCAATAGATACTTGATAAAATTCTTTATTCATTTCAACAGCTTGAAAATCTTCATCTTCATCGTCATTTAAATAAAGATGTCCTGGCATTGCTGTTTCAATCTTCAATAAAACAGATCCACCAACTTCTGTTGCAGCAGCTCTTGTCACTCTAATCAATGAATAATCGTTTAATCCAAACAGGTTATAGACAGCATCATCAATATTTGTGAACTCTGGAATATTTGAATGTTTATTTGGACTTATTGAAGGATCTTCTAGAAATCTAACAGTTTGAACGTTTAATAGCGACGAAAATCCAGAAATGATGTTTTTTGTTGACAATTCTTCATTAGTTTTAGCAACTGAATCTTTTTCCCCTGAATTATATTTGATGACTTTCAATGGTTTTCTCAAATTATCTGACACTAGAATTGAATAAAGTATACCTAAAGTTGGAACCAGCGTTAAACGAACTCTTGTTTCTTTAGATAAAGGCCTTCCTTGTGGTCTTGAGATGTTAGAAACCCTCGCATGTACGCCTCTTTCCTTGGTGGCTCTGCTGCTTGCTCTTCTTCTAGCCAGCTTGACAAAAATTTTATTCTCATCATAAGAAGAGGTTGATTTTGATGAAACTGTTGTTGCACTGGAAGTTGAAGAGTTATTACTTGAGGATTCAGATATTATTGGAGGTCTTTGGAAAGTTGAATCAATTCCAGATGAAGGAAGTGGACCATAATGATCCAATGGTGATGTTGAATGGAGCTCTTGGTTTAGTGAATGGTCTAATTTATTGTTTGATGCTAAATTCGTGAGTGAGTGAAGGTTAGTTGTATCAGTTGTTGAATACTTGGAGTTGGATGGGTCGTCCAAGCTGGGTAGCTGGAATGGATATGCTGGTTTAGGAATCATTTCAATAGCTCGAGGAAGACTGGTGGGATAATAATGAAGGACAGCTTTTTTTGTTAAAGGGGGATAGCCAACAAATGGGGCAACAACACAAAGTATGACAACAAATAAAATACAAAAGTTCCAATAGTTCAATTGGATAATATTTTGCTTTCAATGAATTAAAGGCGTAATAAAACAGATATTATCAATGGACAACTAGATTCAGTTTTCAAGACTATTTTACCTGTTAAATTTTAACAGTATTGAATGGACTTAAGTTGAACAACAAAAAAATGAAGGAATGGTTTCACAATTGATTCAGAACACAGGCGCCAATGATTAGGTGTTGATGAAAATTCAAGAAACAAAATATGACTGGTTTTTTACAAAGGAAGGTGTTTCAATTTCAGGTTTTACTTCTATGTTGAATAAAGTTCCTCAAGTCTTCAAAAGCGACTAAATTAATGGTTCAAGACAAACTCAATTCTAGAAGAATGCCCGGCTGATAATGATCCAGGAGAGTAATTTGATGAATCTAATCAGATGGGACGTGAGTAATTGAATAAAAACACTCCTAATGAAAGGTTGTGAGTTTCAAAGAGGGAAAAATTTCAAAAGGTGATTGATTTGTGGGTATTTGTCCGTGTGAGATCTTGTGAAAATTTCAAATCAACCAATTTTAATAAAACACTTTCACCAGAAACAACCAATAATTGAACTCCTGTCAAGTTTGAAATTTCCAGTGCCGATTTTTTTTTTACTGCTCCTATATTTGTACAATGTTAGAAACTTTATTGAAAAGAGATAATAGAATAAAGCTAGCCGCAAAGTTGCAAATCACGTCAAGGCCAGTATTCAGTTTCAATTCTCCTGGTTACGATCTTCCGTGTACAGCTGTGTGTATAGGTATAATAAGTACCTATATGTGAAAGAAGCTCGAGTGATATCCAAAAGGTTCCAAAATGGAAGGAAATTATCTTAAGATATAATACTATTTGCCAGAGTTTGAGCGGGAAATGAATTCGGTTTTGAAGTTCTGGAACTCTAACTTATTGGTTATCAACTCCCCACCCTCTAGAAATGTTGTTATGAATGTAGAGAGGAATTAATAGATCTTTTGTTTTCAAAAAAGCTTTTGTCGCTAGTGTAAAATTTCAAAGTGAATTTGGGGACCAAAATGATACTTTTAGTACCTTAACTATTGCCTTTTCTTTTAAAACAATCTGATTCCGCCTCATGCAACAGAGCTTAACAAAACTTCAAGTGAAGGTATCAATTCTGTAAGATGGGATCAACTAACAATCTTATCTAGTCTGATCGGCTTATTAGTAAACTATTTCAATCTAAATTTCAGAGACACTATATCCGTCAATTTGAATATGTTTAAAGAGAAAAGCAACACAATATGATCATGCAAGTAGAACTTGCTATTGTCTCGTGATAATGATCTAGTCTTGCATATACGATCTTTAAGGTCTTTAACAAGGTTCTTTTTGAAAAAAAGAAGGCAAAATACTTATGGTCTGTTCTTTCGGCAAACTTACGCTACAATAAAACTGCTTATAATTCCAGTGCTCAATTCCCGTGATGTTTTTTTCTCCAAATTGAACATGACAATTAATTGTTATGTAAATAGTTTGGTCCGTAGATTTTAAAATAAGTTGCAGAACGCACGCATTGTGATCTTCGGAGAAAAAGCTTTATGCGGATTTATGCGTCACTAACAAGATAGGCCTTGAAGGCGGTTTAAGGCGGTTGGGTTGGTCTTAAGATCCCCGCATCTAGACCTTAGACGCAAATTAAGGCTTATTCTAGGTTCTAAGAAAACTAGGTTCTACAATCAACTAATCACAAACTTAAGTTTGCAGTATGGAAAGAGTAAGTAAAGTAACTTCTATGTATAAAAATTACACATAGAATTCGTTTCACCTAGCCCAGAGACTCGTCATATTTAAAGACTTATCGTTGAGAAAGAAAGCCTTTAATTCCATGTTAATAAAAAAAAATTTTTTTTTTTTTTTTTTTTGCTTCTTTTGAGGCAGCCCAGTTCTGGATATTATCATGGTTTATGTCGTATATTTGTAAATTGTGATGGCCAGGAACCGTCACAATTCTACTCTTTATTCCAAGTTTAAGGGTGGTTAAGAATCTAGAATGATTCATACGGCAGGTGTGCTAATTGAAAGAAGTTTAAAGAGTAATTTTGAGTTTTGAGATGGGTTTGATCGTTGCTAATCTTTATTTCGCTTTGAATGCAGATTATTATTGAAGATGATGTTTGGCGTTCATCTACCAAAGCACCCAACGCCAAATAACGTCAAGGCGTTTATCGAAGCATCTAAGCACCACTTTAATGGGAAAATGATATTGTTTCTTTTAGTTCATGCTTTTCCTCTACCAATTGACCAAGGTCTTATTATTCACGATAACGTGGTTTGTTACCATCAAAGTTCAGGTTCCAATCGACTCGATCGCTGTAAAATTCATATCGAACATTAATTGGGGACTTACAGCTCTAACAGAACAGACTACATCGGTATCCTTAATCACATAGGCTAAAGGATAGGCCCAAACATGAAGCCAAATATTTTGCGAGTTTTCACCTAAACTTCAAACTACACTTGTAGACTGATCAAATACCTCTATATGGACCACCATAAACGACACAGATTAAGAAAACCATTGTTTATGAAAATTGTATATATATATAAAAATTGTATATATATATAAAAATTGTATATATATATATAAAATCTGAGACATAAGATTGACCGCTGGTCACAAACAATGAATCTTAGTCTTAGGACAACAGGCACTGTTTGCGCTATTGTGCACCCCAGTTAATAGACAGCGTTAAAAAATGGCTGCTTGGGTCATGGTCCATATATAGTTTTCTATGATAAAAAGACAGCGCATTAACATCCGTATCCATTGTTGATCGCGTTTACTATGTATTGTTGGTGATATGCTTTGGTTATTTATTTTACAAAAAAACAATAGGTGCTTGTCGACCTTTGCAGGCTGTTAGACTTTTAAACAAAAGTCTTAATCAACTAATGCTTCGGTGACTAAGTTTCCCATTCAACAGTACATCAAAGGCTTAATAATAAATAATACTAAGTCATAGAGCATCAATAAAGTAGTCAATATCACTTTGGAGTGTTTAAATTAACAATAGCTCATGTCTCGAGGTATTACTATACCATAACTGGTACTTATTCTATGCAAGTGTCTACTTACATTGTTGATTCAGAAATTTATATGACTGGCATTACTTTGAGGCGTGAGTTGCAGCACGATTAGCAAAGAAATCAGAAACTATTGATTTATATTTCCGAGGTCTCGTACTTCTAATTAATAAGTATACATACCTTATTTGCACAGGTTGACTATTAGAAACATAAACTGAACTGAATCAAACGTACCATTTGATAGTGATCTTGGGCATATGCCCTCTTAATCACAGCCCATAGCTCGCACTGAGGTCAGCTACTTTGTATACTGATTGAATTGTATTGAGATTAAAACATTGTCAATCCAAACTGCTCCATAAGCTTTATTCAAAAAATATCTAATAGCTAGATGTATTTTGACTGGTATATAAAAATCACCAATATTAGTAGTATTACACTGGATTCTTCTATAGGGTATCAAAAGCAATCGGATTCGAATAATCAATCCATGCAGTATATAAATAATACCTTGATTTATGGATTTAATTTACAAGAGATTGAATAAAAACATATTTAATGTTATTTATTTTTTAAAATCTAACTATTGAAGATTAATTTAGACACTATTAAATTTACTAGAAATAGTATTTTAACACTAAGAATTGCTTAATTTGAAATTCAAAATTATTGCAAGGTATACACAAACTTTTTAAGAAGTAAAGATTTAAAATATTGGTTTTTAAAGACACATTTTTTTATTAGTACTTTAGTCAGATTTTTAGTGTTTTATATAACGCTGGATATATCGTAAAGATAGGATAATTTTGAGAGCCTAGAGTGCGAGCATGAGTGATCGGCATGCACATACACGTATTGGTGTTTTAACGGGCTTGACAGAAAGCTAATTGTGATTTGAGGTATACACTTTATAGCTTTCAACACTGTTCTCAGTGTTTTATATGATGAGTGCATAGAACTTTCAAGAGAAATCGTTGGTCTGTCTCTAAGCTAATAGCGATTTGAGACAAGGTCATTCTCGACCTCTAGTCCCAAAGACCCGGTCCTTATAACTTGCAAGCCCTTGAGATTCGAGCTAGATTCAAACAGTTAGACGCATCGTGCTACTTATCAACTATATTCACAAGTTGACGGGTAATCTCCCGCTAAATTCAATCACATTAGCTATACATTAGAATACAGACCGAAGCATATCTATTAAAAAATGAATCATATAAACCTGGACAAAGCCTTATGTACTAAAGGTAATAAGGTTTACTGTTTGTGCATTTTTTTACAGTATAAAATAACAAAATCGTATGATTTCTCAACGTTTCACTTGAAATAAGTCGTGTCAAGTCTTCAGGGGAATGCCGATGGGCTTTCTTGAGACCTAAGACTAAATTTAGAAGAATATGCAAAGAATACTTCTGGAATTCCAATAGAAAAATGGAACATGTACCTTGACATCAGGCTAAAAAGAAGAATTGGTCAATTAGCAGCTGAAGCATTATCAACCTGGAATTGACTACAAGAGAAATCAGGGAAAATGTGCTGATATTTCATATTTACTTAACCTGTAAAAGTGTACGATGTACTAGGGCCAGACACTAACCTTGAAAAAGTTGAAACCCCATTTTCTTGGAAATCGTTCCCACAGTTTTTGATTTGATTAAAGCTAGTTACGAACTCATCTTTATTATTAAACGTTGGTTGATTTTAGTACATACATGATACAGTCGATAATAGTACCGCAGGTAGTCATAAACATAAAATAGAGGTACATCAAGTACCTCAGCAGATCTGACCATAGAACTAACATGAAGAATTAACCGTCAGGTATGTTCCAGGAAACACCAATAATTTGTATGGCCGTCATCTGTAAATGTGATCCATCATCTAATCATGGGATTTGAAACAGAGTGCTCGATTATTTGGTATACTCAAGCTCTTTCAACTTTAACTCCATTTTTTTTTCTTTAGCTTAACTCGATTTGGCTGTCGAACTCTCGTTTCACTTACAATTACCCATTAGTTGGAATTATTATACAATTCAACACATATTGAGAAAGTATTTTTTTTTTTGCTTCATTTAACCGTCTCCGTAATAGCACCATGTTATTGAGGCCTAGATCCGGCTACAATAAGGTTACCTCCTCTAAAGCTAGCTCATGGTTCAACCTTTGCAAGTTGAGCTAAGAGGATATAGTGTAATTATTGGTTAATGGTATGGGTATTTTACAATAGTAATTAACGTTACTAGTGACATGTGAAAGCAAAAACATGGTAACAGCCAGCTCGGTGGAGAATATCCACTTTGGTCCATCATCAACGTTTAAAACCTTCAACGGCATTCCGAGTTATAAATGCGAAACGAGGTCATGATTTGGTCCTGCTGTTTTTCACAAACGCATAGTGCCACGGTACAAATATGCAACTAACCACTAATTAACTCCTCGGCCGATTTACGAACCACTAAATCTCAGTGAGAAGAAATAACTATCTTTAGAATTGGAAACGTTCTAAAGATAGTTATATATTACATAAGCAATGCGAACTGGAGGCGGTTTTGGCTTTATTCAGATGAGATGAGGTTGCACTACAATCATTTCAGTTTAGTGAAGTACGAGGACGATCAAAGCAAGTAAGACGCCATTTTGAGATGAGGCTTACCCACATGAGGAAGCCTCGTTATCACCGTTTGTCTAAAGAAACTTTTCTTAAACCCGCTAATTTTGTTGGTAGGATCAATTATGTATGACGGTGGGATTTTGTTTAGTGTTTTTTGGTGAATTGGGAAAGGCATGTTATTCAATGTACATGAACTAAGTCATGTCCATCGAAAGGAAGAGCTAGTCATCCTTCCCTGCTTGGATCATGATGTAATGGTTCTGCACGCCTTAATTCTTCCAGCAATCAATTCTAGAAGGCCAATCACTAGAATTTACCACCTGTTTGTCGATCAATTGTAGTTTATCTCTTTGGATTCAACAGGCGAAATTTCGTGCGTGAATCTACTTTTCGGTTAAGCATACAATTAATTCATATTCATTAAAAGCTTTGTTATCTTCCAGCATTATCCATGAGGATTTCACCTTCATCATCTTCTGAAAAGACGAGGGATCGGAAAAATGGTAATCTTAGGATTGACTGAGCACTACTTCTCTTTTTCGGGTCCAATTTAAAACAATGTTCCATAACCTCAAATGCCTCTTGATGACTCTTTTTGATGTCCTGAAGCTCAATAGAATCATTTTCGCTCAGCGTGATTTTATATTTAGAGTCAAACGCTTTCAAAGTATCCAATGCAACGCTATCACTTGGAAGTGTGCTATTTTGTTTCTCCAAAAAAAGAGCTTTATAAATAACTTCGCCTAAAGTGTTCTTTTTCCCTAAAGTATTCAAAGTTGCCTCAATTCCAAGTCCATGAAGAAAAGCACAATCCTGCATTTCTTTCAATCCAAATATAGTTGCCAATTCCACTAATGCATCAGTATCATCTCTTGAATTAAAGAAGGGAAACCTCCTTGATAATAACGTCAGCAATATAACACCAGCAGACCATATATCAATCTTGGTAGTTTGATAAGGACATTTGAATAAAACTTCTGGTGCTCTAAACCCTCTTGTACCAGCTCTATTAGCTCTTCTACCTTGGCGGTTATCATTTTTTGGGTACCCTTTCATTGGATCCTCAATACTGTATCTGAGGTTCACTGAACACGGACAAAAGTTAGCTGATTTCGGATCAGTGCTTGGTCTAAGGTTTTGTTGTTCAGCTAATCCAAAATCAACAAGAACACCTCTTTTCTTGAATGGATCATAAAGAAAATTAGTTGGTTTGATATCTCTATGGATGACTGATTTACTATGAACGAAACTCAATGCTTGAAAAAGTTCATACATATAAACTTTGATTCCTTCAATTGGTAAGTCTCTAAAGAATTCTCTGAAATCAGCATGGGCGTAATATGGCAAGACTGCTATTATCTGATCCTCGTGTCTTAGCGCCTCTAGTAATGGAGCAACACGAGACGAGCCTGAAAGCATATAAAGTAAAGCCAACTCATTAGATATACGTTGTGGTGATGATGTAACATAAATTCTTTTCAACGCAACATACACTTTCTTATCTTTCTTTTGTTTCCTAAACCTCTTAGCTTCAGGAGAGCTCCATATAGAGTCTCCCATCAAATATCTAGCTGTACCTCTTATATCTTCAGCTTTATAAACAGAAGAAAAAGTACCTTCACCAATCTTGTCAATCAACTTGTATTTCTCATCAATGTTCTCAAATGTTTCCTGAATCTTACTCATTTCTTCTAAGATTTCAACAGGTATATCGCTCTCTTCAGATGGTAATTTAGTTGGTTCAACCTTCAGTCTTTTGAGCTTTAGTTCGGTCTTAGGTTTGGATGATGGGGCTTCTGGTCTCTTTTGAGTTTTGGAGGAAGATGGAATTGTAGGTGTTAATTTGGCCTTTTTGAAAGGGTCATCAAGTCGATGAGGCGTATTTGTTGTGAATGGAGAGCTTATTTTCAAGCCTTTAGCCGCTTGTCCCAGACTTGATTCATCAATGAAAGGATCATGATTGACATTAGGTGAGAATTGTTGTAGCGCCTCTCTTTTTCCAGTTAAAGTGGTGTTTTTTTTCCCTGGATTGGGGGTAGCTTCAGACAGCTTAAAGATTCTAAACTCTGTTTCTGTGATCTTCCCATCTCTGATTTCCATACTGGTCTTT
Source organism: Wickerhamomyces bisporus (assembly GCA_024271855.1). Lineage (NCBI taxonomy): Eukaryota > Fungi > Ascomycota > Saccharomycetes > Phaffomycetales > Wickerhamomycetaceae > Wickerhamomyces > Wickerhamomyces bisporus. The sequence goes on from JANBXE010000019.1 coordinate 54,783, forward strand.
CAATGCAACTTAGAGGCGTTCGATTTTAGCTTTGCGCTTAATTTTCTTTTTGATTTGTTTTCATTTCAAAAAAAAAAAGAAAACGCGTAAGAAGGAATTCCGGGGAAAACGCGAAACTAGTCAGGTGACATTAATTTTCAAAAAATTCAAATTCCGGGGATCTCATAGGAAAATTCGAGTTTGTGACGAAATTATTAGATTTATATCTTGTTGTCATCTTTTGTTAAACAACATTGACCAGAGCTGTGCACACAGTCTAATTCTTCTTACGTTCCAGTTTTCCTCACTACCTACCTAGCCACATAGATATTTGCACACAAAGTCAAAATCATGCTAAAGTCCGTACTTGCTTTATTTACATTATTTATCTCAGTTAATTGTTCTGCTCTTACATTTGTGCTAAAAGCTGAAGAAAAATCATGCTTTTATATATTCACAGAGAAACCAAAAACTAATGTCGGTTATTATTTTGCTGTTCAAGCTGGTGGCTCTTTTGATATAGACTATACTATTAAAGGCCCAGATGATAAAATTATAGTGCACGAGGAAAAACAAAGACAAGGTGATTGGGTATTTAATGCTGAACGTGTCGGCGAATATGAATTCTGTTTCTCCAATGAAATGTCTACGTTTGCTGAGAAAGTTGTTGATTTTGAAATTTCTCTAGAGAACGATCTCAAAATTACCTTGCCGCATGGAACTGAAAATATTGCAGTAGACGGTATTGTGAGTTCTGTTGAAAATATTGAATCAAAAGTAAATAGCATTCTGAAAAAACTACATTACTATAAGACAAGAAACAACAGAAATCAATCAACTGTGAAATCTACTGAGTCGAGAATATTTTATTTCTCAGTTTATGAAGTTATTTTAATTGTTGGTATGGCTTTATTACAAGTTGCAATTGTCCAATACGTCTTCAAAGGATCAAGAAAACAAGTTGTTTAATGTTTACTGTTCGATGTCTAGTTTCCTAAATTATGTTATTTCATGTCTAGTTTCTACGTATGTCTAAGTGGTTAAATCATTAGATAATAAGCTATACGTGTCATAAAACTTTGCAAGTCATTCAACAGAGAAAGTGTGGATGTTAGATAGTGGTACTTCAGCTATGGACAGCTTGTTGAACATGAACACTTCTTTTCTCAAGAATTGTTCTACCCATAGCAATTTTAGAGTGTCCCTTATCAACAGCAAATATAGAATTACCTCTTAAAATAGTTTCAACAACTCTACCTTGTAATTCTAGTCCATCATAAGCAGTAAGTTTATTTTTGAAATGAGTGGCAGCATTCGTTATAGTTTGTTTAGTATTTGGATCGAAGATAACAATATCAGCATCAAATCCAACTTTTAATTCTCCCTTCTTATGAGATAATCCAACTTGTTTGGCAGTATTTTTTGAAGTCCATCTAACAATATCAACAATAGAAACTGGTGGATCCAATTTCAATCCTTCTGTATGTAAAACAGGTAAACCTAAACCAACAGAAGCAATACCACCCCAAGCAGAGAAGAAATCACCTTCTGCTAGATTTTTTAGCTCAGGTGTACATGGGGAATGGTCTGAAACAACAGTAGTAATGATATCATTTCTAAGAGCTTTCCACAACTTCAATCTATTGTCATTTGTACGAATAGGTGGACAACATTTGAAAAAAGTCGAGCAATTTGGAATGTTTTCAGCAAACAATGATAAATAATGGAAACAAGTTTCTGCACTGATTTTTAAGCCTTGTTGTTGTGCATCATACAAGAATGGAATCGCATCTTTGGATGCTAAATGAACAATATGCAATGGGACGGAAGGTACTTTCTTTGCACACGCAATGATTGTCTTTATAGCTTCTACCTCGAATGAATCTGGTCTTGAAGCTAAAAATGAGGTATATAGGGTCGGATCAATATTGCTCAATTCGCCTTTGGTTTTAGATGCTTCTTGTAAAGGAGATAGGGTATGATCATTATGAACAAGATTTGATGGGAGACCTAATCTTGGTTCAGCTGGCGAAAGAACAGGGGATGTTGCCAATGCAATCATCTGTTTATCTGTCAAGTCATTTTGAATGTAATCATGTTCGTGGTCCATCGAAGGTAAAGCATTGGATAGCGTTTTTTTCAAACTGGATACTGGGTAAAGATCATTGCTGGCTGTAAGCGAGAAGCCGATATCCAGGTCATGGATGTCATCATCTAATTCATCGAAGATATCATCATCTTCTATTTGTTGAGGCCCACCATGGTGATGGTTAGAAGGTTGCATTTCAGCATGGAACATGATCAAAGTATCGTGACCTTCAACAATTTTCAAGGCTTGATCTATATAATGTGAATCGATGGCTGGGAACTCGTCAACACCAGAATCAATCAAAAACCCTTTGAACCCACGGACACCTGCATTGATCAAAGGAACCAAATCATTCAAATTACCAGGAATAAGACCACCCCAGAATCCAACATCAACCCAGGTTTGACCTTTGGCGGCTTCTAATTTGATATTTAAATTCTTGAGTGAAGTTGTTGGCGGAATGGCATTTAATGGCATATCAACAACTGTGGTGACCCCACCAGCAGCAGCAGCTTTAGTACCAGTTTCAAAACCTTCCCAGTCAGTTCTACCTGGCTCATTTAAATGAACATGAGCATCAACAAGACCTGGAATTATGACATATGGAGAAACATTTCTATAATCTTCTGATTTAACATCATAGAGTTCTAATAAAGGATCATTATCGTGTAGTATCTCATTGACAATCTCCAAGATTTTACCAGATTCTATGGAGAAAATAATTGTAGCAGAGATCACCTTGTCGTTGATGACAACTTTGTTGGAGGACAAAGCCCTAGACATGACACAAAAAGATGGAGGAAACAGCCACTATGGAAAAGATGGAAGTTGATTAGATGAGATCTAATTTTAAGCTTAACCGGTACGATTTCACTACTCTGGAGTATAAAATTGCAGCACAGGGTCTGATATTTTACAAGATCCAAACAAATGAAAAGAATGCAAGACTAAACAAAACTTCAAGGACAGAAAATCACTACAACGATTCATTCTTCTCTGGTTTCAAAAAACTTTCTAAATCTAAATTGTCTTATCAAAATTTTCAATTAAAAACGACCGGAGATATCCCAAAATGGTAATACTTATTATCACGGACATCACCGAGAAGTAGAATGAAAATAAGGCCGATGGGAGGCTGTTAGGCTGTGCTTCAAACCGAAGGTTGTTTCCGTCTCTACTTGGTTCTGTTATACTAATACTAATACTAATCCTGTATTATATTATACTATATTATATTATATTATATTATGCTATGCTATACTATACTATATTATATCATATTATATTGTGTTGTGTTGTATTGTATTGTATTTTATTGTATTATATTTCATTTGCATTATCAATGAAGATGTGTGTTTTATTTAAAACACTCTACAGCTCTATAGCCCGTATCTTTGCACAAGCTCTTGGGCATTCTCGATCTTCTGTAATAACAGCTGCCAACTATCAAGTCCCAGTAAGTCTTTATAGCCCGACAATAACTTATAAAATAATTCAGCTAACTGTTGTGAAGGCTGAAAATACATGGTGACGGTATTGATGAAGTTGACTAATGACCGATCTGTCAAACCAGTTGGATTGATCAGTATGATATTGGCCATCCCTTGGAATGCACTATCTTTTTCATCGTTTTCCTCTAAGTACATCATATGTTTAGACCAATTTTCAGCAAATTCTGATAAATGTGTCGAGAAGAACTCTGGAGAACGTATACCGATTCTACCAATAGTGATTGCTGCGTTTTCAAGAACGGTCATTTCTGCTTGTGAATTCAACAGGTCAATTAGTAAAGCGGATAATTTCTCTAAGTAATCATTAAGTGATATTCTTAGTGAGATTTCACCTAATGCCCACGTAGCGTTATTAACAACAGCATAAGAGTCATAGCTACCATTAGAAATTTCAAATCCAATGGATGCAATGATAGGTTGTAGATGGTTTGTTAGTTTGCTCGGTATATAAATGGCCAAATCACCAAGTAATGCATATGCTGATTGACGAACATCATCATTAGTATCACCAAATGTTTCAATAAGAAGATTTATGAGAGTATCATCGATTAGTTCACCACTGTGTTCACCAAGGCCTTGAGTTAAACCATCAACTAGATCCAATGAAGTGATAACGAAATCTTTTTCTAATGTATTGATGGTTGGGTCAGTTACACTCAATCTATCCATGTCGATACAATAACCTAAGATTCTGACAGCTCTTTGATAGACTTGGATAGCAAATGGAGCAAATTTTTCACCTAATGATGCAGCAACAGAAGACATACACTCTAATAAAGGCCATAGTTCTTTGTCATCATCTTGCAAAACCTCCCATTTAGCGATTAATGGCGGTAATAATAGATTGATTGAGTCACCATCAATCTCAACTTTCTCAACAAATGTTTGAATAGCATCATACAACACAACCAAATTCTTTCTTTTGTAAAATCTGAAACAGATGGTCAATTTCTCTAGGATCTCTTTGCTTAAAGGTTGTATCAAACTCGAATCTGAATTTTCAATGAATTGAGCCAGAGAACTGCATGCACTTTCCTGAACAACTTTCTTTTTATCTAATAAACAGGCCATAATGGATCGAAAAGTAGGAATAAAATAATTAGAGTATGAGCCACCTGAACCAGCTTCTGAGGCAATCCAAGTGGAATAACGACCCAAAGTCCAACATGTTATTTGTCTAACACTTGCTTCTGGATCTTGTAGCCTATCAACTAAAAATGGGACTAGCTCTGGTAATTGTCTTGAAGCAAATTCGATTCCACCTTCTGCAATAGCACCAAATGCTAATATTGAAGCTTCCCTTAAAGCCCATTGATCAGAGATAATATTTTGTTTCAAAATTGGCAAACTTATTTCCAATACCTGTCCTGGTAACACAGAAGCTAAAACATCTAATGTAGCTGCAGAACATTTTCTTAAACTCCATTCAGTACCAAATTGATCATCTTCGTCATCGTCACCATCGTCATTATCTTCCTTTTCATTATGAGCGGTCTTGACTTTAGCCGCTGTTGGTCTTATATCCTCATCTTTATCCTCTTCATCCGCATCATCGTTGTTATCCATCATTGCAATATCCATTTCTGAATAAACCATATTTTTCAACAAAACCGGCAAGATTGAAGGTAAGTATGGTTGAATTAATGCGTCTTGAATATCAGATGTAGCTAATGATAACAAAAACTCACAACCTTCTAAAGCAACTTCGTCTTCAGCTTCATTTATGGTATGTAATGAATAATTAATAACACCATCCAGATGAGGGGTGATTTTATCAGGTCTAATTTCCAATATGTTTGAGAATGCAATGCAAACGTTACGACGAACCTCTTTATCTTGGTCAGATGCCAATGCAAAAAGTCTTTCTAGGAACTCATCAATATGGGAAAGAAAACTTTGAGATTTCAAAAGGATAACATGATTGATGGAACGCAATGAATTTGCTCTAACAATAGAAGATGGACTTTGTGTGAAACTAATAAATTTTGGAATCATGAAATCTAATGGTTTTTGTCCCTTGACTTCTGTATTTAGGATATGACTTGAATCTTCACATATTTTTGACAATGCACTTGTAGCTCCTTCTTGAGCATTATGATCACCACTTTCTGACAGCTCAAATAGTTGAGGCAAAGCATTAGGCCATCCCTTAATCCCTAATGATGCAAATAGAGTGGTAATCAAATTACCAGTAATATTTCTAACTAAAACATCTGGATCCAGTAAACCTTTGAAAACATTTTGAAGTAAATAACTATCAGAATCAACACGGAATTTTCTTTGAACGATATTCTTTAAATTCAAACCAGCAGAGGCTCTGATATCAGAGGCAGATGACCTGTCATTAACAAGAATGTAAAGTAGGTAATTGATAAAATCACTTTGACTTTTAGCTTGATCTAAAGCATTTGTGGCTTGTTCTCTAATAGATTGATCGGGAGAAAAAGTGCCCTTTAAAATCTCTTTGAGCTGCAAAACAGCCTCCGAATGCGGGGTCCATGATAAACTATTAACGTCCATTGATTTAAAGCTGCTTGAAGCGAGCAATCTGTCAAATTCTCTATAAAGACTTATTTGTCTTAGAAATTTTTTTGACATTTTTTTTGGTCAAAATAGAGAAATAAAAAAAAAAAAAAAATTGAGAGGTGTTACCCTTACCGATGAGCTATATGTTACGGGCAACACTACAATAAACTGCTATGTGTTTTTTACCAATTAGAAGGAATGCCGTGTTATTTTTATTAGTTCTTCATTATCTAGCCCAGCTGTTGATTTAGTAGCTTCAACCTCTCACTCAACTCGTCCATTTTGTTCAGTGAGGTTGCAAAGATTTGATGGATTTCCGGATGTATATCAGTGGAAATAGGTGATTTCATGTTTTTTAATGAAGATGATGTTTTTGCATGATCTTTATCAATCACGTTTGAATCTTCCAGCGATGTCAATGAGCTGTATAAATGTAGCGAGACGTTAGAGTTCGTGTATGTAGAGTCTGTGCTATTTGAAAGGTTTTTCTTTTTCTCGTCTATGACTATCGGAGAGGACAGTTTGTTACTGTCACTATCATAAGTTAAAGTCACATCAGCTTCTTCTTCTGTGTCATCATCTGTGTCATCATCTGTGTCATCATCTGTTTCAAATGAGGCGTTGGTTTTGAATTCGTCATTGATCAAGTCATCAAGAAGTTGAATACTCTGTGCAATGTTCTTGGTACCTTTTGATTGTGGAATGTTGGCCTTCTGAGTTAATTCATCTCCATCTTTATCATTTTCTTTTATTTTTCTGAATTGATTTAACGGAGGTGTATTATCAGGACTGTCAAATTCAGATGAGCTGGGTGAATATGATCCAATTGATCCTGAAAAATTATTTACTGTAAAGAACGCATTTGGTGCATTCAATGGGCTATCTTCAACATCGGATTCAACATACGATGAGGTCCCATTTCCTGCAAGTCTGTTGGATTTCTTTGTCAAAACTAAAGGTGATATTGGAAAAATATCACTAACAATTTCATTATCTTCACCAACGTAGGGTTGTTCTTCATAATTATAATTCCTTGCTTTTTTTTCGTCAAATTCTTCCTCTTTTTCATCCACTTCTGCCTCTTTCTCATTATCACTTTCTTCATCTGGATTTTCAACAATCAAATTCTCATCATAGCAGTCAGCAGAGTCGGTTTCATTATAAGCTCTTTCAGCAACAATAACTTCATTAGAAAATGTAACTGATTTATTCAATCTTAATTCTGATTTTTCTTTCTCTTTTTCTTTCTCTTGTGGATATTCTAAAGTTTGTTTCGATTTCTTTTCTAATTCTTCATTTTTCCAACAATTCAATCTTGCTAATCTTTCGTCATAAGTTTCTAAACATTCGGCAGGTGCAAACCCAATTGTACCATCAAAATCCTTCCTCACTAACCACCAATAATTATCTTGATCGTTTAACAATACGACAGAGTCATCTCTTTCTAATTCGCAATGTGACGGATCGTCACCGCTGAATTCAAATAGCGCGTATAGTTTTCCCGGATGTAATTCTTTTGGAGGTGGTAATGCTGGTTCTATAACATAATCATTAAAATCATCGTCATTTTCTTCATCATTATTGATATTTTTTGTTCGTATACGTAATGGTTGTTCACCAGCTTCATTTTCTTTTTCACCTGATTTGGATTTATTTATGACAACACTACCGTCACTTCCTGTAATACTTGATCCGGTAGAAGTGACTCGTTTCTTTTCTGTTAAACTTTCATCATTCAGTATATCACTTCTCATTGATTGGAGAAGTCCAAATAACCTATCACCAGACATACTTATAATGGGGAAAAAAGGAGGAAGGGTTGAATGAATGTGATTTACTAGTTGTGAAATTTATAATTATGCAATATGGGAGGAGTTGTAGAGAGTGTGGTTGTAGTTTCTGATGATTGAGAGATCAGATCAGAGCAAAATTTCGTTTGATCTTTAAGATGTGGGTATCAGAATGATCTCAGTTAATTCAAGTCGAGGAAAGTAGCAGACAAAGATAATCACCAAACAGAAAGATCAGGTCGACCAAAAAGACAAATAGAAACGGACAACAAAGGGTTGTTTGTCTCACCTCAAAGCAAAATACTTTGTGATTCTTGCCCTGAATTTGGTTGTTTTTGTTTGAAGTTGTAATTTTAGTTTTTTTTTGGCGCGCGACCCACAAAAAGTAAAAAGCGCGACAGGGTGTAAGGTTGAAGAAACGCGTAATAAATTTGAATCTCCTTTCACAGTACTGGGAAACTGGTAATTGATATCTATTCTGATTGTGATGCAGTCGGGTTAGTATTGTTAGTTCGTGTTGTCAGTTTGTAGTTTTTTTTTGTTTTGTCGTTTTTTTTTCCCTCCTCGTGAATGTAATCGTATTTTAGCGATTGTTCTCTACATATATGTCTTTCAAATCGTACACATCCACTAGATTATAGAAGTCTATAGATTAGAAACCACATGAGCAACCCAATCATCTTCTTAACATCCAGTGCTAGTAATTTCGACATTGCCGTATTATTTACCTGCTTGTGCGTTATGAAACTATTCTTTTCATTTTCTTTCACATCCTTTTTACCAGCGGCTGGTTGTTATTGGGGATTTCCAGAGTTGATATCATTAATAAGATCTGCCGCTGGACTTTCAACAATACTCAAGTCAATAGATGATTTATCACTGACCTCCTGATTGACTTTCTCGCTAATCTCATCTCTCTTTTTTTGGTAACTGTAAATTTGTTTACTTCTGAGTTTCAACAATGTGTTCTGACCTGTACCCAAAATGAAATAAACAATGTTGGAAAAGACTGCCCAGTATTCAGGAACCAAGTAGTTTTGACAAACTGTCAGAACCAGAGGAGTGGTAATCCAAGAAGATTTCACGACAGAAAATAATGATTTCTTCAACGAAGCTTTGATGTTACTAAAAGCTCTCTTTAATTCATCGCGTGAGAATGATTGCAATTGAGGGTTCAAGTTAATGACTGAAATGAAAGACACAAATAACACGTTCAACAAAGGAGAAAATGTCAACAAAACCGTGAGTATTTGTAGAAGTTTCTTTTTACCATTCAATGGTGGTTTGAATAGCAAGTTAACCCACTTGAGACCATAATGGTTGATAGGAGTACCAACGGCGGCTGCAAACAGAGCAAAGATTGGCAGTTTCCAGGAAAGTGGATGTTTTATTTTCTTGTTTAAAACCGTAGTAATTTTGTAGTCCTTTGCAATCGAAGTAGCGATTGTTTCATTTAACACCGCAAGCACTGCAGCAGTAATTGACTTTGTTAATAATGGATATCTTGCCAAATAGTCCAAATACTTCTGGTTCAAAGTAAGTTGTTTGGCCATTATGTACTGGAAAAAAAGGAGAAGTGATTAAAAGAGAAGAGAAGAGAGATGAAGAATCGAAAGGGGAAACTGGTGTGAATAAATAGTAAACCAAGCAGAAGGAGTAATTGATCTTATTTCGGTAAAAGACGTTTTTTTGGAGAACAGCGAGATTTTGATAACACTCACCTTCCTAAAGCGGTAAGTTCCGGGATTATTCACGTGATGAATAAGCCTCGGAATACGCTACTACCCACGGGAGTTCCGAAATGGCATCTGAATATCTTATTAAAAGCTAACCAAGCAAGTAGCCTTCTTCAGCTCATCAACTGGAGACTAACTGTCAGCTAGTTGGCTTTAAAAACAGATGCCTATGCTAATCTAGAGAGAGTTATGCGGCACGTACCAGTCTCATCGCTCCGGGTAACGAAATACGCGTTTTTTTTTTTCTACTAAATTTTTTTTCAGAAAAATTTTAAAAGGTTGAAAATAATAGTTAAAATAAGAAGAGAAGAATCAATTCAACTTAGAAAAGAAGAATAGTTTTGTCTGTTAACATACATTTGTTGCTATCATTAACTAATCATATCTTTTGCTTTTTCAATTTTGTTTTCCTCATCGCTTCAAAGTCCTATATTTCCAATTATAAAAAAAAACTTTTTGGAAAGTATAATAAATTGATATAATAAAGACAATATATCAATTTTATTCAAAAATTTCAAACACATATACACAGATATATAATGGCTTTCACTCCAGGTGGTAGAGGTGGCTTCGGTGGTCGTGGCGGTGCCAGAGGTGGTCGTGGCGGATTTGGTGACCGTGGTGGTCGTGGTGGTGCTAGAGGTGGATTTGGTGGCCGTGGTGGTGCTAGAGGTGGATTTGGTGGCCGTGGCGGTGCCAGAGGTGGCCGTGGTGGAGACCGTGGTGGAAGAGGTGGTGCTAGAGGTGGAAGAGGTGGTGCTCGTGGTGGTGCTCGTGGTGGTGCTAAAGTTGTCATCGAACCACATCGTCATGCCGGTGTCTTCATTGCCAGAGGTAAAGAAGATTTATTAGTCACTAAGAACATTGCCCCAGGTGATTCAGTTTACGGTGAAAAAAGAATTACTGTTGAAGAACCAGCTACTGAAGAAGGTGTTCCACCAACCAAAACCGAATACCGTGTTTGGAATCCTTTCAGATCAAAATTGGCTGCCGGTATTATGGGTGGTTTAGATGAATTATTCATCGCTCCAGGTAAAAAAGTTTTATATCTAGGTGCCGCTTCAGGTACTTCAGTCTCGCATGTTGCTGATTTAGTTGGACCAGAGGGTCTAGTGTATGCTGTTGAATTTTCTCACAGACCAGGTAGAGAATTGATTGGTATGGCTAAAAAGAGACCAAATGTTATTCCAATCATTGAAGATGCCAGACATCCACAAAAATACAGAATGTTAGTTGGTATGGTGGATGCTGTCTTTGCTGATGTTGCCCAACCAGATCAAGCTCGTATTATTGCTTTGAACTCACACTTATTCTTGAAAGATCAAGGTGGTGTTGTTATTTCAATCAAAGCTAACTGTATTGATTCAACTGTCGATGCCGAAACTGTCTTTGCTAGAGAAGTCCAAAAATTACGTGAAGAAAAAATCAAACCATTAGAACAATTGACCTTAGAACCTTATGAACGTGACCATTGTATCGTCATCGGTAGATACTTAAGAAGTGGTTTATAATCTAAAGGTAAGAAAAAAGAGTGTGAAGATAGGGAAGGGGTTCTAATTTAGTTTGGTTTATTCAGTTATGTCATTTTGGTTTTATTAATTTTTTTATATACCTTTTTTTTATTATTATTGAAAAACTTTTTGTCATATTTTGGCTTTACTTTTGGGAGGGCTGATCATTATTGTTTGAAAGGATAACTGGATTAATAGTGGATGGAGGATAAATAAATAACCATGTACTATAGATTTTATTGCCACCGTTTTTTATATATATTTTGTTTGTCGTCAGTCGTCACCATTATCATCACCGGATCCGTCCTAAAAAAAGAGAGCCATTTTTTATATATGAGAAGAAATTTAATTACATGTTTTGCATACTTATTGTCGAATAAAACAAAGTAATTTCAGCTGCTAATAGATGGCTCACCCTATTGCAATTTCCTGTAATTATACTTAGTTCAAAGCCAGTTCAGTGCGTTTTATTTTTTTTATACTGCAATTTCCGAGCATGACAAACGCTTAAAAAAGAAAAGGGTATATAATCATAACATCAACAGAAAAATTTAGTAGCTTCCCAAACTGCAAAAAAAGAGGCAAAGAAGAATACATCAAAAAGAGGATGGCGGATCCGGCCGTGGTAGATTTATCAGATGAGTCGGATGATGATGTCCAGATTTTGAGTTCGAGACAAATAAGAGCAACGTCTCAGGATGCTATACCTAGAAGACCAACTAGAAATGTTAATCGGAACCTTAGAGATAGGTCTCAACCAAACAACAACGATGAAGTACAAATAGTTGGCGTCAGCCAGAACACGAGAAGATCTCACACTCCACCAGTGTTACATTTTCCTGGCGGTGTTATGGTACTAGGTGGTGCTACAGTTTCTGAACCACCTAGACGGTCTTTTGAGAATGAAAGGATAGTTAGAGAAGAACAACAGAGACGACGTCAGCAAATTTTGACTAGACAGCAAAATCTCACTAGAGACCGTGGAATTCGGCTTGCACAGCAACGACTACGTGATCAACGTGAACAAAGACGCCAACAACAGCAGTCAAATCGTTTGAATAGAGTGCATGAACAGCAGCCTGAATTTCAGTTGCTACGACCAGAAGATTTGGAGAATCTCCAGTATCGTATAACGCATGGACATTATGACGAGTTGCTTGGAATCAATTCTAGAGATTCTTCAGATGATGAAGAATATGATCCAGATTATCATCTTGGAATGAGACTACCGACTAACTATCCCCCTACTTTCGCTCGGAATATCTATGCTAGCCCTCATACTCGCCCTAATCTATATCCTTTTCTTGGGAGAATGGGGGGGTCTGATGATATACCTGACCATATAATGCAAATGATCCAACAACGAGAAAATGAAGAAGCGGAGAGAAAAAGTCAGATGAATCTGAATTCCACAGACAGTATTAAACTTGCGCTGAACGCTAAAGTTGAAACAATAAAGTATCCATATACTACTAAAATAGAAGAAGACAAAGAATACGTTTGTTCATTGTGCGGAACCACATTGGGTGCTGGCATTCCCGAGGATTTTGAAGTGAGCAAGAAACAAATATCACTTCCTCAATTACAAGAACAAAACGATGTACAAGCGCCTTATCAAGCTTTAAACATCATAACAACTGCTGATCGAGATCTTTCAAAGAGAATTTTTATGGCAAAATGTGGACATACGTATTGTGGCAGATGTGTTTGTAACATCACACGTATTAAAACAGAAATGAAGAATAAGAAAAACAAATTAAAAAAGAGTGATTTGAGTATATCAAATCCACTGATATATGCCCCTCTTAAATGTGTTGCTTCTGAGTGTACTGGAAGGCTTAGTGGCAAAACAACTTTTAATGAAGTCTTTCCATGAGATTGATCCAAACTACTGCATAGTTTATATTTATTTGAATGGACATTTTATGAAAATAAATGATTTGTAAACAGGTAATCTAAAAAAATCTCGAGTAATCACTTTTTTTTGGCTGAAATAATCTGTTCATCTTCTTTACGGTACCGTTTCACAGTAGGTACCATCTTAATTCCTAAATGCCTTTTTAACCTGGACTCTCTGTAAGAACACATATCACAAGAATCAAGATAATAAGATGGATTGATCGTTTCCATTTGACTGTAAAATTGTTTAGGAGTGTTTTTAATAAAATTCCGTTTTTTAGTACGATATCTCAACAATCTCTTCTTGAAATTATGAAAGCTTATTTTCATATCACCCAAAATATAGTACCAACCATTAACATTTATGAAACCTAAATGAACAGTACAGTCGCCATCTGTCTGCCTAGCATACTGTATACTATTAGCACTTAGCTTTGACATATCGTATTCGAAAAGAATAATCTTGATTAGGGTATTTCTCTCATTATATATCCTAATCACCAAATTACCTTTTACTTGTATTTTTAATCCAGGAAATCCTGATCTCCCAGACAAATCAATTTTGGTAGAGTAAGGTGAATAGTCACCATCCCCCCAGGAATAGCAGTGAGCAACTACTCTGTAAAGCTCAGCCGATGAGCCCAGTGACTTGGTTCTTTGAATAGTCACTTGAAACTTCACGGGTGCAGATTTGGAACCTACAGACATATCACGGAATAACGATTCTTCAAGTGAGCCAACAACCAATGTTTTCCTGCAGGATTCTTCTGTTGAGTAGTACTGTTTTTTAAATCTGAAACATCGGTAGCATGTTTTTAACTGGCGGGATGGTGATTCAGAGTGATCAAGTTCATTTGATAAGGGAGATCTCACCTTGGGGATATATTGATGTGTCATTATTAAAGTACAGGTGGAAACAGGAACGATGACGTTTTTTTAAAAAAATTGTTCTTCTAGGAAGCAAACGAGTAAAACTGTTGAAGTGATCATTATTTCTAACGTTATCAACTTAGTTTTATAAAGCATCGAGACCTTTAATTGGAGTGAGTGACTAATGAGAATGGTAAACAAAAGACAAATCATCTCAATCTTTCGTGGATAAACCGATTTTCGCGATGTTTTTTCCAATAATAGGATTTTTTATGCTCTTATCAACATAAACTACAATAAACATTGAATAGGACTCATACTGATAGATTTCAAGGATAAATTGAGCCACAATTTGCTCTTAATCATATAACCCAAAGTTCCAAAAGTTTTTTTTTCATAAACTTACAACTGCTGCACAAGATTACTCCACTCATTTTGACCGTATTGTGATAAACTCCCAGCCCCCGATAAAAAGCACAATGTTTTCAGCTAGATCTATCGTTATCAGTTTGTCTTTAGGGCTGATAATAACCGGATGTTTAAACTCAGTCTTTACGAAGTACCAGGACAATCAATATGTCTCACCAGATAGAAAGTTTGAGCAACCGGTTCTTCAAACATTACAAATGTTTATTGGTGAAGCTGCTGCTTTCATATTTGTTGGGATAAATACGTACAATGCCTCGAAAAGAAATGGGTACGCGTCAATAACCACAGAAACATTATCAACAAAACCAAAACTTTCAAAATCAAAGGTTTATATCTTATCAATTCCTTCAATTTGTGATATCTTGGGTACTACATTGATGAATTTAGGATTGATGTATTGTCCAGTTTCAATTTATCAAATGATGAGAGGTGCTTTGATCATATTCGTTGCACTGTTCAGTATTTTCTTTTTAAACAAGAAAGTTTCAAAAATTGAATGGCTAGCTTTGTTTACAGTTGTCTTGGGGATCACTATTGTTGGTATTAGTGGGAATTCTAATTCAGGTTCTCCAGAAGAAGTAGTTGAAGAGAACTCATCAAAAGCTGCATTAGGAATATTCATGATTTTATTAGCTCAGGTTTTCACTGCTACTCAGTTCGTTGTCGAAGAACATATTATTGATAGATGGACAATTGAACCGCTAAACTTGGTCGGTTACGAAGGTGTGTTTGGTGGATCGATCACCTTCTTAGGAATGATTGTCTTATATATCCTAGTTGGACACAATACAGATGGGCCATTTGATGTTGTCAATTCATGGAAAGACTTCACCAGCTCAGCAGCCATTGTTAAATCATCGTTTGCAATCATGGTTTCGATTGGATTGTTCAATTTCATCGGCATAACATTGACTAGCAAGTTAAGTGCAACAGCTAGAAGCACAATTGATACATGTAGAACACTACTAGTCTGGTTAGTCTCATTATATTTAGGATGGGAATCTTTCGTATTCCTTCAATTGGTCGGATTCTTTTTCTTAGTTTTAGGAACTTTGGTCTTCAATGGTGCTATTTCTATCGATCAATATTTACCATTGTGGTTCAAAAATGATAGCAAGTCTCCAATACGCATCATAGACTCTATTGACGAACAAATTGAAAGATTGTAAAACTTTCAATAGCTTATAAAATTGCATGATTATATTTTAAAGTATTCATTTTACCCTCGTAATTTACCTAAAATAGATTTCCGGAATACAGGCATCTATCTGTTTTATCGGAATCAAAATTGAATTGAAATGAAGTGACATTTTGGCTGCTAAAAAGAAACCCACATCAGCAATTTATGCTAAGAGAATTCCGTCTTTCAAACAAATCACAATTCAAAATGGACGGCGAAAGATTATTCAGATTTCAACCATTCAAGTTACCTAATTCAACAGCCTTAAGATCGATTGGTGTTTATGTGGCTGGAGGTTTAGTAAGTGATTTTACATTAAAATTTCAGCAATTAAAAGCATTTTACTAACTTTTTTCTGACATTTAGTACGCAATAGGAGTATGGGCTTTCCTTGATGCCGTAATATATAGTAAGACTGTGAATGCTTCAGAAGTTCATGTTACATTTGTTGACTGGGTTCCGATCATTTGTTCTTCTTTAGGGATGCTAGTTGTCAACTCGATTGAAAAAAGTAGATTATTGAATGATGCTTTGGGTGGAAATTCTAGTTTTGCCGGCAGTTCTTCGACGGCATGGCAAGCTCGTGTTGTTTTATTTTTAGGGTTCTCATTACTAGCTGGTGGTATCGCTGGATCTATTGTTGTTTTGATTTTAAAATTTGTTGTCAAGCATTATACTTTCCCAACGTTAGGTATGGGAGTCTCAAATGTTGTTGCTAATGGATCAATTATGTTGAGTTGTATTGTTTTATGGATTGCCCAAAACATCGAAGATGAGTATTCATACTCATTAGCTCTATAAAAGCAGTCATGCCATTTAAACTACTAGTAATTTTATGATTATGAGCTATATAAACCATATTAGTAGATCAAAACTAGCAATAAAGTTTTTCTAAATTAATGGCGTTCGAATTTATGTTAAACAAAATGAGCTTAAGACATGAAGAATACTAGCAATAGCAAGACTTACGATCAATGGTTACCATGGTACCAAAATTGGGTAAAAACGCTTTGATAATTATAGGGACAAGCTCAAAGAGAGCCTTGTCACTTTAAATTCTTCAACAAAAAAAAGAATCACAGAAACAAACAAACACTCCCACACTCATTTACTCAAACACATGATTGCGTTCATTAAACCTTTAAATTAAAAGGACAAGCAGAAAACTAGGTAAATACTAATAATAATAAAAAAAAATTGTAGCAGCATTATTTTTTGAAATAAAACCACAATTCCCATAATCGAAAGCACAAAATAACAACATTATAAAATTCTTTTCATATCACAATTCTATCCTTTAACTCTCCAATAACATCCAATTCAAAATTGCTAAAATTGAATAATTTTGGTAATAGAATAGGAACAGACGAGCCTCTAGGAACAAATTGATTATCTATTCTTAAATCATCAAAGAATTCATGAGCCAAAATTCTTCTTGGGCTTAATCTTCTTTCTGGTTCATATACCAAGACTTTCATCAGTAGATCAATACCTTTATCGCCAGCATTACCTAAAACCTTTTGAAATCTCGATGAAACTTTACCATTGAATAATGGCTTTGAAAATAATGGACCATCGTACTTGGAATTAGAGTTAAAAATAAACCTCTTATCTGGAGGACCTAATAATTTGGATATTTCTCTCAACTGAAGAAGTGGATCATCACCTTGGAAAATAGCTTTACCAATCAACATTTCAGCTAATACACAACCCAAACCCCATATATCAATTTGAGTAGAGTAATATTGACACCCAACAATCAATTCAGGAGCTCTATAATAACGCGAGCAAATATATGAAACAGATGGAGCTTTTGGCTCTAGTCGTTTAGCAGAACCAAAATCACATATCTTTAGAACACCAGTGGCAGGATCAACCAATATGTTTGAAGGCTTGATATCTCTATGACATATTCCCAATGCATGCAAATAGAGCATTGCTCTTGCAATTTGGTAAGTATATAACTTGACATGTTTTAAAGGCAATTCGAGTTTATTGGTATAATAACGACGTATTTCATACTGTAAGGTTTCAGGAAGACACTCCATTGCTAAATGTTGGTAGATTTTTCCATCTTCTGATGATTTGTGTGTGAAGAAGTATTCCAATGTTATAATATTAGGATGATTTGTGAGTCTCAAAATTTCCAATTCTCTACTTTTATATTCAGTTTGCGCTGGAACTTTCTTGATAGCATATGGACCCAACCAAACATCATTATCCAATAATTTTGCCTGTGAGACTGTACCAAAAGCACCTTCACCGATCTTCTTGTATTGCTTTACGAGCATTTTTTTAACAACACCTGACTTATTAGCCGTAACATCATCAGCGATAAACTCTGAGGAATCTAAAAATAAAACCGTTAGTAATCTTAGTCCTTATGCGGCTAAAGAAAACAAAGAAGGACACGTACTTGTTGACATTTTTAAAGTATATTTCTGAAATGTATTGAAACTGAGTTAATTGTATCAAACTTGTTTAATATCGACTGAAAAATAGTTGATTGTTTCAAGTGATTGTTCAAAGGCAATGTTTAATGACAAAAAACCAACAACAAAACAATAACTGATGAGGAAACCGGATAGACACGAATTCAATAATTGAAAGACTCAGAGATGATACATAAACCAAAGAACGATGTAGTAAATAATGACTATTCGCTTTTTTTATTTAGTGACAGACAAATTTTTGACAGTTCCACGTCAGTCGGATGGTTGTATTTGTGACGTTTGTTGTTAAAGAATTTTGACAGCAACAACTGTGAGAAAGACACTTTTCCTTTGATTTTGAAACAAGAATGAATTATCTAAAGTAATTTTGAAATGAATAGTCAATATCCACCCACTCGTATCAAAAGCACTGAGGTAATTTTAAGGAAATGGAAACAGTTGACTATTTTGATTTTGTTGAATTGTGTCTCATCATTAACTTTTTGGTTTTTGGCCCACTGGAAAAATTCGCGGTAGCGTCTAGAACTACTGATAGTGAAAACTTCTTTGATCTGGACAGATTCTCTAGAGTGAGGAGTTAGTTATTTAGCTTAGAAGGTTATCAATAATAGCTGGAAATATCTAAAACAACAATTCAGTAACTCGTATCTTTATAACTTAAATTCTTATCAGCTAAAGAATATCAATTAGTGTCAAAGTAAAAAGTTACCCTCCTCAGAAATTCCTGAAGGTTGAAAAATAATTAATCTCAACATGAAAGCTTAAAAAGCTGAAAAGCTAGAAATCTCCTACTGAGGAAATCTAAATCAAGATATCCACTCTTCTAGCTGTGTCCTGTTATTATCCTTGGCGAAACCATCGTGATGCTCAGATCATTACTAGGATATAATGTTTTGGCAAAAACTGCCTTGAGACCAGCTTCTTTAAGACGTAAGTTATCCATCATAAGATCAGTACACAATCAATGTATCAAGAAAACTAACATTATATTGTATTAGAGTTCACAACCACTAGAATAACGCTTAATAACAATATAGATTTTAGCAATATTGTTGCCAATACTACCACCAATCCTACTAATATTCATGCCCCAACAACTTCAGCTTCAGGTATAAGAGAAATTGTTCATAAATACGTCTTGTACTGTAATTTCACCAAGAACAACACACATTTGACGTTTACAGCAGTTACTGAAGACCTTGATTTCTTGAAGAAAAATCCAGAATTAAGTTACAACGAACAAGTGTTATACTATTATCAACTTCCTCAAAAAGTTAAGATTTCATTATCAACAGGTCAATTAGGTTTCCGTAAATCAGCAAGAGGTGAATATGAAGCAAGTTTCCAAACAGCTGCTAAGATGTTTAGCTTGATTAAAGAAAAGGGACTATTAGACAAACAATTGGAGATAGTTGTCAAAAATTTTGGTAAAGGTAGAGAAGCTTTTGTTGATGCTTTAAAAGGTAAAGAAGGTAATATGATTAGAGGTAAAGTTGTTAGAATAAGTGATAATACTAAATTGAAATTTGGTGGTACAAGATCTCCTAAATCACGTCGTTTGTGATTTGCGTATATAGGTATGTGTATTCACCAAGGTGAATACAATCTGAAGCATAAAGAAGTTATGAAATGTACATAAAATGAAAAGTAACACTATTATGCATGTATTGAAACCCTATTATTTAAGTCATGTGACTTAAATAAGGGCTTTATAGTTAATTATGTGGTGTCTGGATGTTATTTTTTTTCTCTAGCGTCACATTCTAATTTTCCATACTCTCTGTGCGTGTAATTACCAAGCTTCATAGCACTCCCGCTGGGACTCCTGCCCGTCCCTAGCAAGACTCTCCCACGCACTTTTTCCCACTCTCTGCCTAAATATTACATAATATATTATATCAGCCTTAAAAATTTTGTGACGCTTTCCCAAACAACAAAAGTTCGAATTTTATTTCAAAATACAATCGCACTTGTAAGAGATTCACCACAACGTTCAATACATCATATCAAAATGGCTCCATCAAGTAAGTGATATAGTGAATGGAAAAGAACAAGAGAATCACGAAGAGTATATTTCACAAGAATGGACATATCCCTAAAGTGTTTCCAAGGCTATTTATGAGATTTATGAAAGTGTGAAATAGACCAACATGATACATTTAATATTTAAAAGACATATACATTTTACAACAAGTCCAAGAAGAACAGAGTAATCATGGCAAGATTATAAGGATCCTAATTCATCTAAGATCCAATAGTCTCATTTGAACATTGTTGGGAAAAAGTAAACATCAGAAAAATCTATAGTGAAGAATTTTCAATGTGTTTGGTCTAACTATCTAAACAAGGTAGTGAGCTTGACCAAAATATTTAGAAGCTATTACATAACGTAAACCCTTCTTGAAGCATTGGGAAGACAAAATATTCAAGATTTTTACACATTATAATCAATCAATGGTTATTGTTTTTTTCCAGCAGTTCTACAAATCCTTTCATCAAATTCACATTTTCTAAACCTCCACTGATTCTTTTGTTCTTTATCATACATGATTATTAGAGAGAAAAAATTGTACTAACTAAATTTCAATAGCCAAAGCTGCTGCCGCTAAAAAAGCTGTTGTCAAAGGTACCAACGGTAAAAAAGCTCTAAAAGTCAGAACTTCTGCCACTTTCCGTTTACCAAAAACTTTAAAATTAACTAGAAGTCCAAAATACGCTAGAAAATCAGTTCCACATTATAACAGATTAGATAACCACAAAATTATCGTTGCTCCAATTGCTTCTGAAACCGCTATGAAAAAAGTTGAAGATGGTAACACTTTAGTTTTCCAAGTTGATATCAAAGCCAACAAACATCAAATCAAACAAGCCGTTAAAGAATTATATGAAGTTGATGTCTTAGCCGTTAACACATTGATTAGACCAAATGGTACCAAAAAAGCTTACATTAGATTGACTGCTGACCATGATGCTTTAGATGTTGCTAACAGAATTGGTTACATCTGATCTTATCGTTTTCTTTATAAATAATAAAAAAAAAGATGGGTGGTTAATTTCTGTATAAAAGTAAATGTTTAATCGTTTGAACAAGTTTATGGTGTAGTGTTGAGAAGCAGTGAGTTAAAGAATCATATTGAGTTAGGACTTTTCCAACGAAATTACTGATTAAACCGTTTAAACTTGGTTAGTAAAAAAGTACAACTGGACCATCAACTATAAGAATATTGAATTTCATTCATTAAATACTAAATAAAATACAGTACGATTATATAAAATACCCAAATACTAAACTAAAAATGCATTAAATCATAACAAAATATCATAAAGAGGAGACGATACCCAACCATCATATTAGTCCTCACCTTAGCTGTGACATTTATGAATTCCGTATAAATTGATAACTTCATTTCTCATCAACATATATGGAAACCCATAATTTACATAATAATATAACCGTTTTTAGTTTTTATACTATTACAATTGGGCGGCAGTTGCAGCACCGCCTTTAATGAAACTAACACCTTTTGAAATGTTAACAGATAATTGTTTCAATGCAATGTCTAATAATTCTTTTTCATTGTTATTAATTTTGTTCAAAATTGAAGCATCAATTTCTTCAATACCCCTTTTACTTAATTTAACTGGTAAAGAGATATAGCTAATATTGTCATTGTGCACAAATTTCTTTACATCTTTGGATCCTTTGATTGAATCGTCCAAGAAAACAAAACTTGATTCTAATTGAGAATTGGATCCACCATGCAATGCTTTCAATAAATTCTCAGCTAATTTGAAACCAGAATAAGCCATTGATAAAGTAGCAGAACCTAACCCCTTTTTAGCTTGAACAACTTCATCACCACCGTATTGGACTCTATGAATTAGAGCGTCACGTTCTTGTTCGTTTAATTTACTGTAAAACTCTGGAGCTCCAATCGAAAATAATGGAACGATAGTTTCACCAGAATGACCACCAATAACTGGGATATTCAATTCACTGGCTTTCAAATCTCCAGACTTGGCTAGTTGTGAAATGAATGTGTTTGCTCTAACTAAATCCAAAGTAGTAACACCAAACAACTTTCTGGCATCAAAAACACCACTTTTCTTCAGTACTTCAGCAAAGATAGGAACTGTAGAGTTAACCGGGTTTGAAATAACCAACACAAAGGCGTTTGGAGCGAAATCAGCAACCCCTTGAGCTAAATCTCTAACAATACCGGCGTTAATAGCAAATAAGTCGTCTCTGGTCATGCCAGGCTTTCTAGGAACACCAGCAGGGATGATAACCAAATCAGAACCGCTAAGCGCTTTCTGTAGGCCGTTGTTTTCTGGTAGGTAGGATTCAACACTAGCATCTGAATCAATGTGACTCAAATCAGCACCAACACCAGGGGCGTTAACAACATCGTAAAGAGATAGTGTATCAATAAGAGGAGATAGCTTCAAAAGCAAAGATAAAGGTTGGCCAATACCACCTGCTGCACCACAGACTGTCACTTTCATTGTTTGTATTTAAGTTATTTATTATTTGTTAAAGAATGCAAGAAATAAAATAGGAAAAGAAAAGTAAAGAAAAAGAAGAGAAGGTGGTATTTATTTGGCACTCTTTATCTTTTGCCTCTGCGCTTTTTAATTTTATATGGCAAAAAGTTCTTGATTAGGCGGTTGGGGGGCTTTTAGAGAGGGGAAGGATGCTTCCGATTTGGATCACGGAAAGATGACTTGCATATTATTAGGAAGCAGTCATCCGAGCTCTTTGCGTTTATCACGTGATATATATATATATATTTTGTCGATTATGTAATTGTCAATTTATACAATAGGATCTATAAGGGCTTGTTGATCTTTATCTGAGATTGCTGATAAGGAGACCACAGACTGTGTTGGTTTAAGTTAAGACATACATTACAAAACATCTACTGTTCCTGAATTTGTCATTCGTTTTTCTTATAGCAATCTCGATATTCACTATTAAAGTTCAATATCTTATCTAGAGAATGTCATTTTGAAACTTCATTAATATATTGGTATATGAGATGACCGTACTTCAAGATCCTACAAACAAACTAGGTCATTATTCATCTAAGTTGCTACTTTCCGCTTATTATTTCTAGCATTGTATCGTAATAAAATAAATTTATGCCATACAGAGTATTAGATGTTAGGTTTAGTTATTACTGCACTAGCCAACTGTTGCTGTATAAATAGACTAAAAATCTATTTTTGATAGTTTCATTCCACCCCATATAAATCATTTAAAAGCTTTTCAGCTAACTAAGTATCATGAAAGTTCATTTAGCCTTGTTGTCACTGTTTATTTCTGGTACTCGTATAACTACTGTTTCGGCTGGATCTCTCTGCTTATAGCACTGGAATTTGATTATTGAATATACCATTTAAACCATCAAAATATCCAGGCGGCTAGTTCGTATAGGTCCACCACTATTGGTCATTTTAATTCTACCTTTAAGGGGCCAAATTAAGGCTCCTATAAAATCGTTACTGGTGTTCAGAAGAAAGTTGCTATTGGTCGTGAATTTGCTGAAGGGTTTGCCTCGTCTCACCGATTTCTGATAATTTTGTATGAAGTGAATTTTGGATTAGTGTTGCTCCAGAGAAAAGGTCTGTATATTTTGCAATGTTTACAAATTTTGGAGCTTTAGATAGTAAAGGAAATAGCATTACTCCATCTTATTGATAACTATAGTTGATTTTATAGATCTAATTTTAAATTTTATTGATTTTAAATTGAAGATTTTTCAAACGCAATTATGGGAACAATATATATAGTTATTAAAATCTTAAGGGTGTATATGACTAATCGCTGAAACCCATGAATATATATATATAAAAATAGCACTAAGTTATATCTACACTTGATAATAAAGAATAAAGTATAAACATAAACTAAAAAAGCACAATCTCCAAAACTACGCATGAACTTTATGGGATTCGGGATTCGGGAATTTGATGTTAATTACATCAAAACCAATTTAAGAGAAATGCATTCGACACACGTTTTATTGAAATTAATGAAGAAGCAAGAAAACAGCATCGGATAATTTGATATTGACAAGGTTGGTAATTATAGTTCTGGTTCTGTTTCAAAGTTATGCTCGTTGATCAGAGGATTGTATCACGTCACCGAAAACGTGTTGCGTATTTTTTTTTTTTTTTTTGTATGATGAGCTCAGTGTTAATGTGTTAATATCTTGTCACATGCCTTGTTTAACGTTCTTTGAAAGGATAGGGGGGGTTGAAATCCAGACATCAGAGTCCTATG
Organism: Wickerhamomyces bisporus; assembly: GCA_024271855.1. NCBI lineage: Eukaryota > Fungi > Ascomycota > Saccharomycetes > Phaffomycetales > Wickerhamomycetaceae > Wickerhamomyces > Wickerhamomyces bisporus. Next base: position 79,042 of record JANBXE010000019.1, read on the forward strand.
TAACAGCCCATGAACTCCGGATTACTCTGGCGACATATCACTTAGGATATTAAACGTGGCTCATCTACCTTTTCCTTTAATGTTACAGGGCGATCACAATTATGGATTTGAGTTGGCCATGTGCGTGTTTGTTTAAATTGAACACAGGTTGAATAAATCTGATGAACCCTGAGAAAAAAATTGCACGCTGTTAAAAGACTTCCAGTACTTGTTGATTTAAATGTGCTCGACTGTTTCATGACTTCTTTCTAGATATCAAGGAAATTTTTATGAATTTTATGGCTATTTACATAGGAGATCTTCAAGGAATTCAACCCATTGATTTAGATGATTTGTTTCAAACTCATCAACGTACCAACGAAAGAATATACACACGTGGAGCATTCGAACAGGTTGAATGGAGTAAAATGGTAGATTTATGGCGATGATGATGTAGATCATTGGTCTTCCCCCATGTGCCAGCTTGAAATTAATTACACTTTTGAATTGTGATTAATCTTGATCCAAATATTTAAAGAGAAATATCTTTCTATATGAATAACGAAACATGGTCGAGTGGCTACGTCGATCAAATTGAATTACCACTAAAGCAAAGGAAAAAGATGAAGTTCAGCTTAATCAACTTGTTGCCTATTGCTTTAATTGTTTCTGCTGAAACCCTCCGTTTACAGCACTGGAATTTACGGTATGATTCCAAAAAAGATGGAGTTTCCATTGCAGATACAATTGGATCATTCAACTCCACATTACCCGATGAAGACTCGATTGATTGGTATTCAAACTACGATGAAGTTACGTGGTCTAAAAGAAGAATTGGAATTGCTAACGATGTTATTTTTAATGGTGCTGATATCTTCACCATTAACGAGGGATTACAAAATCAGGTTGAAGACCTGAAAACATTATTGACTCAGTTGGGTGATGGTGATGAATGGGATTATGTTGGAGTTGGTAGAGATGATGGTAAAGAAGCCGGTGAATATGTGGCGATATTTTATAACACTGCTAAAATTTCACTTGAAGATTATTACACTATTTGGTTATCGAACACGCCGTTTGAACCATCAAAATATCCAGGCGCTGGTTCGTATAGGTCCACCACTATTGGTCATTTTACAGCCAGTAGTTCTGGAAATTCGTTCACTGTGATCAACACCCACTTAGATGATAAATCAGAAGACCAACGTAAATTAGGTGCATCTTTATTGAAATATTTAGGTGCTTATGAGTATATGAATTCAGATGGTCCTGTTTTCTTAGCTGGTGACTTCAATTCACATTCATCAGGCTCGACTTCAGGTGGATACGACATTGCGTCTGGCTCACAATCGTCTGTTGCCATCAATTCAACGTTTTCTGAAAAATATGCTTCTTCAATCTCAAGTACGTTCACATGGGACGATTTACTGATTGAGACAGATGTTGAGAGAAGGTTGGGACATTTTGCAACTTTCCAAGGATTCAAAGCTTATGGTGATACCAGCGGTTTATCAGGTAGAATTGACTTCCAATTTGGCGGTGTTCCTAATTCTAACTCGAAAGACGTTACAAATAAGTCATTTACTGTTTTGAGACATAAAGTTGGAGAAATTTTTTATGACAATGAATGGCATTTGTCTGATCATCGTCCGTTGATTTCTGATGTCGAGTTTTAAAACCTGATAATACTAATAGTGAATAGGAAGCTGGTCTTCGTTTTAAAGTATTCAGTTATACAGTCTATAACGTGTTCATTTTGTTGCTTAATAAAGATGCAGTTTATAACTTAATATGGCAAGTAGCTGCAACATGCAATAAAGTTATTGTAATCGCCTCAACATTTACTACTTATTGAACAGCTACCGGTAAATGGAAAATGCTACCAGAAGTGACATATTGTTACTTTTAAATGTCGCGTGGTGCGTTGAATTTGCGTTACGAATGATAAACGAAAAAAAGGTACGCGACTATAGGGGGAATGTCGATCAACCGGCGAATGAAAAAACTCAAAATCTAAAACGTCGAAAGACCTATTAGCAAGAGGAAAAAAAAGAAGTTAACCATTTCAAATTGGGAGTTTTCCACTCACTGTTGATTTTTAATTGATGGCTTTCTTCAATTGAGAGACATCGGCAATTTTGAAGGAGAGCCTCATTAACGTTGGGCCTATCCCTTTTAATCTTATGTCCTAATAGTCGCACATATACACAGACAAATACTCTTTCTTTCCTTAGAAATGGGAAGGGTGATGCATAAAATTAGAAGAAGCACATAAATGTGTCGCGAGAAAAGCGAGTGCTTGTTACATATTGAATTTATTTGGTGTATTATTTTTTTTTTTCAATCCAGATCTATCAAGATAAGGTACTGGTATTACTTTTTTCTCAAGAAATGATTAGTACTGGAGTAGTTTACATATTTGACTATTATTGTGATATGATGAGCGTATTACCGTTTGTATTGCACTTACAGGTCGCAGGCTACAGGCACGATCCATAAGACAATAATCACTAGTGAGACATATGCAATTGTACTGTGCAGCAGGCCAAGCAGATCAGCAACAACTCCTTAGGAAAACCCGCCTAGTTTCTAGCCCCTGGCAGATTTTTCTTTTTCGTTTACTTCTCCAAAGAAAAAAAAAATGTACACCGACAAATGGAAATTCCAATTGAAATTTTAACCTCTTTAACCTATCTTTAAGCACCTTATTGCACCCAACCCAACCCAATCCAACCCAACTCAACTCAACCTAATCCAAATAGTGAAACGCGTTGTTCATCAAAAAAAAAATAGTACACATTTCCATCTCCCAAACTATTTTGGGCTCCATCCACGTTTTGTTTTCATCCTAGCACCTTTTTACCTGGTTGTTTTTACTTTACGCTGAATTTCACTTCAGGCTTCACAAAACAATTCATTCCGAACACCAACATTACAAGTCACAATAAAACTTGAGTAAGAGAATACACCATACCATAGAGCCATCAGTGATCACATCCCCTGCTTACCGTCTCACAACTTTTTGCTCTCACTGATTGTGCCTTTTTTCCTACGCCTATTCAAATTTAAAAGACAAGCTTCCTTTCAAAACAAAAGACAACAATGAATAACAATATAACGTCCCCCTTGACGCCATCCTCATCCATAGGCTCTTCTATAGTCAGTAGATCCACTACTACATCAGCATCATCTTCAAAGAAGAGAGCAAAGGGAAGAACTTTCCAATGCGTGGGTTACCCTGAATGTAATATGACCTTTACACGGTCTGAACATTTGGCAAGACATATCAGAAAGCACACTGGAGAAAGACCGTTCGAATGTGTTCATTGCTCTAGAAAGTTTTCCAGACTAGACAATCTAAGGCAACACAAACAAACTGTTCATGCTCATGAAAGGATTATCTTGAGTTATGTCAATGGAAAACCTCAGAGCTCTAAAAAACTTGGACAGTTAAACAACCAAGAAGATGAAGTACTACAACAAAATTCCATTCAAAACCAACTACAACTTCCAGATGAAAAGTTTGAACAATCCTCTCAATTATCCACAAATTTCAGTAATGAAAGTTCTTCAACAATAACAGAATCTAAGGAGGCCACTCCATCACAACAGCCGTTGCAGAACCAACTACTCACCAAACCCGAGGACTCTGCATCTATGTTACCAGCCGCCGCTTCTACTTTAATGAGGCCCACTCAATTTAGATCCAAACATCGTCCAAGACCATTGGCATTATCAAATAGGAATCCCGTTTTTAATGATGCTCCATATACCGTTCCAACACCAAGGTCCGCTGGATCTAGCCATTTTATTTTGAGTCCTGTATCACCGTCATTTGCTCACCAATTACATCCATCCTCATCATCAACTAACCTTAATGGTAGTAATGGACTACCGTCTTTCCAGTTCTTGACAAGCTCAAATACTGGAGATTTGTTAATATCTCCATACAACTCAAGCTTCAATACATCTTCAGTTCTTTCAGCTTCAAATACCCCGTTAAGCTCAGTTTTTGATCTAAAAACTCCAACATCCAACACCACATTTGACTCCATAAGACTGAATGGGAATAGTGGAGGTTCCAACTCTTTCTCATTCAATTATGACCACAAAAGAAGAAGCTGGCTAAATAATGTTTTAAATAGTGGAGAAGGAGATCCCACTGAATTTTTACAACGGTCACCTAATAATTGCTTGAACATAACTGGAAAAGACACCGTCAATAATAATATAACTACCAGTAATGGATTCAGTGAGAATAAGAAACTAAAGATTGAAAGTCTACTAAATACCAACAGCCATTCTGATTTAGACAGTAATGAACCGAGAATTCCAGACCAACAAAATGTGAGGTTACCACATGTTGATGCCCTGGGTCTCAGAAACTAACGATTGATTTTTTTATATAATACTGTGTGTTTTATTATTGTTATTTATTACTGGGCTTGGATTACTGTTGTATTATTTTATACTCGTGTAGCTACATTTTGACTTCCTAATTGGGAAATCAAGCGAGATAAGCAGGAGAAAACGTCACCTGCGAAATTTCTTTTTTTTTGATTAAAATGAAACTCTCACCAGCCATTAGACACTCAACAACAAAAACAAACAAAAACAACAACTAAAACTTACCAATTTGCTATTATCAAGAACACACAAATTACTTCAATATCAGGTTTTTGCTACATCCATAAAACTCGACAAATTATTTTTTTTAGCTTTTCTACCTTTGTTTTGGCTTTAATTTCTATTTTATTGGTTACTATAACGACTATCAATCCATACGTTCAATAGAAAGTAGGGTTTTCAATATTAAACAAAACACGACAACAAATGAGCTTTTATAACACTAGAAACCAGCAGGCTGGGTCTTCAGGCTCTGGTGTTTATGAGTTTTCACCTCTGGCTAATCAAATATTTCCAAACACCAGCAACAATAATACTAACGGGGGTTATATCTATAATAATAACACTAACTCACCCTTATCATCAAATGCCTTAATCAACAACAGCTCTAATGTATCCAATTTCAACAACTTGAATCTTTCAACAAGAACTGCTGCTACTTCGAATAACAATAATAGTAATAACATTTATCCAGCTACAGCCCCAAGATTACCAAACGCAATTTCACCATCCCTGAATTTTGCATCATTATATTCAAATCGTGCTAGATTCAATGCATCAAAAGGCTTTGACCTTGAAGATGATTTAGAATTTTGTCCTGAAATCCATGAACAATTTCAAACTCATAATCACACTTCGTCGTCTTCGTCCTCATCATCCGGTGGGGGAGGTAATTTCACCCATCACAAGTTCAATCCTTACACTTCTTCAAGCTTCAGTCCACAAGTCAGCCCAACGTCAGCCAATGCTTCGACTGTTTCTTCGAAACCTTCGATCACGACAACTCCAAAAAGTGAGACTACAGCAACAAGAACAATCACACCAAGAGCGAAGAAAGTTTTGGAGATCGTTAACCCTGCTACTGGATTGAGAGTTTCTTCTCCTGCCCCTTATAAATGGTGATCATTTAGCCATTTATGTGTTTATGAGAGCTAATTGTATTTATTAGAAGGGGGTTATTTCCTGTTTGTCCTTTTTTATATTTATATTAAATTTCGAAATGATGAAAGATGCGATTTTTTGGGCTGTTTGTTGGTTTTTTTTATATTGAGACAGCCTTATACTTTGATGATACTGAATTTTATGATACTTGTTTCTATTTGATTTTGTTTTCAACTGAATTACATGGAAATTAATGACTTTTTATACAAACTTTTGAAGTAACATTTTGAAATGTTTTCATTTGTTACAGCTTACAACGTTTTAGACATATACCCAACCATTTTTATATTGTAACTGGAGAAGAAGAGATGTCTTTTCCATTGTACTTCATACTATATTTTGTGTGTTTTTAATAAGAAGGATATGTTTTCATTATGTACTAAAACCCAAACCCAGTAAAAGAATTTATTTTATTTAAATTCGCGAACATTTGAAGTTTTTTTTGAACAATTTCTGTCTTAATGAAGAAGAGGTCTTTATTCGACGAAGTGACCAGTTTTTATTAGTATCAGCGTTGGTAGTTTGCCAATTACTTCATCTTTCCACCTGTATTATAATATCCCCTTTTTAGCTACGTTTTCCCACGCTTGAAATGGATTTAAAAAATTTATTGGGGCCTTCGAGCAGCACTGAACAACAACAAGACCAAAATAATAACACAGAACAAAAACCGCATATAAAAAAGCGATGTTCTACAATTAACGACTTGGTCAACAATGAGGACTCTCCACATACCAACTCCTCCTCAAGTCCTATTTCAAGTCATATAAAATCACCTGTTTTAATTGCTAGAATCAATCCATCTTCATCCACTGTTGTTACACCAAGTGGTCGTCCAATCGAAACAATCAAAGCTAGAACAAGTATATCAAGTCTCACAAACGATATCGATGTCGATGTTGATGGTAAGGAAACTCCAAGTATTGCAAGACGACTTTCATACGAAGTGAGTGCTAGTGAATCTAATTCTCCTGTTTTGCCTAAAAAGACCATACCTAAACAGGCATCATTACAGGACATGATAAACGCGGATAAGTCGATCAAGTTTGAAGAACCAGATTATGAAGAAGAATCAAATGAGAAAAAGAGTGAAGCTCATAGCAAAATATCTTTGAAAAATTCACCAAAAACTAAAGATAATGGTGAATCGTTAAAACAGAATAACGAACAGACAAAAGAGAAATCTGAAACAAATGGGAAGACATCAGGAAAATACAAACCAAGACGTTATGCAAAACCCCCAATTTGGGCAACAAAATGGGTACCTGTATTTCAAAGGGACTCAACACATACCACATACAATAACCGTTCTACCACTGGAACAACTGGACCAAATTATTCCGCTTCAATAACAGGAATAAAACCATATAACGATATAACAAGAAAAATAACAAGTTGGATTTATGCACAAATCCATAGAATTCCCAAAGAAGATCGTCAATTTATGGAATTGGAAGTTAAATTTGGTAGGATATGGGATAAACATACTGATAGAAGAATCAGTATACCAGTTAACAATGAGAGTATAATTGATGACTCATTTATGATGAGCTGCTCATTCAAATCGGGGTTGGAAAAAGAACATTATGATAGATTGAAAAAATATTTAGTTGGTCTAACAAAATTGGATGATAAGCAGTTTAGAAGTTTTAAGTACGATCAAATTGATAAGCAGTATAGAGAAGCAGTACGAGATCAGATTCCAAAATATTATAGATTATCATTTGATAAATCAACGAATAGAATTGTTGCCAACATCGAGAAGAAGAAAGTTGCAAATTTGTACATTCATGCTCCAGATTTGGTGTTCGATTATAGAATCACTATAAGTCTTGAATTGCCATCAAAAGAAAACCCTGAAAGATTCGAACATCAAACAGCAGAAGTTGAAAGACATAAAAGAAGATTATCAATAATGCATGATTTGACAAATACAAAATTTGATTTGACTGACGTTACTCAAAGACAAAAAACTCAAAAATTCCAAGCTACTGAGAATTTAGAGTTGGAACTGGAAATTGATACTTTAAGATTACTGGATGCGTATGACAGGTTGGATGAAGATAGTTTTACGTTTGAAGAGCTGGGAGAAAGATTAATGGATAACGCAAGAATTTTAAACAGACAGTTAAAACTGCCAATCAGATAAATCGTTTGAAAACTTTCTACGTTATACAGATTTAACGTTTATCAAATAAAAATATCATTCTAATTTTAGCTACTTTCCTTTTTCTCTCAATTCAAATCATAAGCTCATAGCCATGGAAATTTTCTCTATCGTACAAACTATCTTTAAACTTTTTCAATTGTCCTTATAAATGCCGAAAAGATATGCTAACCTTGTCACAACTAAATCGATAGCCATGTTGATACTATCTCTAGCAAGGTCCACTTTTGAACCATCAACTTCATGCCATGAGATAGGAATTTCTTTTATTGGGATTTTTTTTCTAATAGCGATGATTAATATTTCAACATCAAAAATCCAACCTTCAGTATGTAGATAAGGAAAGATTTCATTTATTGCAGCAGTATTGAACAATTTAAACCCACATTGAGTATCTTTAATCTCTCTAATACCGAAAACAAACACTAAAAGATGTAAACTATACATCAAAAAATTTCTAATAAAAGATCTTTTAACAACAGCATCTGATTTAACCATATGAGCTCTTGATCCGATCGAAATAGCAGGACCCTCAATTTCTTTGATAGAGTCGATCAATTTTGAAACATCACTAAATTTAGAAGCCCCATCAGCATCGGCAAATATGGCGAATTTCCCACTGATGAATTGAATTCCATGGGTAACAGCACCACCTTTCCCTCTGTTCTTCACCAATTGAACAACTTTTAGTTGGTCAGGCAGAAGCTTGAAGTGCTTTGATGCCAATTCAAGAGCATATTCTGAAGTCCCATCTTTTGAACCATCGTCTACAATCAAGATTTCCCAGCTGTTAGAGTACTGGGAACGTAGATAGGAAATCGTTTCATCCAGCATTATTTTCAATCTTTCTGTTTCGTTGTAGCATGGGATCACAACACTGAGCTCAATCAAAGAGTCTTCATTAGTAGGATTCTTGGAAGGGAGCGGTTTTGGGGTGGGATCAGTGCCTTTTGAGTCAGGTAATGTTGTGATGTAATTAAGCTCTGATTTGTGTATTGAGCGAGGTTTGTGTGAAAAAAAAATGATTGTGGAGTATGCAAGCAGCGTCAATGTGACTAACGTCGCCAGAAAGTAATATAGAAGAGAATGGGCTTCCATAATTGAAGAGGTGTTTCTGATTGTTCTTTTTTGTTGTTTTTGTTGTTACTTCAGAAATGTTTTTGTTCAACTTTTTTTGTTGATGTTTCGAAATGAAAACACGTTGAAGAAAAAAAAAACGAAATTTTGTTAAATTCCACTGAAGTTTTACGATAATTAGACGTGAAATGGTTTCACAGTTCTTTAATTGCGAGTTAGATTCATAGTACAGTCTTCCAATCATGGACTCTCTTTTTATATGGACAATATTTCCACCCTACCCACTTTTACAACTTTCTGTAGCCATCTGTCAGTCTTTAGTCTCTTACAAAAATAAAATTTTAGTCATTAGATATTCTGTATAAATTAGACATTAAATAAAAAATGAAGATTGTCATAAAAAGTCGTACATTTTGAAATACATTTACCAGCAATATAATTCAAACCTGAAACCTTCAATTCAATTCTGGAAAATTTCATCGTGAACCAACTGTTGATTCAAGTCTTTGGATGGTAGATCATCATGCTGTGAGCTCAGTCTCGTGTGATCACTAACCATACCCCAATACGATTGGTTATTCATACTATTTGGTGAGCTTTCTTCATCTTCTTGAATGGTTTGGTTGATGGTTTGTTGATCAGAGGCCGATAAAAAAGGTGATGATGGAACTGGTCCAACTTTTGATTTATCTGTCAGATTATTATCTTGCTGCTGTGCTAATTTTGAATCAGATTCTGGCGATTCTTCATTGCATGGTAATGTGTTACATGTTGTGATATCTTTAGGAGAATCTTTTGGAGTTGCGTCTTTTGGAGTAGGCTCAATATTAACTGGGGGAAACAAATCAACCATCCATTCACCTGGTGAAACACCTCCATTTCCTGTTGTCGGTAATGCTCCACTGAAAGACTTGACTAGCATTTTTTCAAATGATGATTGTTTGGATGCTTTTTTTATAGCTATTGGGATTGGCGGTATGTTCTCTTTATCGTCTATAAGTAAGTGTTGCTGTTCTAAGCTCAATGACGGCGTGCTTTGTTGAGGTAATGGATCGATATCTGTCAGTGGACCGAATTGGAAATCAAAATCACTACCAACCATATCATCGAAACCATTTAATGGGTCTGACGAATTGTCATATGCTGAAGAGGGCAAGTTATTAAGTTTAGACCCCATTGGTGTAGTAGTTGATAATGGCGCAATTGAATCACTTCCTCCATTAGAACTATTCGGCGATGAAGAAAACTGTTTTGACAGTAGTTGATGCTTGTCTTTTGTAGAACGAGCAGTAGATACAGCAGTAGTTGGTGTTGTTGTACTCTTACTGAACAATCTTTTTGGTCTCATTGTGCCTTTTTCTTTCAAGTAGCTATAACAAGCTGAGCATAATAACCCCCTTTTTGATATATCGTCAGATTCATTCCATTTCCAACCTTTAGCATCCAAAGTTTTACAATTGAAACACGATTGGTAAACTTGATGCTCTTCTGGAATATTGTTAAATTTTTTGACAATTTTTGATGATTTAGTTGAAATCTTTCTTGATTTTCTTTTAAATTCAGTTTTTTTAGAACTTGAAGGGTTTGGACTTGCACTCTTCATAAAATCTGGTGCAAATCTCTTAGAGACATCCAGTTGAGCAGCTTCAGCGGGCGAGCTTCCAGTTTCATTTAAAACTCCAGGATTTGAGAATTTTTCATTCATTCTATCAGCCAAATAAATTCTTCTCGCAATTGATTGGGCTGGGAAATTATGCAATGGAATTGAATTGAAATCTGCTTGTGGTGGTTTCATCATGTTCTCAAAGACTGGTAAAGATTGGGTTCTAACAGCTTTTGGAGCAGGGTTATTATTAACAAATCTATTCATTTTTGGTAGATTGGACGTATTATTATTCGTTGTGTTAATGAATTTTGGTTCAAGAAATGCATGGGAGGTTTCTTCTTCATCTTCAGTATCTGTAGAGCTGTCGTGTTTTCTTTTGCCGTTTGACTTTTGTTGTTGAAATCTCAATGGGTGTCTCACTTGAGTTGATGATGTGCTTGTAGATGAGCGACGCGTAGTAAAAGGAGATTGCTGTATTTGAGTGGAATGCTGTTGTTGCTGCTGTTGCTGCTGCTGCTGTGAAATAGATTTTGATTGAGCTGGCTGTGACTGTTTGAGCTGTTGCTGCTGCTGTTGCTGCTGCTGTTGCTGTTGTTGAGATTGAGATTGAGACAGCTGTTGTTGTTGATTGAACTCTTGATTTCTGACCTTTACTAGCTTCAGTCTAACTTCCAGTGTTTCAGATGGACCTTTATTGCTTAAAAAAGCAGTAAAATTAGAACAAACACGTCCTGGAATCATAATCTCTTCATCAAATTCATAATTTGGATCTAAGATTTTGGATACTAATCCGTGACCAACGAAAGGTTCATCTTCTTCAGAAACATCTTTAGCATAAATAGAATAATCCCAAGCAGGATCAGTAAATAATTCTGGGCTTGAATTTAAAACGGGAACCAAAACCTCTCTAATTGAAACTACGCCTAAGGTTATAATGCTCTGTTGGCCAGGAATAGGTACTCTAGCAGTCTTAACATTAATCATTTTTGGAGATCTCGCCAGGAAATTAATGTTGTCATCCAAGGCATATAGAATTTTAACTGCGATAAAGTTAGTAAAAATCTGAGAGTAATTAGGGTTTAGCAAAATAACAACCTACGTTTCATCTGTTTCATATCATCGATACCGTTATCATGTCCACATAGATGCTCCGATGACATTTCTGGAAGTGATGGCATATGACAGGCTCTCATGATTGGGCGTGTCTAATGAATAATAGGGAAATTGAAAGATCTAACACGATGATATATTGAAGTATGAAATGATTGGGGATTTTTAAAGGAAAGAACACCGGTTGATACTCTTAGAGCTTTACTGTGGCGCGTTCAATGGCCTGGGTGGGGAGAACTCTGATAATTATACTCTGGAACAATCGCCAGGCTATCGATACAAGAGCTGCTCTGAAAGTTTGAAACTCGAGTTTTATAAATTGAAAATTCAATCAACTTTTTCAAATTGGTTTGTTTTGATTTGTGTCGCGTCCCAATTTTTAAGCGTGTTTTTCGCGACTTTTTGAATTCGCGAAAGTCGCGCTATTTTTTATGACAGGGCAAAAAACGGTATCTTAATTAGGAAGTTTTCGCGATTATGTTTTTTTATAATTACCCTACTTTTGATATAGTGAGTGTGAAATTGTATATGGAGAGGTAAAGTTCTATATAGAGTATAGTCATACCAATTAGTCGTATAATACTTAATCATGCGCGGCACTGGATGTCTGGTAAGGATAAATATTATTTTATTTTGTGTCTAGAAGTTGTTTACTATGATAACTAAGCTATCATAGTAGACAACGCAGACCATTCCCCCCTCCTAACACACCTGGGTTCATTGGTTGACCCCCCCCCCCCCCCTCTTTTCTTCGTCTCCTGTTTTACTCACAGACTGGAGTACTGAGCTTTAGTTTAATGATAAAAAAAAGCACTTAGTATAAATAACATATAGCATCTTTAGCGTTCTAGTTCCGTTGAAGGCTTTTTTTGCGCCTGAACCGGCAAGCGCAACTTCAAAATTCAAAATAATAAGGAAACAAGTTATTGAACAAGACAAGCCTCCAAAAGAAAAGTTTTGTGCCAAGGTTTTATTTTCTTTTTACTGCTCAGTTCATACCTATAACTTGTAACAACTAGCAGAGCTCGTTCAAGACCACTCTAATTGAGTCACTACGCGTTTGGTGACTGTTTAAGCGGACACATAGCCAATATAAGACAGGACCACATCGTATAGCTGTGTATTTACGGTTACCTAGTCACGGTTCCATTCAGTAGAGCGCCTAATCTCAATTTATAAACGGTGGTCTAGCAGCACCTAACCTACTACTATTACTACTACTATTACTACTATTACTACTACAATGATTGCGACTATTGCTAGTTAGCTACTGCAAAGTCTCCCTGTTTATGCGTCACTCCCCCATCTCTTCAGCCGAAGATAGAACTGCTGAATATGAGAACAATTTTTCCTTCGTTGATCGTTTCTTTCTATTTCAATCTTGGTTTTGTCCAGTCATTTTTATCTGATGCGATCAGTAAAATTTTTGTCCGCTGGGATTTTTATCAAAACGATCAGTTTTCGGAAATTTGGACAGTTCGACAACCAACAATAGAATAAACATCTATCTTTGGCCGTATATTTGTATTATCAAAACAGTCAATTCTACAATAATTTAACACAGAAGGGGATCCTGTAGCAATATCTCACTTTTTTTTAGTACGCTTTCGAGCCTTATAGCAGCCAGTGTCTAATACCAACATCACTATTTACCCGTTTGTCTAAAGTACTCATCGCTGACTGGCTACTGATGGTTTTGATAAAAAAAACTTTATGGCTTAAAGTCGCAGAGTTATGCATTTTCCCGGGACGCCTAGGACAAATACATAACAGTACTGAAATATTATTGGCTAGGAAAACTTTTTCCTTTACTCGCTTCGGGATAATTTATTTAAATATTTTATCTTTTCCATCAAAATTTGCTTGTTGTTTTTTTTTTTCAATGGTTCGAATCTTTTAATCAAACTAGTTTTCCAATCTCATCGCTTTAAAACTACTAAGAGAGATATATTTGAGGTTGTTTTAGTATCAAGAACCATGGGCTCTGCAAAAGTCAATTATGTCTTAAAAGACTCAGAGTCAAAAGGAAACCAAGCTAGAATCACTTCAAACGAGGAGATGTTAGAAGCTTTACAACCGATCCCTGCTTTCAACACAAGAGATGATATCAAGCCTTGGATCCATGATAAACTGGACAAGAGGGGCATTAACCTAGTCATTGAAAGATCAGACGCATCTAAAGTGGTGTTCAAGTGTAAAAACTTTCATAGAAGATCAATAACTTCGGGCCCTCCAACTCCAAAAAGTGGAATCAAAACTTTTGGATTACCAAGTGATAAAGCTGCTGCTAAGAAACAAAAACGAATCAGGGCTTTAGCTGAAGAATGTTGTCCTTTCAGATTGAGAGTCAGTTATTCTGTCAAACACAAAACGTGGGCTGTCAACATCATCAGATCTGATCATAATCCTCAGCTCTGTTGTAACTTTGGGGACCCTACATTGCAACAATTTTCTCCTAGCTCGACGACTCCTGGGTCTGTTAGTTCAAAAAGAAGTTGGTCTTCTACTTATACTCCTGCTTCAACTGTGAGTCCTGCTTTTTCAACAAATAGTCCAGTATCTTCAATATTTACACCATCTTCAGAAACATTCGACTTAGATGGATTCGATTCAAAATATATGATGAAAAAACAAAAAACTTCAATTTCTGGGAACTCAAATTATGTTGAGTCTCCATTATATCAAGAAATTGACCCATTACAAGATTTATCACTCCCTGAGGATTTGAGTGACATCAATCATTTATATCAGCCAAACAAAGAAATTATAGATCCAATCGGTCAAGTCTCATTACAAGATCTAGCAGATTCACAATTGGAATTCAATCACGTCCAGCATAATATCAAAGAATCGGCAAATAACGCTATTTCAAAACTTTCTTTGAACCTAATAATGGGTGATAAAGATATTGATCTTGAATCCCACTGTTTCCATCAATTAACTCCCATACTAGAATCAAGTATCAGCTCTCCGTCAGCATCATCTCAATTAGATACCTTTGTTCAACAACAAGATTCATTCCACCAAAAAATGAGTAACCCGACATCTCTAGAGACTCGTTCTCTTTTATCAGAACCATTAGTTTTCACTGAACAATCAAATGGTGCGAATAGATTGAACACAGATCCGAATAACCTTTTTAATATGAATACTGGTTTGATTGGGGATTCCAGTAATCTAGAGGAGGATCCATTGATGTATTTGTTGAACACTGGTAGTACAACTAATATGAACACAAGCTATACTTTGGAAGAATTGGAAAATTTGGATAAAGCTATGGGATTTGATGATAATGATAAAATTTTAATGTCCATGTTTCAAGCTAGTTGAGAGTCGGGGTTATATTGTTTTGATGACTGAGGTATTTTTTTTGTTGTTTGTTTTGTTTGAAGTAATGATATTTTATGATGGTTGAATTTGATTAAAAAACGCTTTATGACAGTGGCTGATACGTTTTATAGATAAAAAAAGAAGATAAAATTCGTATTTTTTTATTGTTTTCCAACTTTTTTTGTGATGTTTGTTGATGAGTTTATGAAATAGAATTCTAGGATTATAATTGTGTGATAGTTTTATGAAGAAATTATATATATGAAGATTTGTATACGTCTTTTGATGATGATTTACTATTGTAGGCGACTCTTAGGTTTGACAAGGTTATAATTTTTTTTTAAACAAATAAAATATATAAAAAATAACAAACGTGGAAAGGTCTTTATTCCCAATTTGGGGAAGAGGGAAACAAAAACAGATTAGGACATAACAGATGCTTAAGCAATACCGTTCAGAACGGCTTCAGCGATTTCCTCATCATCAGATTTAACAACTGCTCTTAAAGTGACACCATTTTTTGAACTTCTAACAAACTTAACCAATGCACCTACTCTTGAGCCATTAATAGTCTTACCAAATAACTTCAATGTATGACTGGTTTCGTTGAAGACACTCTTGCCTTCGACTGGATGTAATGATAAATTCTCAACCAAGTAGTCAACGGATTCTTGTACAGATTCTGAACTTAAGTTATATGTACCTGTCGATTCTGAAGTTAATTCATCGAATGCTAATTCAAAATTACCAATAAATGAAGGAAGAATGAAATCACCTGGAGTTAGCTCTAAATCTT
The DNA here is from genome assembly GCA_024271855.1 of Wickerhamomyces bisporus. NCBI lineage: Eukaryota > Fungi > Ascomycota > Saccharomycetes > Phaffomycetales > Wickerhamomycetaceae > Wickerhamomyces > Wickerhamomyces bisporus. Next base: position 94,675 of record JANBXE010000019.1, read on the forward strand.
CAACTTGATATTCATCTTCGTATCCTTGATCATCAAATGGCTCGTAAGATGTAGGGTCACACTCTTTAGTAGTGAAGGATAATGTATTGGAAAAAGTAGTTGTCAAAATTTCTGATGACTCTGGTCTCAAAAATGAAACATAAACAGTACCTTTACCATGAGGGTCCAATCTTTCAATTGATAAAATGAATTCTTCAACTAATTCCTCAGAATCTGGTTGAGAAACAACTGAGACCAGTTCTAATAAATTATCATCCAAGGTGTTTTCAACATTGAATTGTAAAACAATGTGTTCTTTAAACACATGTTTGATTGCTTGAACAACAAATTCAGTTTCTTGTTCAGTTAAAGCAACAATATTAGACGAATGTAAAACGGCACCATAAGATGAGAATTCTTCCACTGCTGATAATTCTTGTAGATATTGTTGTTTTGATAATTCGGCGTTTTGACTATCTACCAATTCATGATTGTCTATTTGTGAACCTGAACTAACGTGTTCTTGTCCTGAAGTTTCAGCGTCTAATCTTGTTGTCTTGACTTTTAATTCACTTGCCCTCAATTCATCTTCAGTAATTTTTGGAATAGATTCAATACTGAATGGTGTAACGAAACTTGAAGCATCACCAGAAATGTAGGTTTGTAATCTATTTTCTAATAACGCCAAATCATAAGTATATGATGGTTTTGTTAATTCTAAAACTTCTTCTTTTGTAACTTGCTTGGACTCCAAACTCTCTAAAAATTTCAAAGAGATGATAGCACGATCTCTAACTTCATCATCAATATCATTGACGATTCTTTTCAATAGAATTTTAATAGATTGATTAATATTTGAGTCTATCAGGGCAAATTTGGATAATGCAACAACTGCAGCAGATCTAATAACAGAATTTTCAAGAACAACTCTGTTGTAAATATGTCTAATGTATAATGTTGGGTTGCTTGTTTTTGGGCCCTCATTACCCAATAAATTCAAAATTCTAACGGATAATTCACTAAATTCACAATCTTCAATGAATTCACACAAGCTTTCTAAAGCTGAATCTCTTGATTCTGGAACAAAATGAATCAAATCAAATAATGCTTCCACAATAGCATTCTTGAACTCAAATCCACCTTCATCATAAATGACATCAATAAGGAAATTCAACATTGATTGGTAATTTTTTGGAAATTTAATAGACAAAGTTTTAACTGCATCAATGATAATTATCTTGAATTCATCTGAAATATCGTTGATGAACTTGGAAATGACTTTAATTAATCTTTCAATATTTTCAGAAGAACCGGTTTTCAACAAAGTGGTAATTGCATAAGTTGCAATAGATCTATTTGGATCGGTAATTAGTGATTCTAATTCAGTATTAGCACTTGCAATTTTTTCTGGGGACTTCAACGAAATTCTATTTAAAGTTCTAACAGCTGCAAATCTAGTAACAGTTTTGGAATTAGTTAATAAAAATTGCAATCTTAAAATAGCAGCTCCAAATTGAGCATCAGTAACAGGTAATGAGACAACAACTTTAGCAGCTTCTAAGTTAACTGAATGATGTCTGTCATTTAACCATCCTTGTAATAATGGGAATAATGTTGGAATCAATGAGTTATCATTGGACAAAACTTCATAAACATAACGGATTAATTGACAAATTGCCAATGGACTCTTCAATGTTGAAGAGTATTGTTGGATCATTTTTCTTAGTGCCATTTTATCATGATTTCTTAAAGCATATAACAACCCTAGGGCATGATATTGTGGGATAAAAGAATCAACAACAAAACGTTCAGAGCCTTGTGGGTACGATTTGATTGCAGAAACAGCTTCTTGAGTTTCATTGGTCCATCTTTTTACAACGTCTTTTGCAATTGGTAGTAAATGATAAGAACTGACTAAAGCAGCAGACGAGACTGAAGGGTGTTTATCAACAATAGCGTTTTTCATTAATCTTTCAGTGGCATGAACAGTTGAGCCATCCAAGACTTTGACTAAAGCTCTAATTGCATTAGGTCTATAAATCTGATCTCCATTCTGAACATCTTTCATGATTGAAGAAGTAACCATAAGAACATCTTTGGAGATGGAAGATAACTCTTTGATAGCTAAATAAACAATTTGTCTTAATGACGAGTCTTTATGCTGAAACAACTTCGAAATTGAGAAGAACAATGTGGTAGCTTCTTGTTCTGGGAATGTTTCACCATTGTATAATAATCTTAATAATCTTGCAATCAATATACGCGATTTTTTAGCATCGACAGGAGAGGCATTGAAAGCACCAATACAGTCTTGAAAGACAGTCATCTTATCAGGCAGAGTACCCGACTCAACATCCTCAAATTTCTTATAACTGTGAGTTGACATGATTGTAAGTTGTTTTGGGTTCCAGTTTGATCTCGACGTATAACTTAAAAGACTTTCCAATTGAACCAGGAAAAGCGTTGGGTCAACTACTCGAGCAAACTAATATGAATCTGCAACAAAAAAAAGCAACACTAGCAGTTTCAACTTTCAATGATCTTGTACTGAAATCGGCTAGCTTTCTATGATTGTTTTGATTTCCTTCCTATTCGCGTTGGCCTTTTTCGAATTCAAAAAACGAATTCCGGTTTTTGTAGGGTAACTCGTTGACCGGAACCTATTATATGATTATATGATTATATGATTATATGATTATGCTATGAAAGATAGTCTTTCATAAATGAAAGCAAATAAAAGATATTGATAAGTAAAACTAGTAATACGGCTAATTCGAATGACGCTATATCACAAAACAAAGTCCAGGCTTTAGAGAAGGATGCCGAAATATCGAAAATTGCTTCATCTCAATCCCGAAAAGATCTTATCCAAACTGAAGATCAAAATGATCGAATACAAGCGTTGTTGAAAGACATTTTAGGCAAATTTAACAAATTTCTATCAATGTACCAACAACCCCTACTTTTAGTTTGAATCAAAATTCCACGTACTCTTCAACTCTTTTTTTCAAAGCAAACTGCCACAGTTTAGCAATAGTACTGACACCAAAACTACCTAGATCCATGACAGTGATCTAGTTCCTGTCTATACTAAACTGGCTATCAAAATCCGGAGTTCCGTTCTGTTTGTGCTGTAGATGCCACGAAATTAGCTTCAGATTGCATCAAGCTCTAGAATCTTTTGACTTGTAGCTCGTGAAATATACCAATGGGATCCATGTAACCTACTTGAAAATGAAATTCACATTTTCCAAAACAGATTCTAGTAGTATATAACATTTATTCACAAAATACCCATAAAGTTCATTCTGAACTAAATACAGAATTAAAAACAACGACAGAATAGCTGGGCTAAGGGTAGACAAAAAATGTGTTTCACGGTTTTTTATATAACACAATTTCTACTTCACCCTTATTTCCCCTTTTAAAAAATCATTAATTTTTGAAGTGCCTTCATTATTCCGAAAAATTCACTCTTGAATTCTTATCCTATTTCTTACATATCTTTCTTTTGTTTCCTTTCTCTTCTCTATTCATGCAATTATTCTTTTTCTTGGTCCCATATAGGAGAGGACCTGTCTTCGTCCTTCAGCAAAATCACTTTAGCAAGTCACCAATCTGAGGTTTATTGCAATCTCATGAAATCATATAATCCAATAAATATCAGACATGTAAATTCTCGTTGATTAGGCTCTTTGCTGCTGTTGTTGTGGTGGTGGTGGTCTCTGTAAGCCAGTTGAAAATTGTGGCGGCTGTTGTTGCTGTTGCTGTTGTTGTTGTTGTTGTTGTTGTTGAGCTTGGGCCTGGGCTTGAGCCTGGGCTTGGGCCTGGGCTTGGCCTTCATAATCTCCAAGATTTAATAACAATTGAGCCAAGCATTTTCTAGAGGCAGGATCATCTCTTAAAACTAAATGGAACGTTCCATCTTTCAAAGACTCAGGCAAGCACTGTCTTAAAGCCTTTCTTGCATCAGGGTTATCACTTAATCTCAGATAACATCTGACAACATGCTTTAATAATCTTGAAGTTTGCTGGTTTACTAATTGTTCAACCATAACCTTTAAAACTGTAGCAACTGCGGAGAATCTCTCGTAAGTCTGACAAACATAAGCCAATCCAGCATCATCAACAAGAATTTTTTGAACAATAAAAATAGCAACAGTTTTAGACAGTTCCGATGAGGATTCCATTATTCTCAGGCATAATGGAATAATTTCGGTTGTTAACAAAAATGATATAACTTCAGGTGTATCATTTTTAACCAATGCACCAATAACACCTAAACTTGTCAGTCTCAAATATTCAAACGGACGTTGTTTGGAATTGGTGTTTAAAAATGGATATAAAAATAATGGAATGTGAGCATTTAGAAATAGATTTCTAGTTTCTTGATGAGCAGCAACACATTGTAATAAAGCCAGCGCATTACAAACCCTATTGGAAGCAGCAGAAGTTAAATTTGGTGGGGATAGTAATGGATAAACGGAGATGATTTCATCTAATAATGAAGTCATAGCACCAAATGAGTTCCACAATACCAATGGTAAATCATCATAAATTTCTCTTCTTTTACCTAGTTCCAATAAAGCTTGCTCACGGTTTGGACCATAGCATAATTCTACAACCCATTGATAAACCTTCTCATCGTCTAATGCTCTCCCAGGAACTATTTGTGAAAACTGTTGGTTTGGATGCTGTTGATCTAGTTGTGGGGGTTGTTGTGATAATTGAGAGGGGTCTGAATGAAGCGGTAATTGATTGTTTTGTTGAACTGAGTTGTTGTTATTGTTGGAAGTTTGTGTTAGCAAGGAACCTTGGGAGTTAAATGCAGTAAATTGTTGATTGTTGCCATTGGATCCAGACACGGGATTAGCTAGCTGGGGAGTAGGGGTTCCTGTCACTCTTCTGTTATTAGGATCAATAAATGGGCGCTGTTGTTGCGGTTGATACATGTTGGTGATTATGTTCTTGGTTGTTCAACTGTTCAATTGTCCAAATAGTACACGAAAATATAATCCAATTTCAACAGTTCAACTTGGTACTAGCAATTTGTTGTAGTTGATAAGTACTGAGTATGTGGTTTGATTCTAATGACTCTTCGTTTGTATGATTGGAATTGATAAATATTAAACTTTTTTCTTAATGTTGCAGCTTTTCTAATCACTACAGTTCTGACGAGTTCTATTCGCTTTTTCAAAAAAATCCTTCAGGATTCAAATCCGGAATTTAATCATGTGATAGCTCACCCCGGAATTGTGTTTATATAAAAGAGTAGAGCAAAAGCAATGAAATCTAGTAAAGTTGCGCAGGATGATTTATCGCAGGTTGTCGTATCAAATAACGACTCTTAATCCATATTCAACGATTTTTCATGTGGTAATTGACCATAATAGGGTCAATTACATCGTATCACATGTTTTGGTATCACAGATTTTAGAAGCCTGGTATTAGCAACCATTAAGGAAATATATCACCAATGCTTAGCATGTAAGTGGTAGCTGATCACCTTAAAACTTTAGACACCGTATTAAGCTGTACCAGAATGAAACTGGTACGGTTATCGATCATCTTTTCCTATTGTCGTAGCGCTTTTGAAAAAAATTATCATTGATTCTACAGATTTATAAATGAGCTATCTCAAATCTGGTGAAGAAAGTATGTTCTCAGATCGCCAACCATTGGGCTCGCAATGATAAAATTCGGTCCTTTGAGGTACTCATCAGACAAATAAGAGTTACCTCAGCAATATAAATAAAGACGCTTTGCAACGCACACATTTACCAGACTGAGAATCATAAATATTCCTTGAGAACTACCATATTGTGATGGAACATGAATGTAAACCAGACTACATATCTCCGTGTATCTCACAGATATTGATCTATACGCTCCGTGAACTGAAAGCAAATTGCTCATATCTTTGAATATGTAGCACTGTTAAACTTAAGGGCATACTACGCTGTGTATGTCTGATTCATGAGGGTATATACAATATACCAGTGTAATTATATCAAGCCTCAATTCTACAACGAAATGATTACCTGTTATCTCATCTGAAAGCAACCCTGCTCTGAAAATCTGTAAGCGGTAGAGGTCATGATCTGGCTTTTTGATATTCCAGAAATGTTGTAGATGATCGTTTTTGTTTACAAAAAAGGCACATCATTTCAAAAACGGTTGATGTTTTGCGTAATTGATTACCACATTGGGTACAAGCGAAAATAGAAAATAACCCTAAAAAGGAATTTGGCGAAAACTATATGTAATTAAATGCAAGCTGTACCCGAAGTGTTTTGGCAGAGACTTTTTTTATGAGGTGAGACAGTTTTAGAGTTATGAGATCTCTTCAAATTCCCAGAAGATAAAATATAAATAGTGAGGGATCCGCCACCTTTCCAATCCCTTATTTTAAATTATTCTTTTTCCTTTTTTTCCTTTATTGTCAAGTATCTTGCGATTACATCCCACTACTACAAACTCATATAATATTATCATAATGTCTGCTGTTGCTGAAAACGTTGAATCCAAAGTTGAAGAAGTTCAACCAGTTGTTGATGCCGCTGAAGTCAAAGCTCAAGAAATCACTGAACCAGCTACCACTGAAGCCAAAGAAGAAACTGCTGCTGCTACTGAAGAAGCTCCAGCTACTACTGAAGCCGCTAAACCTGCTGAAAAGAAAGTTCCATTCTGGAAGAAATGGATTGCTAAAATCAAAAGCATTGCTTCTGGTGTTAACTAAATTAACTCATAACAAATACATCTATTTGAGGCTACTTAAAGAAGGAGTTGCATCTATCACTGAAGCTATCATGGTTTGATTTTTGTTCTTTTTATAAGTATGTTTGGTTACGTTCTGCTTTGCTTTTTGTTTCATGTCTTTTTCCTTTTTTTAAATTTATCTTTTAAAGAAGATCTCCCTCTTCTGCTTCCAACCGCTATGTTGTCTAACACGTCTTTCATTATGCTAAGTAAAGTTCGGAGAATCCGAACCATGGATGCTGTTACGTTCTTTCACTAGAGGAGCTTCTTTTTAATAGTTTATATTCCTCTTAATAATTAATAACTAATGCAATTTTATGCCAAACTGTTTATAACTCATTTGTATTTCACTATTCGCCCTTATAAAGAGTCCACACAGGCCTTTAGGAAATGATTATAAAAGGTCTATTATCGCTTAATTAAGGGTCCTGTGTAAAATTCAAAAAGCGCTACAGCTCAATTTCATGAATGCGCCGCTGTGGATGTACTACCTCTAATACGGTATAATTGTTTCCCTACTTGGGATTTGAGAAGTTTCTAATCTTGTGGTTTTGAAGTAAACTGGCCACTTAATCAAGTTTCCCACCCGACAATGTGTCACAAAAATTAGATGTTATCAGCGGCTATCGCTTTTACACTTTCCGGTGCCACTGGAGAACTGCTGAAGTTATATAATTATAAACTAGACGTTACGATAATTAGCTATTAGATAGGGCTACTCAATGATCAACCTAGTCGATTACTTTCCACTTGTTCTTTATTTTGAAGGGTTGGAATTTTTTTTTTTTTTGCCCTAACGCGCGCAATGCAGGTCTGTATGATTGAAGTTAAGAGTCCTAGGCCCTTTTTACACCATTCAGACAGTCAGTTCCCGGATCCAGTCATACTCCGCACTAGCCTACCCAGTAGGAAAGCCATCCTTTCTTATTCTCCAAATCATGAATAACAAGATACTGTGAACCAGGCTGATATACTCATAACTCGTAAGATTTAGTTTCAAAAGCCAGTTATTAAAACTGGCCAAGCTCCTACAGTCGCTTACAGTACTATGTGAGAGGCGAGGCATTCGAAGTCGAACAAGGGCTCATAAGCAGCGCCTTAGTTCAAGAATCTGTCAGTTTGAAAGGTGGATTAGAGAAAATTCACTGTGTAACTGTATGGAAATCCTGCAACGGTATGAATGAGCCAGTAGCATTTCAGCTTTCCAAGAGGGTTGCAAATTCAAACAGTATATTTCGTTATCAGTAAGTTAAATTAGCCAAATTCTTTTTTTAGAAAACCCTTCTAGAAAAAAGCACTGCTCGTAACAAAACTAAAGAGGCATGCATTCGCAATGACTCGCATGATGAATTGATGATTTCTGGCATAAAAATGGCGAAATTTTCACTCCGTCAATTACCGAGAATGCCATTTTGGGCTTCATACCAAAATATTTGCGAAATTGACATTTACGCAGTAACTACTCGCTACTGAGAACCTAAATTGTTAGCTAACAATTTGGTAGCTATACAATAGCGGAATTGACTCAATAATGATCAATCAGTCACTATCATAACAGCAAAATGCGCTAGGTGACCTAAAATCAACTATCCAGGCATGCTCTAATAGGTAGTCCAAATCCTAAAAGCGCCGATATTATGCTCTGTTGTTATTACCATTTCTCTTAAAAATGGTGGACTATAACATCTAACATGTTACCTGCCAAGTGCCACGCATTTCATTCTCTTATACAATCTAATTACTTTTTGGGTAAGAATGCTATAGTTCTGATAAGTGATAACCAAAAATGTTTCAAAAACGATTCATGCTAAATAATTCGAGGGTTATTCACGTGACATTCCTCTCTCAACCTTTCCACACATAGATTATGATTGAGCTCGTACTTTATTCAAGCCCAGTACTTTAATCAGTCGACACTGCTGATAATTATAACACCACTAGGTCTTATAAAAATCCAATAGGTTCACTATTCGTATTGAGTTTAGCTAGTTTTCTCATACAAACCATCTCACCCTCGGAATTGTTTTCTATGGTCGTCGCAAAACCGAAAAGAATTCCAAAAAAAGAAAAAATTTGGGAAAAAACTGGAAACCCCCTTCTCAACGAACAATTGAGAAACATCAATCTTTAAAGAAGACGGGTTTAATTGGTTTGCGAAGCGTTAAATATCCCTTGTCGTAATCATTTCCTTCAAGTTAGACACAAAAATATCTTGACTTTACTCGACTTTTTCACTGCAATTTGATCTTAAAATTTTTGATTTGTTTTGTTTCAAAAAAGCTATTTGTGGTGGTTAATTGATTTATCTCAAAACTCACAACAATTGCATTTATAATAGAGAAAGAAGAATCAACTTGTTTGTGCTCATATTATTTTGATAAAGCGGTATTATTTGCAACCAATTTCAGATTATTTGATTTCACATTATTAAAACTCAAATCATCTTTGTGTTTCTCATTTTACTCATCATCAATTATCAATATTATTACAAAGCATAAAATATCACAGTTATGACTGATGTTAATTCAAACATGGATCTAAGAGTTGGGAGAAAGTTCCGTATTGGTCGTAAGATTGGTAGCGGTTCTTTTGGTGACATTTATCTTGGAACAAACATTATTAGTGGTGAGCTGGTTGCCATCAAATTAGAAAGTAGAGCTGCAAGACATCCACAATTGGAATATGAAGCTAGAGTTTACAAGGCGTTGAGTGGAGGTGTCGGTATTCCATTTTGTAGATGGTATGGTACTGAGTGCGACTATAATGCGATGGTTATTGATCTATTAGGTCCATCATTAGAAGATTTATTTAATTATTGCAACAGAAAATTTAGTTACAAGACTGTTCTTTTATTAGCTGACCAATTACTTTGTCGGATTGAATATATTCATGCAAGATGCTTTATTCATAGAGATATAAAACCAGACAATTTTTTAATGGGTATTGGTAAAAGAGGTGCACAGGTTAATGTTATTGATTTTGGTTTAGCAAAAAAATACAGAGATCCAAGATCACATCTACATATACCTTATAGGGAAAACAAAAATTTAACTGGTACTGCAAGATATGCAAGCATAAACACTCATTTGGGAATTGAACAATCAAGAAGAGATGATTTAGAAAGTTTGGGATACGTTTTGATATATTTTTGCAGGGGTTCTTTACCATGGCAAGGTTTGAAAGCTGCTACCAAAAGACAGAAATACGATAGAATTATGGAGAAGAAAATGTCAACGCCAGCAGAAATTTTAGGTAGAGGCTTACCTATTGAATTCGTTCACTATTTAAACTATACAAGATCGTTAAGATTTGAAGATAAACCAGATTACAGTTACTTAAGAAGGTTGTTCAGAGATTTGTTTTTAAGAGAAGGTTATAGATATGATTATGTCTTCGACTGGGCTATACAGAAACAGAACATGGCACAAAAGAATGCTGAGAAACAAGGAGACGATACTTTCGAAGATAAAGATGGTCTACAATCTTCTCAAGTTCAACAACCTCAACCTCAACCTCAAACACAGCCTGAACCACAACAACCTCAATCACAACCAATACAAGTAATTCAACAAGCTACAACACAACAACAACAGCAACAACAAGCTCCACTTCAATCTCAACAGCAGCAACAACAACAGCAGCAACAGCAACAGCAACAGCAAGCCGTTCCTTATGGTTTCGAAGATAACACAGATGCAAAAATTTCATCATATAATGTTTCAAGATTGCAACGAGGAACAAAGCAGGCGGTTGATCCAAACTCAAGAATTAACAACTGGACTAGTGAAGTTTCAGAATTCAATACTCAAAAACAACAATCACCACAGCAAGTTACGCAGATAGCAAGGCCATTTGATTCCAGCGCATTGCCTAGAACAGGCACACCAACTCAATCACAAGCACAACAATCACAGCAATACAAAGCTCAAGGTAATGCACATTGGCTTTAAGGTTGTTACATGTGTTTAGTATTGATTCATTATAATATTTGGCATTATTTCTTTCTCGCTATGGAACTTCTCATGAATAACCTTTTATATGTAAGAACTTTCTATTTTTTCTTCAAAGCTCTTTTGACCCTTTTTTGTAATTTGAGTTCCATTCTCAATCTGTCTAAATCTTTCAATTTATTCCAATTGATGGAGCTATGGAATCTTTTATTAATAACAATTCCATAACTTTCCAATTCGGTTTCAGGTGCTTTATATAATTTGATACTCAGATCGATAATTTCTTTAATTTTTTCATCACTCAAAGGGTGAGAAGGATAGTGTAATAATAAATATAATACCTCGCCATTATCTTCACATTCTACTAATTTCAATTTAATTTTAATCAAGCATAAAATGATTATGAAGGGGATCAATTTCGACAAGTCGTGATCATAACAGATCAGTCTGTCAATCAGGTTAACAGTATTTTTTAACCCCAATTCTCTCAAGAAAATCAATCTAACCCATCTTATCAACCAGATTTGAGACTCAATCTTGTGTGTTTTCACTAATAGGGTGTATAGTTGAGGGTCAACCAATAAGAGGTATTTGTTGAATTGAGAAATACACCAGCCTATAAGATTATCCTCATGATAAAAATTGGGAACAATAGAAAGCATCAAAGATGTGAATATATTGAATGTTTCCAGTTGTACGTTAACATTAGAGTCCGATTTTGTATCATTGTAAAGCTCCAAGTATATCAATCCACAAATCTCATGATATCCTTGTTTATAAGGAGTGAACTTATCGTAATTGTAGAGGATTTGAATTATTTGAGATTGGATTGCATCAGATTGGAAAAGTGGATCAATTAGCAGTCTCTCAACGTCCAATTTTATCACACTTAATGTTTCACTATCACCATCCGACGATAAAGGATCGGAATCGCTTGATAATGGGATTGGCTGCAGCTCATCATCACTGAATTTGATATTGTAAGAGTTCAAACAGACTGATTTCCATAAGAATTCTCTCGAGAAAAACGGTGTTTTATCAGTATATTGGTTTTGAAGAACAGCTAACTTGAGCTGTTTCAACGAAGGGTACCTCTGCTTAGTGATCTCGACTCTTGTCTGGTGATCCATGTCCATATTGAAATAAAATGACACGGATAAAGCTATCTGAGGAGAAAGATGAGTCGTGTTTCGAGATCAACGCATTCAGATATGAGCTCTCCAGTAATCATCCAGGCGGGTAATGCCCCACCAAATCATGAGCTCTACTCTACTTTAGTGACTGCTGAACAATCTAAGCGTTGAATCATTAAACAGAAGGATGAATTGATCTACATTCTGTCCTTCTTCATTATGGGTTGGTACTACTTTTTTATAGTTGTATGATGAATATGTATGTTGAGTTAGTGATATATGGATGAGTCAAAAGATGAAAAGATTATATCAACACCATTTAAGTCTGACAAAGAAGAAACGGAAATTGAAAAAAAAAACAAGCTGATCTCTGTGGCTGCTTATTTATATAAATATAAATATAAGTACAAGATACAAATCATTAAAAGAGACAAGCTGATCGAAAATAACGTGATATAAAAGCAAATCACAAGCAGGAATCTCTACTATTTTCTACTCCTTCAAGTTCAGTTCTTAGCCTAGGAACATTTTAGTTTTAGTTTTGTCATCCGCAATTTGGTCATCAGTCAATCCTCAATCCACCTTTAAATCGCCCAAATTTTTCTTCATAAAACACTAATAAATCTCTAAACCAACAACAAACACAAAATTTAAGATAAAAAAATTTCTCTTTGAATCCTTTAAAATGGACCCAAAAGGTGCCCCTGATTTCACTCCTCCCTCATCTAACCAGGCCATCAACCCTCCCCTGGCAAAGTCATCAGAGATCCCAAAAGTCCCCATAATTCAACCTTTGGTGTTGGCCGATATCCCAAACAAACTGGATGCCCCAATCAAGCCTAGAAAACATCGTCATCGCCCTTCTTTCAACAAAACACCATCTACAAATTCGGCAATTTCAACTGCAAACCCTTCAACAAGAAATAGCATTGAATCCACCATCCCAAGGATACCTGAAGACTTGCAGCCTCTATCCTCAAACGAAACATCATCTGTCGAAGATGATAATGATGATTTCAACCAACATGTCTTTGAAACTGATAATGAGAGTGTCTCTACGTCGGCCCCAATAATCCATTCATACCAAACAGCAGACTTGGAAGAAGTCCCCCATGGAATAGTAAGACAAGCTAAAACTTTGGAAAACTATCAATTTCCTACTCATAGATTAGTTTCAGAAATGAAAAATCCAAATAAATTTCCCCTCGTTATTGTTGCCTGTGGTTCTTTCAGTCCAATAACATATCTCCATCTCCGGATGTTTGAAATGGCAGTTGATGCAATTAGAGAACAAACAAGATTCGAAGTGGTTGGTGGCTATTATAGTCCAGTCAGTGATAACTATAAGAAAAGGGGATTGGCTCCCTCCCATCATAGAGTTAGAATGTGTGAGTTGGGATGTGAAAGAACAAGTAGCTGGTTGATGGTCGATGCTTGGGAATCTTTACAGCCGACTTACACAAGAACTGCAAAAGTTTTGGACCACTTCAATGAAGAAATCAATGTTAAAAGAGGTGGGATCTTAACTTCTGATGGAACAAAAAGAGGTGTTAAGATAATGTTATTGGCTGGTGGTGATTTAATTGAGAGTATGGGTGAACCAAATGTTTGGGCTGATGAGGATTTGAATCATATTTTAGGAAGATATGGATGTTTGATTGTTGAAAGAACAGGAAGTGATGTTAGATCGTTTTTACTAAGTCATGATATAATGTATGAACATAGAAGAAATGTGTTGGTTATTAAACAACTGATTTACAATGATATTAGTTCTACTAAAGTTCGATTATTTTTAAGAAGAAGAATGTCAGTTCAGTATTTACTACCTAATAGTGTTATTAGATATATTCAAGAACATGGACTTTATGTCAATGATCCAGAACCAGTTAAGCAAGTGTTAGAATCGAAGGACTGAATTTTAAAAGTGTTATTATCATATTTTCTGCTCTGTTTGGTGGAGGGTCATTTGTTATGTTGTTTTGTCTTGTCTTGTTTTGTTTTGTTTCGTTAAGTTGTATTTACTATTGTGGATTTATTAATTCATTGGCTATGCAAGGTTAACATGGCCATTAATATCTGTCTTTTTTCATTTTTGCTGTCAAGTCCTTCACTGAACGTAGTACTAATCATAACATTGTTGTAATAATACACATCGTTGACAAAAGTCAGTATAATAACTTGTATCAATGTGCTACTTTTCTCTATTATTCTCTCCCATGTTTTTTTTTCCCACGATCCCTCTGATTCTCTTTAATTTTATCAGTCACGCCTATCACAATCATCAGCAATCAAAAAAAAAAACACCGAATAAAAGACTCTTGATCAAAATGTGACCTACTTTATTAATCAGTTAAATATTGTTATCATAAATCTTTATGATAGTTTCGGTCATAATTAATTTTTACCTCCGATGAGCTTTAATGAAACCAAAAACCGTGCAATTTATAAGTAGCATCAATAGAAAGTTATGAAATAATCTGTAAATTCAACAAAAAGGTGGTCAATTGGAGCGGTTCTTTCCTCATCAGCAATATCTAACTCATCTTCATCAGTTACGTTGATATATTTAACTGTATTAATAACTAAAACCACCATTTTATCAAGTCTAATACCAAATTTAAAAAATTGACGTTTTCTTAAAAATCACATAACATATACATATATATATATACGCCTATAAATTCATATTTGTATTATTTTGGCCAAACTTGAGATGTTTTTGTTGGATGGATAACAGAAAATGAGCGAATAAATCATAATAATATCTTCTCATTATACTACCGAATGTCAATGATTTTGTGTCAAATGCTGGATTGACATCCGAACACCGCCTTGAATAGCTCGGTTATATACTATTGCGAAACAAGATGGCAATTAATCTAAAATTGATCGATCTAACCTATAGAGGTATTAATATACCAAATTAGGCATGTTCATGGATGACAGTCGTACGTTGGATCAATTCGTAGGTTCGTTTTTCAACAGTTAGATCTTCTTCATCGATGTTGACGACGAACATGAATTTCACTGTACATGCGGTAAACTAACTTTGATTCTTAATACTACAACTGCACAATCCTGAAGGAATAAAATCGTTTATATATAATTTCTACTAATCAACATAGTTTGTCAACTTTACCAGAACCCCTTTTATGGAAAGAAATATAAACCTATTTCTTACCTTGGTTTGCGACAGCAGCAGCACCTGCGGCAGCAGCTTCTGGATCCAAGTAATATGATGGTTTAGTTGGTTTTAGGTTGTTGTCTAATTCATAAACTAATGGAATACCAGTTGGGATATTCAAGTTAGCAATGTCATCATCAGAAATACCGTCCAAATGTTTAACCAAAGCTCTTAAAGAGTTACCGTGGGCAGCAATTATAACAGTTTTACCAGATAACAACTCTTTGGCAATAACATCTTCCCAGTATGGCAACAATCTATCGATGACCAATTTTAAAGATTCAGTTTTTGGTAAAACATTTGGATCAATCAATTTGTAACGTTCGTCACCAAATTGACTGAATTCGGATTCAGCCTCGATTGGTGGAGGTGGAACATCAAATGATCTTCTCCAGACTTTGAATTGTTCTTCACCGTATTGAGCTAAAGTGGCAGCTTTATCTTTACCTTGCAAAGCACCGTAGTGACGTTCGTTCAATCTCCAGGATCTTTGAACATCGATGTAAGCATAACCAGCGTTTTCCAAAGCCAAGTTGGCAGTTTGGATGGCTCTGGTCAATTTTGAAGTGAATAAGATATCTGGTTTCAATCCACTTTCTTTCAATAATTCACCAGCTCTTTTGGCTTCTTCGATACCTTTTTCAGACAAGGTAACATCGACCCAACCGGTAAACAAGTTCTTCTCGTTCCATTCAGATTGACCGTGACGGACTAGGATTAATTTAGGCATATTTTTAAGTTAACTGGTGCTCTTTTATATGTATAGAAAGTGGAAAGAAAAAGGTAGAAAAGTGATGGCATTTATAAATTTATAAAGAAAGTGGAATATTCCGTCATGCGCCGACGTCAGGAGAGAAAAAAGAATTACGTAATTTTAAGTCACGTGATTTTTTATTAAAAATAATTACGTAATATTTGAATGGAATAGGTCTGGCTAACAATTTGAATTGTTTCTATTTGGTAGTCTTTTTATTTTTGCTGATAATCAGACTAGTTAGTAGCCGATTAGTGTCTGGTTAGTATCTTTCAGAAAAGGAAATAATGTCCAAGGCAACCAATACTTTGGTACTTGCTGGAATTCCCATTGAAAAATTGGATGACGCTACATATATCAACCTTTTGCAACAAGAGATTATCAACAACATACCAAACACAGATACTATTCAATTCATCATATTGAAATCTTTTAAAAGAATAATTGTGATTTTCAATAATGTTGACTCAAGCATCAAGATGTATCAGTTGTTTAAGATACATAATGACTTTACAACTGGCTATTCTATGAATAATTACACCCATGATATCAATGATAACTACCTAAAATTGCCAAATAACAGTAGGATGTTCTTAATATCACCTCCTGCATCACCACCAGCTGACTTTGACTATGAACAAACAGAAGAGGAGCCAAATAAACTACAAATATACACACATGAGGAATTACAAGAGATTTTTTTGAAGAACAATTCAGAATTGAGAGATATCTTGGAAGCCAATCAAAAGAATACAAAATATTCCTCCACAAATGCATTGAAGTCATTGCAAGATTTTGAGAAAGAAATTATATTGAATGATAGTAATGATGATAAACAACCAAAAATCATATTGCATCCAATAAATGGAGAGAATGATCACCTTATTGGTAAAGCAATTCAAAGTTTCAAAACCAGTTTACCACCCAAATCAATCTTTGATGACTTATCAGATAACGAATATGACGATGAGGAGTAACAAAGGAGAAATAAGCTTGAAACTTAATATATAAATGGGAAAATGTTTAGATGTGACTTACAAAATAAGCTATTCTACAATTTTCTTCTTCATTCTCCTCTAATGATAAATACAACTAAAAGATTAAGAAACTCTGTTTAGTTTCATAATAAAACATCAATAGAATAATAAACAGTATGACTAAAACAATTCAGAATAGATCCAAAAATCATAAAACACCTAAAATACCAATACCTATGAAGGATTGATAAGCACGACAGAGAAATAAAAGGAAACACACATGACTAAAACAACGATAACAATTCAAAAAAAAAAACATTTACTCCCCTTTGAATAATAAGAACAAAATAAAACATAAGCAAAGAGAAAAACAAAATAGCAATTCTTAAAGTGGGTACTAAGTCCAACCACCAAATTTGGAGAAATGAAAGAAATAAAGAGCATAAACATACTACACCCCAATTAACAACTTAAACCCATCCAAAAACAAACAAAATCAATATGGAACATAAGGACCACCAGAACTCAAGTCTCTTTCAATATTGTTAAAGGACAAATTAACTAACTTGATGACATTCTCAATATCAGCATGTTCTTTTACCAACTCTTTAACAATCCACTGCCTTGCAGCTTCATATTGAAACCTCTGTCCTTGGAAAAACTGTAGAGAATCAAGAGTGACATGTACAGAAGGATGCTGATGTTGATCATTTGTTGAAGGGTGAGTTTCCACCGTTTGATCTTGTTGAGGGGTTTGTGATTGAGATCTCGAATGCGATTGATTTTGCTGAGAAGATGATTGGCCAGATTGTGTTTGATTTGGTTCATTATTTGTATGATATGAATTCTGATTGAACGAGGGTCCATTGAATGACTGGAATTGAGGGTTTGCAGATTGATCAGGATAAATACCAGGAACAATCGGGCTTTTGGAATGTGGAGCACTGCTACTGCTCCCATTTACATAATATCCTCCATTTGAATAGATGTGCTTGGATGATGGTTGGCTCGGAGGTGCATTGGAGTATGGTAAAGATTGTTGATTCATCGAATAAACCATATGGGTAGGCTGTTGTGACTTCTGCTGTTGTGACTGCTGCTGCTGTTGTGACTGCTGTTGTCCATAATGCCATTGCTCTTGGCCATATGGAGCCTGAGGAGGAATAGGATAATTCTGCACAGCGTATCCTGATAATGGATTAATTGGCAAGTGATCAACAGATTGATAAACAAACGGATCGGATTGTGATTGGTAAAGACGTGATGGGATAGGATGAATGTCAGTGTGGCCAATGCTTGAATGGTGGGTGATGGTATTATGCTGCTGCTGCTGCTGCTGTTGTTGTTGTGAATGTTGTTGGGCTAGGTTTTGAGGTTGTTCTGGCTCACCCAATTGGTGGTATGTATATTGCTGTAGGAATTGGGGATTTGGATAACTTTGAAATGATGATGATCTTTCGCTTGTTGGAGTTGTTGATCCTGAAGTTTTATAACCACGATCAGATCTTAGTTTCTTTCTTTGTAGGAATTCTGATTTGTAATATTCTGATAAAGTCGTTTCATTGTTAATCATCAATTTATCATTATGTCTCTCTAAAAATCTATCAATCCAGTTTTTTCCAACTTTGAAAAGATTCTCAGATTCGATCGGAACATTTTTTTTATATTTATCCTTAAGTACATTTTCACAAATGGACAATATTTCCTTTTTGGCTGGAACCTGATCGTTGTCATTAAGTACTTGCTGGATTCGAGTGACGATCGTTATCTCTTCTTCATTGGTAAATTTCTGTTGTTTTTCATGACTATTTCTTGTATTTTTAAAGCCGTGAATTCTTCTTGATAGTGTTGTTCTACTAACCCGGTATTTGTTGGCTATTGAATTAATAGAAGCCGACCTATTGGTAGTGGCCTCAGAAACAGCTAGCCTGAATCTTTCTTCACGCTCATTGTACTCCTTCAGCTTTTTGTCTGTATACATGCTCTGAGCAGGATTTAAATCACCTGGAGCTCTGGATGAAGTAACGGACGTAATCTTGGAGGGACGTTTTGATTAGAGATTAGGTTGGCGTAGAGACTAACGTTGGGTTTGTAGTAGACGGTGAGTTGAAGTGGACCTTTTAGTGGTGAGATATGTTCGTTGCAACTGCAGGCTTAACGATTGTTAAAATTATCTTTTGGGGGAATTCAATGGATTTAATATGCAAAAAAAACCTATAATAATAAGGTTTCATTCGAGATAAGTATATTAAAAGACTTCTTATTGGTAACTGTATGCCTCAGCTGTGTAGGTTCTGCCGTTTTTTGTACGTCCCGGTCTTCTAGAAATATTAGCAGTGTAGTGTAGTGTTCATGTATAGGCAAGATGTACACAGATTTCCCATGTTGAATTGAGTCTTTTGCTTTTGTAGCTGAATTTTTTTGATTGTTTGATGGAGCTTGGAGCTTGGAGCTTGGTTTTTGAGGCAGACGGTGACAATTTCTTCAAAGAAATGGGACCATGCCGCCATCGTGGTAGCATTGGACACGTTAACTCGCATTAAGGAGCATTAAGTTTAGATATTACGAGATATATCACGCCGATACTTAAACCGCAACGTACAATATATGCAATAAAACGCATAAATTGGAAAGAAGTATCCACTTCTCAAAAATTTAGCTGCATGGGTAATATGCACATGAAGCTGGTCATCTTTAAGTCAAACTATTGTTGGGTGATTTCTCAGATATAACTTACTATTTCTGACAGACCTCGAATTAACAATGCATGGACAGACACCCTGTTTGTTAGTAATTCACGTGACATTAAGTAGGTGTTGTCCCAAAACAGAAGCCAGTTACGTTGTTCTTATGCATGGGGATCTCCGATTCGCCAGGGAACAAAACTGTTGAGCCAGTTGAACCATCTGCCTCCAATTGCTCTGGTTTCCTCAATTTCCCAGGCTAATAGCCTATAGAGGAAGTACCTGAAGGTGTAATACCCAGTTGAAGAAGCAAGAAATACCAAATGAGGAGGTATTTTACCTTATAGACAGTACTTTGTGATTAAATGATTTACAGTAACCCTATGATAAAACTGTGAGGCGCGATATTTGTGTTTTGATGTGTAAACCGGATTTTTGGGTAGTTGAAGACACGAATTCTACGAGATATCAAATGTGATTGCAGAGTTCATTAGTCAACGGATCAATGCTAATATGAGTCTTTAATATCTATCTATCTATCTATATATATATATATATACATATATATATATATATTTATACATGTATCATCTTATTAGACAAGGAAAGGCGAAGCAAGTACTCCTTCATTCATACTCGGAGCGTTAATATGCGTTTGATGATCAGAGCGTACTTCCTAACCGATTTATGATCAGAAATTGTAAATCCTTCCTTCCTTCCTTTAGGTGTCAAAATTCGCGATTAGATCTGCAATCTAGAACGTGAGATTGACGGATGCGGGTTGTGTCAAATTCAATCATGAAGCAGACATATTAGGATCGCAACCCTTAACCGTTGAAACTTGACCCAAGTTTGGTCACTTATCAAATCACTTATGAGCTATCGGCATGTTATCTTTTGAATATCTCATTCTCTTGCCATCTATTTATAAAACACATACATATACGCAGTATATTATTATTATTATTATTATTATTTAGATGCGTTACTTCTCTGAGCACATTACCACGATGCTCTACATAGTTTGTTCACTTTCCAACTATGCATCTTTCAAATCTAGTATAAGCGAGCTATTAACAAGTGTTAGACTTACTTCGAATCTGATTCTATCACTATTGCTGATTGAAAGTTTCAAATTAAACTATATCTGTTATTGTTGGTTTATTAGTGAATTAACAATCAGTCGTATTGTGATAGAGTTACAGCAAAAATGCTTGTCAGATCGCCTTGAAAAGATCAACAGCAGGTAATTATTAGGATTCAATATCTTGGTGTCTTTATTGGTTGTATTCTCCTAGATCTACGAAAGGACATCAAAAATAGTATATTTGATGAACATCAAATAAGTGGTTTTCTCATCTTTAGTTGTATTATTCAAATCTGAACAGCCATATTAACTGCTTTTGGAACTTTTGATGATATTACTGGCCATCTTTTATCTAAGAGTTACAAATGGGGCATGATCTTCGATAATTTTCTATTGAATTTGGAAATAATCGCTAGCTCAGACGGCAGAAGAGTTGATTGTAGAATGTAGTCTATTGGGTATCAACAGTTCCCAGAGTTAATATTTTGAATAAGTACTACTTGAGATCTGGAGATCAACAATATGCTTTTGAGGAGTGTTCCACATAACAATGATGCTTATGCACATGTGCATAACGTCAATATTATGTTAATGTAGTAACCAATGACGGCAAAGCGCCTGAGAAGAAATTAACAGCTTGTGAACTCCAACCTATGGGCCATGAGCAGTGATGGAATTTAAGTCAGCATTCTTGTTTTGATTACTATCCTATACAAAAAATTGCATGTATAGGATACTTACTTTGAAACTCTGGTGCCGTGAATGTTAATAACCATTTTAACCATCTAATTATAGTTCACTTGCTTGTGTACCTTTGATTTGTTTGAGATGTGAATAAGGTTTTAAAAGACAATACGGTGAACATTTGCTGGCCCATGAAACGCTAGATGAAAAACCAGATTGCAGATAGCGTAAAGGTTGATCTTAGTTGATTTTCGGCATGATAGCCACAGATTCTGTCAGCATTGATGATACACTCAGGATTCAAACTCATGAGATCATAATCACAGACCATATATGTGCTATAGAAATGGCCAAATATACTTGATTGTTCACAAGCAGATAAAGGATGAGCTTACCACACTTCCAACCCGTACACTGTGTTTTTAACACGGGACACAATTAAAAAACTAATCATTAAATATTTCTTTATTAATGAATGCTTACGATGACTCAGATATGACTCACTCAGATCTATTCCTTGGTTTCAAGCTTTATTGTTTGTAGTCTGCTAGAACGTGAAAAAGGACACACCAATCTAATGTTTTTGAATATTAAAGCTCAACTGCTGTTACTAAAAACCTGTTCCTTTTGATGGAAAACTTGAGATATTCGTCCAGAAACTTTCTAAAGAATCTTTTTGTTTCTCATTTTTACGAGACAATTTGTGCTCTTGTAGTTATTGGCTGTTTACAATAGACCACATCTATGAGCTTGGATATTCATTTGCAGAGCAAAGATGGTACAAGGCGGATGTTGAGTTTTTTATTGACCGCTTTACTTTGGATCATTTCATTTCGATAGTTCACGAATTAGTAGCTGTACTGCTACTGATCAGTACACGAAATAACTCATCGATTATGAATTCACTTTTCATTAATCAAAGATGGTAGTTTTTCCTATAAGAGCTGTAATCTGTAAGGGCAATGACGACAAAAAAATTGGATACAGTGGTCTACAGCTAACGGTCTTCCCCCCGGTTTGCTAACATCATCACGTTTCATGGAGCTTATTGTAGACGAACTGCTTCGCTAAAGGCAGACAAATTCTAATATATGTTTTCATTTCATTTGGCCTCGTTATACCACACACGGATTTACGAGAAGTCTTAAATATGTGGTACTTTTATAGCTTGTTTTTTTCTCTTAGTTTACAACTTATCCAATTTCTAGTATTTAAGAGATCAGAAAAGTTCCGGTAAGTGAGCAAATAAAACTGCACTGCATAGTTACCGACAGATCTAAACCTTTAGCTACATCCGTAGAAACTTGAAAGCTCAGATCATTTTCACTGCTTTCTGGGTGACAGACGCTAAACGAAGGGAGTCAACGGTCTCAGGTGAGCGATGATGTATATTATCGTGTTTATGAACTACACCGGCATTGACACACTTGCTCTCTTTGATTTTGAGCCAGTAAGCATTTCACACTGCGTGTGGTACACTAGTAGAACATGCTTTTTTTTTTTTTTCATTAGTTATTGTCGTCCTTTTCATGGCCTGAATCCAATACAGGCTTTAAGACGGGTCATTAAGAAATGACTTATCATTACATATGATAGCATTCTAGATTATTTCGTTACTAATACCTCATTAGATCTCTTTTTCGTATGTGTTTTAGACGGTCTAGACGTTTCGTATTGCTGGCTAGACTGTGCTAATTAACAGATGAATTGGATAGCTTTTTTTGGTAATTGCGAAGCAACACCTATAAGCCGTGATTCCAGACCGTCGATCATGATAATATTGTTATGAATATAATGTACAACTGAGTGGTAAATTAGGAATTAAAGTTTCACAAATGAGACAAGTTTAAAACTGGCAAGTTCTATACTGATCTTCCAATTCTTTAGTAATCTACTTCTATCATAAGCCACCACTAGCTTAACATCATAGTCATTAAGCGAGCCTGTTAAGCGAGACCGTTAGGCGAGTTTATTGACAGTCTAAGAATAGGGAAAATGACTATATGAGGTGCATTTGAGACAAAAAAAAAACATGATATATGTATTATACAGAATACTCTTTATAACTTCCCTTCTTGCAATTTTTCAAATAATCAAAGCAAAAACACGATTCATTGGATTTAATAATTAAGCCTTGACAGATTTTTTCTTACTAGCGATAGTAGGTTTGGTAACTTTAGATGCAGTAGTTTTTGAGGCAGCAGACTTTTTGATAGATTTCTTTGCAATTAGGTTCTTTTTAGTTTGCAATAAATCAGCTAATTCAGAATTTGGACCAGCTAATTCAACCAAACCTTTTTCAAAAGCTGTTAACTCAACATCTTCTAATGATTTTTCTTTTGGATTTTCAATAGCTTTAACGTCATCTTCATTATAAACAACATCAGCTTCAAATAATGGCAATGCTGGTGATTGGTTAGTCTTTAAGAAAACAGCAGTTAATTTGTCATTAGAAAAATGGTCGATAACTTGGGTAATGATTGATTGGTTCAAATCTCCAATAGGGCCCAAATTGATTGTAAGAGTATTGCTTCTTGGGATGGTATACACTATTGAAGTTAGAACTTTATTAACTTGATTTGTGATCGATTGGATTGAGAATTTAGCATCATTGACTTTGATTGGAATTGGAAGTTTTTTGGAGTCATAAAAGACCTTTCCTAATAATTTTGGTAATGATGTTATCAAAGCATCATCAGAAAGGAATAAATCAAATTTTTCAAAAAGTTCTCTTCTTTTTTCGAATTGTTTATAAGTTGTTTTTAATTCTGAACCTGGAATGATTTCAGTGATCAAATCGTTTAGTTCTGATTCTTCAATTTTTTCTAATAATTCTTTAGTGATTAAATCATCTCTAACGAATAGTGCAATTAATTTTTTTGGAGCAATGAAAGTGTCATCTAATTTGATTAGTTTTGGTTTGAAGTTTTTTTTAGAAGTGAATAACTCTTTCTTGTTGAAAATAATCTGAACATCATTTATTAGTTCATCTTCGAATAATTGTGTCTTTTCTGATGATTTGGATTCAGCATTTTTAGTAAATTTTTGTAATTCTTGTAAAGCTTTTGTAATTCTCTTATTGTCAACAAGTTTAGGTTCAATGTCTGACTTAGCAACGGTTTTCTTTGATGGAGTTAATGCAACTTCATTAGCATCTTCAATATCTGCAGCTTTGACCACTTTACCTTTTGGTTTTGGTTTTCCAGATTTGCCAGCTTTGATAACTTTTCCAGCTGGTGAGGCAGTTTTTGAAGCAGCAGCTTTGACAGTGCTCTTTTTAGTGATCTTTTTAGCCATTGTGATATATTTATATTAAATAGATCAAGAACAATTATGTGCCTAATTTGTATATATATATTAATTTTTTTCATAAAGAAATTTTTTCCTGAGATGAGATTCACGTGACTTAAGGGCACGTGACTTTTGAATTGAGTAAGAGCCGGGTAAAAAAACTGGTTCTAAAAACATCATGAAAAGAGACGTTTAAAAGGTGGATATTTCGAGCTTTTGCTAGGTTGTGTTATAGAAGCATAGAAGCATTGAAGATGGTATGTCTTGAAAAGAGAGGACCACAGATTTCATAAACTAACGATGAATTTTAACAGGGTAAAAAGAAGTCCTCTAGAAAACCAGTGAAGAAAGTTGTTCAAAAACTAGATACTTCATTCAATTGTCTGTTTTGTAATCATGAACAGTCCATAATTTGTACACTAGATAAAAAGAATAATTTGGGAACACTATATTGTAAAATTTGTGGTCAAAGTTTCCAAACAGCTATAAATGCATTGAGTAAACCTGTTGACGTTTATACCGATTGGTTTGATGCTACCGAAGAGGTGAATAAAGATCAGGACTCAGATGATAATGACAATTATCAAAAAGATTCCAACACAGACCAACAAGGCAAAGGTGATGATTTTGTTGAAATAGATGAGGATGATGAAGATGGGGATTATTCGGATTAACCAGCGTGTTGAGAATAATCACAAATCTCGTGTATATTAGCTAAAAACATTGTAAAGGCTTAGATTTTTATTCTACAAACTTGTAAGCTTTCTAATTTTTTTTTAATCCAATGCACATAGGAGTTAAATTAATGTTCTAACTAATCCAATA
Source organism: Wickerhamomyces bisporus (assembly GCA_024271855.1). Taxonomy (NCBI): domain Eukaryota; kingdom Fungi; phylum Ascomycota; class Saccharomycetes; order Phaffomycetales; family Wickerhamomycetaceae; genus Wickerhamomyces; species Wickerhamomyces bisporus. The sequence goes on from JANBXE010000019.1 coordinate 119,982, forward strand.
AATATAAATGTTATTTTTCTTTAAATTTTTTTGCTTGTTTAAAAAAATTGAACCATATAAAATCAAGATATAAGATGATATATATCTCGTCTTTTTTGGCGTATGATTGCAAAACTATCTTCTTGTTTGATCATAAACACCACATTCTTTTACCCCTTCACTCTTTTATCATAAAACACTCTAACATTAAAAATATAAAACCCACAAAAACCAAATGTAAACACATTACGAGTTAACCTAGTTATGGTGAGGTGTGTTAGCTAATTCTGGGAAAAGGTCTTCTTTTAGAGTAATTCCTAACTCTTCTCTAACTTCTTTTAACTCGTCCAAGTAAGCTTGGTATTGTTCAGCAGTTTCGACTTTGTATTTCAAACCTTCAAAAACTCTGACAGCAGTAGCGTAATCATTGACTCTTCTAGCAGCTCTCAAAGCTTTGTCAATAACTGATGGAGATGGGACCAAATCATATGAGAAAGCATTGTTTAAGATACGTTGGACTTCGAATAAATCATAAGCTTGATCGAATTCTTTTTCAAATCTAACTGTGAATTCTTCGAAAGTTTCTTCGTGGTGGTCAGAGTAGTTTCTGATAGAAACGATTCTAGTTGGCATTAATCTTAAAGTAGCTGGACGAGCAGTTAAAGTAACTGAGCTTCTGATAGCTGGAGCTCTAATCAAAGCAGATCTAAACATTTTTTCTCTTTATTCTGTATGGGATGGAATATAATAAAAGTTGTGATGGGTGGTAAGCAATGGACAAAAAACAAAACAACGCTTTAAAACTTCAGTGGGGTTGGCTAATAATGATATTGACCGTAATAGAGAAGTTCTGTGAATAATTGACTGTTTCTTGGTCTTTATAAAAACGGAAACAAATTTGTTTTGATGTGCTTTTTTTTTCTTCCAACTATCGTTTGATTTTGATGGTAATGATTTTTTTTTTCGTTGTTTTCCCAAAATTGATTATTGGTTGAAAAAGCGCTTTTTCATTGGTTGAAAATTTTGCCCGGCTGTTTTTTTTTTGGTTCGAAGCCCTAGTACTTAGTGGGTAGAGCTCGATTACCGCATTGGGAAATTATAACAATAGTTTACTTTATAGATGTGTATTGTGAATAAATAGTATGGTTGATCAATAGTTGATGATTGATAAATAAATAAATAAATAAATAACAAATAAATAAATAATAAATGATAATAAATAATAATAAATAATAAATAGCTCATCCTTCAAGGATGGCTCTCACTTGGTCTCTACTAACTTTATGTTTTCGACAGAGACTAAGGGCCCATTTCACTCTTTCTGTGTATATAAGCTTCCCATCCATGGTGTGTTTTCTCACGTTAAATGAAACGTTTTTCAGTAATAACAAAGACAATGTTTTTTTATCCACCTGGTCACTTTTTATCAGCTTATCGAGTGTTCTTTGAAACGGTGAATTGAATGAAACAGGATCCAAACTTGATAATCTTTTAAAGGTATTTAGTCGAAGTGATTCAATTGTACTAGTTGAGGGTTGCTCCAGTATTGTATGTGGATGGTTGACACACTGGTAATCCAGATACAAACGTTCTGATTCTTCTAAATGATGTTCTATGAGAAGCGTTTCAACAGTTTTAACTTTGTGATCTTCAAGTAACGATCTGACCAGTGAAAGATGAATATCTCTAAAGCTTTTGTGATCTTTCAAAAAATCCAATATTTTTAAGCACTCTAGAAGTTTGTAGCGTTGGAATATGAATTCATGAACAGCACCCCCAACATCTATTCTTCCAGATTTGATTAAACTGGATAGGATTTGAGAGCTCTTATCACTTTCAATCAATCTTAATACTTTTCTTAAATCATTGAATAAAATTGTACCTTTAGGAAACCAATTGAGTAGTTCTAATGCCTGCTTCGGTGTCGCTTTAATGAAAAGAGGCGAAAGTTTCAAAAAGTTTTTGCTACTGATATTTTCGAATCCGTATCCCTCAAGGACCCACTTAAGATCTCTCAAAGATCTATTGACATTCAGCTCTTGTAAACCAGAGTCCAACAATTTGATAATTGCATAATCAATGAAAAGACTCCGCTGTGTTTCATTGAGGAGTGGGATCAGCTTTTCATAATTGTCAACCCTGTTCCATGATGCTAAAACTAGCCTAGCTATAACAGTGACATTGAAATAGCCAACAACATCGTCATATTTTCTGGCATTGTCAAACAGATATTTCCAAGCTTCTTTGTATTTTTTGCGTAGAACCATGTTGGAGAATAGAGCAGATTTCAAATTGTTAACTTTACCATAACCTTTTGCTCTTAAAATTATAATACTCTTGAATTGAAAAGCCCAGTTACACGTATAATCTGCCCAGTTAGCAATGCATGATTTCGAGAATTTCATATTGTTGGTTTTTTTGAGAAACGTAATCATATGCTGCTCAATTGGATATAATAATGATAGTCTTGATGTGAAGTCTTTGGTTGTTAATTCTTTTGTGGATGTTAATAAGCGTTGAAACAGGCCATCAACGTCGTATAAATTGGAATTTTCAATATGTTTGAAAGCTAGATCAATCTCACCACATCTAATTAATCTTATAGCCAGTAGGACATTGATATAATCAAAATTAGTCTCCCAGTATTGCTTAGGTAATACCAAAATACTCTCAGTTTTTTCAATAACAGTGGCTAACTGAACAGTTTTCAATATATCTAAGAATGAAGTTGTTTGTAAGATGTGATCTTTTAAGACTCCATTTGAACTCATAATCATATAAAAATCTTTCAAAGTTTTGATTTCAATACCATTAGTAACATATATGTATTTCAAAATATCAATGAAACCCAAATATATATCGTGGTTATCACGTAGTTCCTCAAAAACTGCCGTATTGAGATTGTTGATCAATTTTTGATTTGACCCATGATTTAAAACAATGTATTGATACAGCTCACCAACTTTCTTAAAGTCCTTTAACAAAACATAAGCTTTTCCCAATTTCACTAACAGGTCGTCGCTTAATTTATTGTAAGACTGCAATACTGTCTCCACCCTGAACTGCTTAGTTAAGAAAGCCTCAATTATTTTGATGTCTAGAATATGAAAATCGTTATAATTCAACAAGATTGAAAGTTTAGCATGCGGATCTGAAAATTTGTCCAAGCGGCTTCTTAATGAATATAGAAGTTTTATGTTAGACAGATCAGAATTACCAAGGTCGTTTGTTTTAAAATTCAGCTTATTTTCTAATCCTCTGAAAGGCTCAGGGAGAACAGGTTGTATAGCGAAATTAACATTGTTTCCTTGTTCTGGCATCAAACCCGAGCTATTAATCTTTGGTTGGGAAACAACCGGATGTGTTATGAAGGGAGTGTTATGATTTATTGTGAATATATTTTTGGAATTGAAGACTTGTTTCCTATTTATTGACGAAACAATCTGAGTATTTGGAGAAGATACCCTTCTCTTTGTACTACCCAACAAATTCTTCCTCAACATTTTCCAAAGTAGGCAGTGGTAGACGGTATGTCTTTGTGAGAAATTTGCCTCCTTATTTGTTTCACTATATTTCTGCAATTGCTTTAATTGAATGTCTTTCAATCAGAGATTGTCTACATTAACCATAAGGATCATAAAAAGTCTTACGTAATTCTAGTGGTGTGGGGCGGGCTAAGAGAAACGCGAAATTTGCCTTTTTAAGCCTGACTGTATATATCTTTTACTAAACGCTTTTATTCAAAAGTATCGGACCAAAAGTAGAATAACTGTGGGCCATGGAGAACTTTTAAGCAAATCAGATAGCTATTGTTATTAAAATTAGCTTTGTAATTTTAGGCTTCAGACACTGAAGCATTGTTAAAATCTTTCTCAAATTCGCCCATAGAATAGTTGTATCCACAATGTTAGAGATTGTTAGTTCAACGTCTTCTAGAAAGCTTGATAATTTAGAAATAGACAAGTCCCAAGTGGTAGAGCCTGAGATTCCATTGCAGCCTAACTTGGCAAACCTTCAGGAATTATCAAGACATTCGACTCACTCATTCATTCCTAAAGAAATAGAGAAATATGAGGTTAAGTTCGATGGAGGTGAAGATGATATAGAGAACGTGAAATTACGACTTTCAAAGTTAAGAAAATGGTCAATCTGTTTTCTGTTATCGTTTGGTTCTTTGATTGTCACAATGCTGTCTTCAGTATGGTCATTGGCTGCACCTCATATCAAGAAGGATTTTGGAATCTCTCAAGAGCTAAGTGTTTTGGGTATTTCATTTTATATTTGGGGATTAGGTTGTGGTCCTACAATATTGAGTCCAGTTTCTGAACTTTATGGCAGAAGGCCAACTTACGTATACGGGATGTTTCTTTGTTTTTGTTCTCAGTTTTTGGTTGCATTCTCTCCAAATTATGGAGCTATCATATTTGGGAGGTTTCTATGTGGGTTTTTTGGCAGTGCATTTTTAACCGTTTCTGGGGGTTCAATGACTGATATATTTGAGAAACATGAGATTGGAGTTCCTATGTGCATTTTGGGATTGGCACCATTTGCTGGGCCAAGTTTGGGACCAACTTATAGTGGGTTTGTCAATGCTCATATGCACTGGAGATGGACATTCTATTTTTTGTTAATTGCTAGTGGCATTGTTGTTTTAGCTACAATATTACTTATACCTGAAACATATGTTCCTGTTCTTTTAGTTAAAAAAGCCGTAAGAAAGAGAAAAGAGACAGGAGATAGTAGATATTATGCATCATTAGAAAACCTGAAGAAAGAGAAGTCATTTACTAAAACTCTTACTACAAATGTCTCAAGACCACTTCTATTATTTCTGAGAGATAAAATGATGTTCGTTTTATGTTTTTATAGCGGATTAGCGTTGGCAATGGTTTATATGTTTTTTGTTGCTTTCCCATACATTTTCAAAACTGTTTTTGGGTTTAGAGCAGTGTTTCAAGGATTAGCATTTAATGGCATTCTAATCGGAATGATTGTTGGTGGAGTAACTTCACCATATTTTCAACAAGTGTATAATAGGAAAGTTCAATCTCTTGGAAAAGCTAAACCTGAGTTTAGACTCTTCCCGTTAATGATTGGTGCATTCTTGAGCCCAATCGGCCTGTTTATCTTTGGATGGGTTTCATTTGCCGAGTTGCATTGGATAGGAGCAATAATTGGAACCACTGTCTTTGGAACAGGTGTTGCGCTATTATTCCAAGGAATAATGAACTATACCGTTGATGCATACAGATTGTATTCAGCATCAGCACTGGCTGCAAATGCTTTGGTGAGAAGTACAATGTCTGGAATTTTCCCGTTATTTGCATTACAGATGTACGAGAGGCTTGGTCCAAATTGGGCTTCATCACTATTAGGATTTATAATGGTGGGAATGATTCCTTTCCCGTTCTTGTTTTATAGATTTGGTGAGAGGCTAAGAGCTGAGAGTCCATATGGCTGGAGTCTAGATTGACACAAAAAAAAAACGCGCTAAGAAAATTTCTTTCCAACAAATTGGTTGTCGTAGTAACAGAAGAAAATAACAAAATATCAAAAGTTCGCGATTTTCACATCCAAAATAAAGCCTTTGTTTAATTTCTTTTGAGTTATTAATACTTAGTTTTGAAATAAGCAATTGGCGGCTAATCATTTGCAAAGAGTGAGTGATGTTCAACAATTCAAACACAGAGAACGTTGACAAAAAACGTTTAACTAGAAATCCATTCAAACCTCCAACGCCAATCAAGCGCCCAACTTCCCAAGGCACTCTCAGCAGTTTCTTTGTTAGCAAATCATCATCATCGCTAGGTCTAGGTACGATTGAGAAGAGAAAGCAATACCCCTTGGAGCCTACACCTGCCACAGAACTAAACAAATCTGAAGCCTCCATCCCGAGCTTTTTTAATCTTCAAAGAAGCAAAAGTTCATTGACTAGCGCTTCAACAGCTGGCTCATTCACAGATGGCAGTAACGACGATGATGTTGTCATTGTCAAATCACAACCGGTTAATTTGAAAAATTCAAGACCTATTGGAAGTATTTTGAACGGCATAAAACCAAAAGAGAAATTGTCAGCCTCGAATAGACCTTTACTGACCAGTTCATCTAAGACGCCATCTCCACCAACATCTAGTGAATTCAATTCTTCAATTGATAGATCATCTTCTTCAGTATCCTCCACCTCGACAACAATCAAACCATTCAAACCAGCTGTTTCATTGGGTAGATTAAGTGGTAAAAGTTCTAATGGTCAAGCTACTTTAAGTTTTGGAAATAAAAATCCAGTTCCAAAAAAAAGAGTCAATCCATGGGATTCTGCACCAGTTCTATCAAAGAAGATTAAGAATCCAAGAATAAAAGAAGAATCTCCTAAAATATCTAACAGTATGAAGTATGGTGCTACATCAATTGATTTAAGCGAAGAACAAAAAAAAGTTTTGAGTCTTGTTGTCGACCAAAGGATGAGTGTTTTCTACACTGGTAGTGCTGGTACTGGTAAATCAGTCTTATTAAAACAATTGGTTGCAGCATTATCACGAATGCACGGTGCAAATGCAGTTGCAGTTACTGCTTCTACAGGATTAGCTGCTGTTAATATTGGGGGTGTAACTATCAATAGATTCTCAGGATTTGGGCTGGGTCTTGGTAAAAAGGATGATTTATTTCACAAGGTTAAAAAGAATGCTGAATCCAGAGAAAGATGGAAAAGAACCAAGGTTCTCATCATTGATGAAATTTCAATGCTGGATGGTCGATTTTTGGATAATTTAGAATACGTTGCCAGAATGATTCGCGGAATGCAAATTCCATTTGGTGGGATTCAAGTGATTTTGACAGGAGATTTCTTTCAATTGCCTCCTGTTGACAAAAAAGGTCAAGGTCCAAGTCCAATTTTTTGTTTTGAATCTGACTGTTGGAAGAAATGTATTGGCAGAACAATATTATTGAAAAAAGTTTTCAGACAAGCCGATACTAGATTTGTTGATTTATTGAACTCTCTTAGAATTGCAGATGTTAATGATAATGTTGCAGAGCAATTTCAAAAGTTGAGCCGTAATGTTGAATACCCTGATGGCATTCAACCAACTGAACTATTTTCAACTAGATATGAAGTTGATTCTTCTAATTCTAAAAGATTGGCTAGTCTACCAGGTACAAAGCTAACATTTATTGCAAAGGATATTGCGCCAGATCCACTCAAGTATTTATTAGATAATACGATGGCCCCTAAAACGCTAGAATTGAAAGAAGATGCTCAGGTGATGATGTTAAAGAATATGGATGAAACTTTAGTGAATGGATCAGTGGGTATAGTTTTAACATTCTTGACTAAACCGATTTTCGATAGAATCAAGTCCAAATATAAGGACTATCAAATACTAAGCGAAAATGTTGTTAAAGAAATGAGAATGTTGAGCAGATGTTATTCCGAAAACTCAGTCCCTCAAGAAGTGCTTGATTTTGCTAACAGATATGCCGCTGATAAAGATGAATTCTTGAATGTTGCAAGATTAATCTTGAATGATCCTGATGAGGTTTTACCAATTGTCAAATTCACTTGTGGTAATGAAGCCAGAGTTATGTGTGTTGAACGGACCGAGTTTAAGGTTGGTGAATTGAATAGTAAGGAGGAAATAATGAGATCTCAGGTACCGTTGTTGCTATCATGGGCACTATCTATACATAAATCACAAGGACAGACTTTAGATAGGGTTAAAGTTGATTTGACCAGAGTGTTTGAAGCAGGACAGGTTTATGTTGCATTATCGAGAGCTGTTTCCAGTGATAGATTGCAAGTGATTAACTTCAATAGAAGTAAAATTAGCACCAACAAGAAAGTGAAGCAGTTCTATGAGGAATTGGAATCACTGTGAAATTATTTATATTTATAATCCTATAGAGTTACTAAAGCATGGATTGCTAACTTGTTGTAAGTCTCGGTCTTAGTCGAAAACCCACCGCAAAACCCACCGCAAAAGAAATTTTAAAAATAGATATCTACAAGAGAACGGACAGGCTTGGAAAAACTTTGATGAAACATTTAATGTGAGCTTTGGGTTCTCAATTCAAATCATTACAGCATTAATTTTAACTTAAATTTTATTTGATTTTATACCGACTGAACTCTTCAAGCGCAGAATTGCACGGCTATCGCTTAATTCAGTAAAAACGTTCAAGTTCAAGTTTTAAAAACAATTTCGGGTTGATCTTAATTTAGCACTAAAATTGTCTCGTTTTGAAGATTTCCACCAACAAAATCATTCAATCTACCAAAACCATTGCAAAAAATATCCCAAGATGACAGAGCCAGAACGCCATAGTTTCAATCTCTTCAACCAAGAGTTCACCATCGACAAACGGTTTGAGATTATCAAAGAATTGGGTCACGGGGCTTATGGTATTGTCTGTTCTGCTCGCTATTCAGAAACCCCAGACGTCAACGTTGCAATAAAGAAAGTCACCAATATCTTTAGCAAAAAAATCTTATGCAAAAGAGCTCTTAGAGAATTAAAGCTTTTAAGACATTTCAGAGGGCATAAGAATATCACCTGTTTGTACGATTTGGATATTGTTAATAAAGAGAAATTCAATGAGGTGTACTTATATGAAGAATTGATGGAGTGTGATATGCACCAAATCATAAGATCTGGTCAACCACTAACTGATGCTCATTATCAAAGCTTCATATACCAAATTCTTTGTGGGTTAAAATATATTCATAGTGCTGATGTGCTACATAGAGATTTGAAACCCGGTAATTTATTAGTCAATGCAGATTGTGAGTTGAAGATTTGTGATTTTGGTTTAGCTAGAGGTTATTCATCAAATCCAGAAAAAAATGCGGGATTCTTGACTGAGTATGTTGCTACAAGATGGTATAGAGCTCCTGAAATTATGTTAAGTTTTCAAAGTTATACAAAGGCTATTGATCTTTGGTCTGTTGGTTGTATATTGGCTGAGTTATTGGGAGGTAAACCGATTTTCAAAGGAAAGGATTATGTTGATCAATTAAACCAAATATTATACATAGTTGGTACCCCTCCTGAGGAAACATTATCTAGAATTGGATCACAAAGAGCTCAAGATTATGTTAGATCGTTACCATTCATGCCAAAAGTTCCGTTTGCTAAGCTATATCCAAATGCGAACCCTGATGCTTTGGATTTATTAGATAGATTATTATGCTTGGATCCAGTAAAGAGAATCACAGTCGAAGAAGCATTGACTCATCCGTATTTGAAAGTTTGGCATGATCCTGCCGACGAACCTATCTGTACTACAAAATTTGACTTTAAGTTTGAAGAAGTTGATGATTTGGAAATAATGAGACAGATGATTTTGGACGAAGTTGCAGGGTTTAGAGAATTTGTTAGAAGACCAATAGAAGATCAACAACTTGATTTGACAAATCCTCAAGCCAATGAAGAACAAAGCTTATTTGAGAAACAACAGCAAGAAGAATTGCAACAGCAACAAGATGTACAACATATGCAACAACAATACCAATATCAACAACAACAGGCACAACTCTTACAACAACAACAACTGCAGGAACAACAACTACAAGAACAACAGTATCAACAATCCTTTCCAAGTCCTATCGGGCAACAACTAGGAATTCCAACACAAGGGCAGTATTCTCAAGATTTACCACCAAGACCTCGCGAGAATCACTTCACGGCTGAATTTGGCGGACTTGAACAAGAGCTTGAATTTGGTCTGGATGGTTATAAGAAAATTTGATGCGTTTGCTTATTCATCGGGATTTTGTTGTTGTAATTTAATGATAATGTGTTACTTTTGTTAGCTACGAATGAAGATAGATATAGCCAAAACATTCAATAGCATAAAAATAAACTAGTAACTATTCAAAGTAATTCATCTGTAAAGGCAGACGCAAACCGGACAAAAAAAAAAATAAAAGATTCATAAAAATACAGTTATTTGAAAGAGAAGAAAGCTTAAAAAGAAACAAGGACATCGTAAGAGAGTATCAGCCAATTCTAAAAAGAAAGAAAAGGAGTTTCCAAAATCAAAAATAAAAAGACAAAAGTAGAACTAAAAATAACAAAAAAATATAAGTATTATAAACCCAAACCCAAACCATTTAAACCAATACTGAATATAAAGACAAATAACCATCAAAACAACAATTTTACAAATTATAAACCTTGTTGTTTGACCAAACTGATATCAATATTGCTCAAGTTTGTATCATGATTGTTATGAGTTGGAGGGTTTTGATTAGCATTAGCAATGGCTTGATTGACAACACTTTGACTGCTTGCACTTAACCCAGCTTGCTGTAGAGCATATTGTGCCTGAGCCAACTGGTTCAACTGTTGTTGAGTTTGTTGCGCAGACTGATGTGATAGTTGGGAGACATATTGATTAGCAAGGTTTAATGGAATTCCATTAGCTTGCAATAAACTTGGAATGTTTTGATCAAAGGAAACATCTTCTTGTTGGTGAGCTAAATGTTGAACTTCATTTGAGTGTTGTGGGGTCAGTTGTAATTGACCTGTACTTGAAGATGAACTTTGATAGCCACCGTGATTCTTTAATTTCTCTTCTCTTTTCATTTTTCTTGTTTCGTTATATATATCTTCTCTATTGATCAAAATATCTTTGAATTTTTGTTTTAAAACCTTTTCAATAACTAACGGTTTGTTACCTTTAAGGTACAACTCTCTAATTTGGCGATTGATCTCCGGGTTTCTCCTTCTCAACATTGGGAAGCTTTCATTCAGATTTAATTTATCATGGTTGTGCTCATTATGGGAGATTCTTAAAATCCATTTGACAACCTCATCATTTTCATTTTTCTTACAGTTAGCAACCATTGCAAATGGGCAATTGATCTTTCTTGTGGTCAGTTTTCTCTTTCTTTCTTTATCATCGATGTTTCTTTTGTTTCTATAATTACCACCTAATTCGCAGGTAAAATAAATAGCCTTTTCATTTGAGTGGGATATAACAATACCGAATCCGTTTTCCCTTGCATATTGGTGAATATAAGTGATTAAAGTATCTCTTGATTGAAATTCGGATTGAGGAGCAGTTGGTTGGAATGATTGAACAGCGGCCAATAATTGATTTTGGGCATTGGCTTGAGGTAAGTGTTGTGCCAATTGTTGCGCAGCTTGATTATATTGATTATTCTGTTGTTGCGCGACCGCATTTAGTAGCTGTTGATGTTGTTGTTGTTGAGTGAGACGTTGAACTTGCTGCTGTTGTTGTAGTTGTTGCTGGTAAAATTGGTTTTGAGATAGCTGTTGCTGGGCATACTGAACGGCGGCAGCCTGCTGTTGTTGGTGTTGATGTTGATGTTGATGCTGTTGATGCTGTTGATGGTGATGTGAGTTATTGGTTTGAGCAATACCGACAGCTTGAAGAGCGTTAGCAGCTGCAGAAACCGGATTATTTGGATCCAAACTCATGATTTAGCAAAAAAGAAAAATTGAGGAGCACAAACAACAGAAGACAAGTAATAGCAACGGATTTTTAGGCCAAAGAAACACGCAATTGTGTTAATCAATCTTTTTTTGATGATTTATTGTTTTATTTTGGTTTTGTAAGGAAAGAGAACTGAGAATAAATTTGGCTTGCGCACTTTGGATGAGGCACGCCTCCCTTTTTTAAAAGATTTTTTTGGTGAGAACAGCAGTCACGTGAATTTCCTTATTGGGAAAAAAAAGAAATAATTATCGGACGGGTAATCTGCTATGTTATGTTGGGTTATATTTCCTATTTTGGGAGTTTCGCAACATTATTCTATTTACTACAACCACAAAGATCGAACTTTATCTTATTTGTTAAATTCTAAAATTTCTCTAACTTTGTACAATTACGTTTTTAATTATAGTTAACATCGCAATTAAGCGTACTTGCTAACTCTAAAACTTAACAAGCCAACGTTTCTGCGCATTTAGACAGCATTCTCAAAGTCTATTTATGATAGACTATACTATGACTGAAAAGTCACCATCTAAAGACGATAAGTCATCAATGTGGACAAGCAAGGGTTTCTTAATCTCAGGTTCTATTATAGCTACTATCATTTGGGGTTCATGCTTCTTAGTTCTTGCCATCTCAAACCTTCATGCCAAAGCTCTGAAATTCCATGAGTTGAAACCTCTGGACGTCACTTTTTCTGATAAGCTCCACAAATATAGTTATCACGATGACGTCTATCACCCAAAAAGAATAGGTTTTAAAGAAACCAGAAATGAAACATTTAAACCAAACTTTCAGTCAATTCAATGGATTTCTGAACCTGATTCATTTAAGAATGATAAAGGTTTATTTGCTACTCGTGAAGAGAACGCTTATATCATAAAGTCTATTCAAGACGATAATTATAAAAGATTATTGTTTAACGGCTCAACAATTCAATTTCAAGACAAGAATCACACCATTAACAATTTTGTTGCTAGTCCAAATTTGGATTTTGCATTGTTACAAACCAACCATACTCAGCATTGGAGACATTCATCATTTGGACTCTACTGGATTTTAGATGTCCAAAAAAATTCCGTCATCCCATTACATTCTGAATTATTATCAATTGCAAAGTGGTCACCAGTCTCTACAAGCATTGGATTTGTCTTAAAGAATAACGTGTTTGTGTATGACTTGAAGACTGGCGAAACAACTCAGGTAACGTACGATGGAGGGGATAATATTTTCAATGGTAAACCAGATTGGGTTTATGAGGAAGAAGTGCTTGAGGGTGATACTGCTTTATGGTGGTCTCCTGATGCCAGATTTATTACATTCTTAAGAACAAATGATCATGGTGTTCCTGAATTCCCAATTACATATTTTGCACAAGAGGGCCATGATTTAGCTTATCCAGAACTGAGAAGTATCAAATACCCAAAGCCTGGTTACTCTAATCCAAATGTCCAATTAGCATTGTACAACATTGAAGAGAGACAGTTAAAATATGTTGATTATACAGATGACATCTTCACAGAAGTTTTATGGGTCGGAAATGATCAATTACTATTAAAATCTATTAATAGATCCGCAGATTTCTTAAAAGTGGTATTAATTGATCCTAATAACCTCGCCCTTGAGATAGTTAGACATGAGCAAACTGATAGTTGGTTTGAAATTACACATGACACATTCTTTGTTCCAAAATCAGAATCTGTTGAAAATCATGGTTATATTGATACTATTTCCATTGATGGGTTCAACCACTTAGCCTATTTTTCACCTCCTTCGAACCCAATACCTAAACCATTAACGTCAGGCCCATGGGAAGTTGTTAGTGCTCCAAGTGCTTTTGATTATGAAAAGAATTTGGTTTATTATTTATCAACAAAAGATTCCTCAATTGAAAGACACTTGTACTCAGTGCATCTTTTAACTGGTGAGGAAAAGAAATACACTGATGGTGAAGGCTGGTATTCTGCTTCTTTCTCAAGTGGTGCCAGATTCCTTTCGTTAACTTACAGAGGCCCTGATATTCCACATCAAAAACTAATTGATTTACACGGAGGAGAAACCAGAATCTTGGAAAATAATGACAAATTGCGTGAATTATTGCAGAACTATGATCTACCATACCAAACATTTGGAGCAGTTGATATCGGTACTGCAAAAGTTAATTATGTTGAGAGACTTCCACCAGATTTTGATGTAAACAAGAAGTATCCTGTTTTATTTTTCGTTTATGGTGGGCCAGGCAGTCAACTGGTTACAAAAACTTTTGGTTTGAGTTTCCCAGAGGTTGTTTCATCCCAGTTGAATGCTATTGTTGTTACTGTTGATGGTCGTGGTACTGGGTTTAAAGGCCGTGAATTTAGATCAATTGTTAGGGACAAACTAGGTTATTATGAAGTCATCGATCAGATTGCAGCTGCTAAACACTGGGGTAACAAACCATATGTCGATGAGAAAAATATAGCAATTTTTGGCTGGAGTTATGGTGGGTTCATGACTTTAAAAACATTAGAAGCTGATGCTGGTGAAACCTTTAACTATGGGATGTCTGTTGCTCCTGTTACTGATTGGAGATTATATGATTCTGTTTATACTGAAAGATATATGCATTCACCACAAGATAACTTGGAAGGCTATGTCAATGGATCTGTTAATGATGTTAAAAGGATAGGCCAGGCCCAAAGATTTTTATTAATGCATGGAACAGGCGATGATAACGTTCATTTTCAAAACACTGCAAAATTATTGGACAAGTTTAATTTAGAAGGCGTTACAAATTACGACTTACACGTCTTTCCAGATTCCGATCATGCTATTCGTTATCACAATGCCGATGTGATTGTTTACGATAAATTGTTACTTTGGTTAAGAAAAGCCTTCAGAGGTGATTATTTAACCAATTTTTAAGCCCTATGAATCACACTTACCTTTGCAGCACATTATATAAAGAAGCTAAACAGTTAAAAGTGTCATTTCTTGATTTTAATGTTGTAATATCAAAATCCGACCAACCCCCGGATTTTGATTCATGTACCCAAAATTTCGATCAACAAATATTTGCCATTGAAATAAACCAAAATAAACAAGTTTCCGCCAGTTTTAAACCCTTTTAAACCTGTTATTCACAACCAATTACCACAATTCTTAGCCAAATTTCTGATAAACATTTCCAGTTTTTCAAGTCTGCTTTGATTGGTTTAAATAACAATGTCTCAAAAGGAATTAGGCGAAATCGCCACCAAACAACTTGAACCTTCTACCACACAAGAAAAAGTTAAGAAACACGATCCCAAAACCGAGGAAGAATTATCTGAAGAAGATGAGAAGTTGAAATCAGACTTAGAACTTTTAGTTGAGACATTAACTGAAGCTGATGCTTCGCTTTATTCACATGCACTAGATCAATTGAAAAGCTTTATTCTTTCTTCTACTTCCTCTATGACTGCTGTTCCAAAGCCATTGAAATTTCTACATCCATTTTATGGTAAATTGGTTGAAGCTTTTGAAACATGGACTGATGCTGATTTGAAATCGAAATTTGCTGATATACTATCAGTTTTAAGCATGACCCATACAGATGGTGAATTGGATGCCTTGAGATTCAGATTGATTTCAAAACTTGATGATTATACAAGCTGGGGGCACGAGTATGTTCGTCATTTAGCTCTAGAGATTGGTGAAGCATCTGCTGAAAATCTTGAATCTGAAACACCAAAATATGACGAAGCTGAGATTAAGAAAGTTGTCTTGAAGATTGTTCCATTTTTTTTAAAACATAACCAAGAGGCTGATGCAATTGATCTCTTATTAGAAACTGATAACATCAGCGAATTGAACCAATTTGTTGATAAAGAGGTCTACTCTAGAGTTGGTTTATACTTGGTTAGTTGTGTCCCATTATTAGCTCCGCCTGATGACCTAGCATTTTTACAAACTGCATTTTCAATCTATTTGGAACATGGTGAGTTGACTCAAGCTTTGTCTTTGGCCATCAGGATCGATGATGAAGGTTTAATCCAATCAGTCTTTGATGCGACCTCAGATCTCTCAGTCAAGAAACAATTAGCTTTAATTTTATCAAAACAGAATTCAGCTTTCCAAAATGAAGAAGTTCAAGATTTGATTAACAACTCAAAGTTATCTGAAAAATTCCGTTATTTGGCGAAAGAATTGAACTTGCTAGAACCAAAAGTCCCAGAAGATGTTTATAAATCACACTTAGGAAGCTCAAGTTCAATATTGGAGGCTAGTTCAATAGATTCAGCCAAACAAAACCTTGCAACTAGTTTCGTTAATGCATTTTTGAATTTAGGTTATGGATCAGATAAATTATTAACTGAAGATGATAAGTGGATCTATAAAACTAAAGGAGATGGTATGTTGTCAACAACTGCAAGTGTTGGTTCAATATATCAATGGGATATCGATGGATTACAAAGTTTAGATAAATATTTGTATTCTTCAGAGGATGAGATTAAAGCAGGTGCATTAATCGGTTTGGGTTTAGTTGGCGCAAATGTCCATGATGAAGTTGAACCTGTTCTATTATTATTGCAAGATTATGTGACAAACTCAAACAAGAAACTAAGTACTGCTGCTATTCTAGGTTTAGCCCTATCATTTTCTGGATCCCAAAATGAAGATTTATTAGCTTTGTTGCTACCGCTGGTTTCTGACTTAGAAGTTCCAATTGAAGTTTCCGCATTGTCAGCTTTAGCATTAGGGCATGCATTTGTTGGTACTTGTAATGGAGAGATTACTTCTACCATTTTGCAAACTTTGCTAGAAAGAGAATTTGAACAATTGGAATCCAAATGGATTAAGTTCTTAGCATTAGGGTTAGGTCTTTTATTTATGGGAAAAGCTGAACAAGTTGATGATGTTTTGGAGACTATTCAAGCCATTGAGCACCCAATTTCAAAAAGTTTGGAAGTTTTGACTAGAATCAGTGCATATGCAGGTACTGGTAATGTTTTAGAAATCCAGGGATTATTTGACATTTTAACACCTAAGGGTCCAACTTTACAGAAAAAAGATAACACAGAGGATGGCGAAGAAGAAGAAGCAACATTGACGTCAAATGTGGATAAAGAGGGGGATGATAATTTACCAGATGCTACTGACTTGGAGCCAACAATTCCAGAACCAAAACCTTTAACTGAGGATGGTGAAAAGGAAATTTCTTCCAACCTCGAAGAAGATGATGAAGACGAGAAGAAGCCAAAAGATGATGATTCTTTAGCATATGCTGTTTTGGGTATTGCTATTATTGCCTTGGGCGAAGATATTGGTAAAGCTATGAGTTTACGCCATTATGGTCACTTGCTAGATTACGGCAGTGATTCAATTCGTCGTGCAGTCCCATTGGGTATTGGTTTGCTATCTACTTCTAACCCACAAGTTAACATAATTGAATCATTGTCTAGAATTTCGCACGATCAAGATATTGATGTTGCTATCAATGCTATTTTTGCTATGGGTTTGATTGGTGCTGGTACAAATAACGCAAGACTGGCTCAATTATTCAGACAATTATCAGGTTATCACAGAGATGCTAATGCTTTATTCATCAGCAGAATTTCCCAAGGGTTGACACATTTGGGTAAAGGCACTTTAACTTTGAACCCATTTACTACTGAAGGTAAAATTTTATCTAAAGTCACATTAGCTTCTTTACTAACTGTTGCTGTTGGTTTCCTAGAGCCAAGTTTCATTTTAGAACATCATTATTTGTTGTTCTTCTTAAATAGTGCATCTCGTCCAAGAGTTTTAATAACGGTCGATGAAGATTTGAATGAACTACCTGTCACTGTTAGAATTGGTAAAGCTGTTGATATCGTTGGGCAAGCCGGTAAACCAAAAACAATTACCGGTTGGGTTACCCAAACTACACCAGTTCTATTAGGCTATGGTGAAAAAGCTGAATTAGAAGAAAACAGTGAATACATTGCTCTATCTTCCTTCCTTGACGGAATTGTTATTTTAAGAAAGAATCCTGATTACATAGAAACAGAAAAGCAGTGAGTTTTTTATAAAAATGTTTTGTTAAATTAATTCAAATCCTTTTGTTTATACTAAAGATTGTAGCTATACTAGTTTACACGTGGATCCTGAGGCACCATTCCTGTGGTTTCATTTTTATCGTGTTTTCCCACTATATTTCTGTGCTTTTTCATTGGAAATCAACAGCTTTACCAGCCATCAACAACCCAACAATTAGACCAAAAAGACCCAAAACAGAGCCAAAAATTTCAATAACTAGGATTTTGACAAATAAGGAGGAATCAGCAGCATCTGAAACGGCAGCAGTAGAACCAGTAATACCAACAGCAATACCACAAATCAAGTTACTGACACCAACGGTAATACCAGCCCAAAATAATGAATATCCTGTATATAAATTACTTTTTGAGTATAGTGTATCAGCACTGGCACTTGTTAATTTTGCTGAGAAGACAATTGCCATGATCAATCCATAAATAGCAACAACTTCACAGAAAATAATACTAATTAAATTTTTAGTGGTGATACGTGGAGCACGAACACCAGCACCAAGAATTGTTGAACCAGTTATAAAAATACCCCAAGCAGCACCAACAACACTCAAACCAATACACGATGCAATACCTAAATTAGCCCATAGATAAGGGGACGTTGTTTCTAAAAATTGACCGAAATTGAATGTCTCACCTTGGCCAGTAAATAGTATATCTAGCGGCCATGTGTTAGTATCATTTGTTGAATGCCAAAGGCAAGAAATGTTTTGGTTGCCTTTCAAAGTTGGTATGCTTTATCAACTTAATAACTAAATTACTTACAACCACCATAAACCGTAGCAATGGTCAGTATCAGGGAGTTTAAAGTTGACTTCACTGAAGGCAATGAAATTCCAAAAGAGTCACTCATTTCCGCAGATAAAAGACTCCTAAAACAAGATTTGACAGGCCTTCCAGCTTCGAAAATGAATCTGTCTCGTTTTGATTTCTCGAAATTTTTAAAGTTGGCGAAGATTTCAGGAGGAAATTCGCGGGTTGTGAAAAATGCAGAAAAATAACCCAATTAGGATATTATCCCTTTACAAAATACTCAGATTAGATTTATTATCTTTTAAAGAGTCTATAGTTCAGAAACAACGGCACCATCATATGCCAAGTCTAAAAGTTTCCAGCGACAAGTGATGTTTTCTTTGGCAAATCTGTTGACAATCTCATCTGCAATTTCCTCAAAATTTTCGGTAGCCAATGCTAAAATAGTTGGACCAGCACCTGATAGACAAATACCTAATAAGCCAGGATGGGTTTTTGGGGTAACTGAAGATAAGATTTCAGTCAAACCTGGAATCAAAGTTTTACGGTATGGTTGATGAACTCTGTCTTGCATGGCTGGGTAAATTAATTCTGGATCTGGTGGTGATCTAGTTAAAGCAGTGGTTAGAACAGCTAGTCTTTGCAGATTGAAGATCATATCTTTGGCAGTATATGCTGTTGGTAGGACACCACGAGATTTTGCTGTAGAGACTTCAAAATCAGGAATGATAGCAATACAATGTACTTCTTTGGCCCAGTCGTATTTGATATGGCGACCAATATCATGTGGAGGAATTGGTGGTTGCAGACCAGTATTATAACCGCCAGCTGGTTCAGGCAAGACCTCACTTAGCGGAATTTCCTTGCGTTCCATTTCAGAGGCAGTTAGATCACGTAAATATGAACCAACGAATCCACCCATCATAGCAGCAGTGATATTATCTGGGTGACGCTCAATCATTAGACAATAATCTAACATTCTCTGTTTTGACAATCTTAGCTTACCAATTTCATTACCTAGCATAACACCAGCAACAACAGCAGCACCTGAAGAGCCTAAACCTCTACCTAATGGAATTGGATTAGTGACATGAACTTTGGTACCAATTGGGAACTCTCTAATGTCATTACAACGTAGAACATAAAGTGCTGTACGTGTGATTAAGTTGGCATCCGAGGATAGTGGAACATCAGCTGCACCTTCACTGCTTGGATCATAAGTAACTAAACAGTTATTTGGGTCTTTGTTCGATTCGCTAGCATGTTTTGAGTCAACAGTGACGTCTAGCTCTAAGAAAAGACCTAAACCAATACCCAACACATCAAAACCAGGCCCGATATTGGCAGAAGAAGCCGGAACAGAGATTTTAAAGTGACGTGTCATCGTTGATTTGTAGGAACGGTCAAGACAAACCCTTAATAAACAATACTTTTTAGTTCTTTTATTATTATATCATCAAGCGGACAAAACTTTGAGTTTTTTAAAATGATTCATTAACCGGAATTCGCCATAGTTAAAATTAACGAGATGGTCGGAAATAGTTCTATATCCATATGATTTAAATAATTTGAATAATTTACATCGAGTTCTAGTTCTAATTCGATTCAATAGCTTCTGGCAGTTTTCAGTTTCCCCAAGTAAAAAAAAAAATAATGTTAGGAAGGAGAACTATATCGAAGGCTTTTTCTTTACGTAAAAGAACTTATGCCACTTCGAGTGAGGTGAGTTATGATTTATGAATCCTTTTCTTTGTCGGACTTTCTTACTAACACATTAAACAGACATTTCAATCCACTACATTGAAAAATGGTGTCAGAGTCGCTACAAATCCTTTACCAGGGCATTTCTCAGCTTCTGGTTTGTATGTGGATGCCGGGTCAAGATACGAATCGCAGAAGCTAAAAGGTGTCAGTCATCTTGTTGATAGATTGGCTTTTAAATCTACCAAAAATTTCAATGGTCAAGATATGTTGAAAACTCTAGAATTGTTAGGGGGTAACTACCAATGTATTTCATCCAGAGAATCTCTTATGTATCAAGCTGCTGTTTTCAACAATGATATTGAAAGAATATTTCAGCTTTTATCTGAAACTGTTAGATTACCAAAAATAACTGAGGAAGAATTGCAAGAACAGAAATACACAGCAAGTTATGAAGCTGATGAGATATGGCAAAGACCAGATTTGTTACTTCCAGAACTATTGCACTCTGCTGCATACAGTAATGAAACTTTAGGAAGCCCTCTTGTGTGTCCTCAAGAAAGAATTCCACTAATAACTCGTGATTTGATTCAAGAGTACCGCTCTAAGTTTTACAACCCTGAGGGTATTACTGCTGCTTTTGTTGGTATCCCGCATCAACAAGCTATTGAATATGCCGAGAAGTATCTGGGCGACATGATCCAACAAGTGCCAAAAATCAAGCCTGAAGTCTCCAAATATACCGGTGGTTCAATTTCTCTTCCTTCGTTACCAGGATATCAAGAAGATTTAGCCCATTGTTACATCGCTTATGAAGGGCTATCATTTGATGACCCAGACGTATACGCGTTAGCTACACTACAGACATTATTAGGTGGCGGTGGCTCTTTTTCTGCTGGTGGCCCAGGTAAAGGGATGTACTCTAGGGTTTACACTCAAGTTTTAAATCAATATTACTTTGTTGAGAGTTGTCAAGCTTTTAACCACTCGTATACTGACTCCGGTTTGTTTGGTATATCAATTTCGGGTAGTTCCGCATTAGCTCGTTTGTTACCTGAGGTTATTTGTGATCAGTTAGTCAGAGTCATGTCCAAAGGTACTGGATCCTTGGAGAAGCAAGAAGTTGAAAGGGCAAAGAGACAACTACGCTCTTCATTGATGATGAATTTGGAATCTAAAATGGTAGAACTTGAAGACCTTGGTCGCCAAGTTCAAGTACGTAATAAAAGAGTTCCTTTGAAAGATATTGTTGCAAAGATTGAAGCACTATCTGTTGAAGATATTAGAAGAGTGGCTGAAAGAGTTTTGACAGGCAAAGCCAATAATCCAGGTAAGGGCTCTAATAAAGCTACAGTTGTTTTGTTAGGTGAGCCGGATAAATTTGGAGATGTTGATGCCATTATTGAGAGATTTGGATTGACTAGTTCCAGATAAACATATGTATATAGATGTATTTTGATGACTACATTAGAATAGACAAAATAATTCATAAAAGTAATGTGGATATGTTCTATCGACACACGTATTTATCTTTTTTTTTTTTTGTGAAAAATAACTGTAATGTCAATCAATGTTCAAATAAATATCTCTTCAGTAACCAGATTATTTCTCTTGGTCAAGATCATATCGAACTTCTGTTTCCATTCATTTAGCTCCTTTTCTAACTCCATCGAGTTCTCTTGAAGATGTCTGATTTCCCTTTCTGCTCTTTTTATAGTTAACCTTGAGGTTGAATCCACACTTTGCCATTTATGAATTGCACTGTAAAGCTCAGCTATCTTCAGCTCATACTTCGATCTATCGTCATCAAATCTGGTGATCTCTTTCTGTTGTCTATCAACATGATCTTTTAATTCATCTAGTGAGCGCTCTAGCCTTTTATTCAATTTTTCAGCTTCGACTTTTCCGTTTGTCTCTATTTGAAGCTTTTGTTCAAGTTTGGATATTCTCTCTAACCACGCTTCATCATGATTGATGTTTAATTTCTCTTCTAGTTCAAGTATTCTAGCTTGTAATGATTCAGTAAATGTACCCAGTGATTGATTCTCTTCAGTGAGAATCACAATCTTTTGCTTCTCTTCATCAATCGTAGCATTTAAGTGGTCATTTCCAAGCTTGGATTGTCTCTTTTCTCTCATTAGACTATCAATTTCAGATTCATATTTATCAATCGTTAGTCTTAATGACTCTTGATTATCGGCAGCCAGTTCTCTTTCATTTTCAAATTTTTGATATTCATTAGTCAAATCCTTTAGTTGAGTCTCCAATCTTTTTTTATCGTCAGCTAAAGAGTCACGTTCTTTGATCAAAGAGTCAACGGACTCATTCAAACTTCCAATTTGTTTCATCAATGATCGTAACTTGATGTCTAAATCTTTTTGGGCGTTATTGATATGGGTATTTTCTTCTTTCAAATCATTGGTCATCTTCAGATAGTAACTTTTCTCCTTTGTTAACTCTCTGATTTCTTTATCCTTTTGAGTTCTCATGCTTTCCAATTCAACCTCTAGAACACCATTAGCTTTACGTAAATCAGTTTCTGTTCTTAATGCAGAAGTTAAGTCATTATTCAATTTACTGAGTTGTGAGTCGACTCTAGCCTTTTCTGTCGACGAAACATTAACCAGACGCTCATGATAATGATGAATCTCTTCCTTCAGCAGACGGTTTGAAGATTCAAATTTAGATAATTCAGCATCTTTAGATTCTAATTCTTCCTTTAATTGACTGATAGTTGAGTGTAATTTAACAACAGCTGTTTCGCTGGCTTTACTATCTCTCTTCAAAGCATCAAGCGAATCGTTGACCTCTTGTAGTTGTTCTTTGGAGAATTTTTCTGCATATTTGGCAGTTCGTATAGCAGCCTCAGCATCTTCTAGCTTCTTAAAATACTCTTCGGCTCTTTCTTTATATAACTTGACACTTTTCGATAAATCTGAGTTTTTACTTTCAAAAGCTTGTAGTTTTAGCTGAAGTTTAGCTATTTCTTCACGTGCAAGTTGGTTGGATAATGATTCCACGTCTTTGGTTTTATAACTTGATATAACCTTCGATTTCTCTTCAACTTCTTGTCTTAACCGAAAAACTTCACTTTTGGAATCAGCCAAATCTTGACGAGCTGAATTTAGTTTCTTTGACGTTTCCTGATAAACTTCGAGTAGTTGCTCATCATGCTTTGGCGGAATTGGCGCTTTTTGGATCAGTGCGTCTTTAGCCACAGCTGGATTATTTGGAAGTTTGGTAATTTCGGTAAGTTTTCTCTCTAGACCCCTAACAGTCGCTTGACTTTCTTCATACTTGAGTTTATAGTGATCAACGGGAGTTGATGGAGGACTAACTGAGTTTCTATCTTTTAGTACTCTGTTTTGTAATTGTCCAGTCAAATTTTGTACTCTTTCAGACTTTTTTTTCTCTAAATCCAAGTCTGCTTTTAATGCATGTATCTCTTTTATCAGTCTTTCATTATTTTCGTTTAATTTTTCGTAGTTTTCATCAGTGAAAACAGGAGTCTCACCATTGTCTAGAGAATCTTGAATCTTGGCGAGTTTGATCTTTAGTTGTTGTTTATCAAAGGTTTCAGAGGCCAATCTGTTGTGGAGCAACTTCAAGTCTGCCTTGAGTTTAGTCTTTTCGTGTCTCTCTCTCTTAATCATTGCAGTCTGCTCGTTTAAAAGTAGTTTAATAGATGAGTATTCTTTAATCAACAGATCTTTATCATCTTTAACTTTATCCAAGGTAGAGTCGTGATGAGTATTTAAAGACCTTGTTCTCAAAGCACCAAAAGCGTTATTCACACCACTCTCCTTTCTTTCCTTATTGTATCCTTCGTTCTCAAGTTTGAGTTCGCGTACCTGAGTCAACAATTTATGAGAGTTCGCTCTCTCTTCATTCAAATTATTTGTAAGTTGTTTCAGTTGCGCCCTCAAATTAGTGATGTCATTATCATATTGTTGCTTACCACGATTGAATGCAACATCTTCACTAATCTTTCTCTGCAACAGATCTTTGGCTTCTTTAGCTTCATGTTCAAGCTGTTTATGTTTCGTTTTGAGGATTTCCATATCTTTTTTTACAGACGATAACTCAGAGGAAACATTTTGATGTTCAACTTTCAGCATATCCCTCTCTTTCTTCAACAATCTTATCTCTTCAGCTTGTTTTCTAAGATGTGTCTTCAATATTTCAAGATCAGATTGCTTTTTCGATACAACAGTTTCAAATTGAGTAGACGATTCCTGAAGAGTTTTTAATTTTGAGGTTAACAACTTGTTTTCATCAACCATCTCTTTCACCCGACTATTCGCCTTACTGAAGCTTAGACTTAAGCCGGAAACCTTATCTTCCAACTCTTTATCAGATGCGGAGAGTTTATCTTGAAGTTCTTTAATTTGCTTATCTTTAGTCTTTACTAATGCTCTCAACATCTTTAACTCTTCTTCAATTTTTTTAGTGTCATCTTCGTTAGTCTTTTGAGAGTCCTCAGTTTTCTTCAATGTTGACTCTAGGTCGTTAATCCTCTTTTTTAGGGATGATTTCTCTTTCTCAAGAACGTTCACCAATTGTTTTCCTTTACTCAAATCAGCTTCAAAAGTTTTGAGCTTTTCTTCTAAATCTTCCTTAGCTTTTTTGAAGTCATTGCGTTGAGTTTCTAAGCTTTTCAAGTTTGAGGCAGTTTTATCAAGTTCAGCTTCTAGTTCCTTTTCACGCTTTTTAGAATTTTTCAAATCTTCATCTTTTTTCTTTAAAAGTGATTTCTCAGCCATTAGCAAGGAGCCAATCTTCGTCAGCTCTGCTTCTGTAGAGACATGCTTATTAGACATTTCTCCCTTTTCAGATTCAAGTTCTTGCAGTTTCTTCTCAAGGGTTTTGATTTGATCTGCAATTTGCTTAGTTTTCATAACCTGTTGTGATGATTCTAAAAGTGGTTTCAGGCGAGCATATAGACTAAACCAAGGGTCTTCACTCAACTTATTATATGCCTTGAAAGCACTCATTATTACTTGAGAGGCTTGGACTTTGGCTAATTTTCTGTTAAATTCCCTTCTTCTCAAAACACCTCTTGCAATAGCTTTGAAATCAGTAAGTGTGGTCTTTATTTGATGATCTCTTCTTAATTCCAAATCTGCCAGAACCCCAGCTTTAAAGAATACTTTGGTGGAACCAACTTTATATATATCTTTGCTTAGTTTCAATGAGTTTAAAACCAAGGTACAATTCATTTGCATATTTGTTGTGAAGTTTGAGTCTGGGGACAATACCTTATACCTATCATAAAATTCTTTGAAAAAAATCTTATTAGGAAAACCAGAACGAACGATTCTAATTCCTTCTAAAACACCATTACATTTCAGTTGTTCAATAACTAATTTTTTATCAAACTGTTGTGGTTTCTTCTTGTGATTTGGAATAATACATCTAACAAAATGGGGATGGGTTTGAGAGAGTTGTGTCAGCAGATCATTTAATTGCTCCTTATGCTTTTGGGAGACTGTTCTAAAAGAAGTTCCCTTTCGGGAAGCATCAGTCGAGTATAAATCAGAGATAAACTTGTTTTTGGAACCACTTAACATCTCAACAACACTATCAAGTAAAGGATCACGATTCTTCTCGATCCAACCTTGAGTTGAGTATTCAACGTTTCCAGCATAATGTTTCAATGTAAATTTATTCGCAAATTTAGATGGCTTGAATCTATCAGACTTTTGGTTGCAGTATTGATTTAATTTATTGAAGAATGACGTATCAGAAGACTTGGGGACAATACACTCTTCTTCTAAAACTGAAAATATACCAACAGGCTGTTGTTTCTCGATCAGGTCAATAGTTTGTTGTAGGTCTTGACCGAAGTCAATGAATTTCCATTCAATATCTTCTTTTAAGTATTCACTTTGTTCCAGCACAAACATATGATGGTTGAAAAATTGTTGAAGTTTTTCATTTGTATAATTGATACAGAGTTGTTCAAAGGAGTTCTGAGTAAAAATTTCAAAACCGGCAATGTCTAAGACACCAATGAAATTTTGACTGATTGAACTGTGATCCAAGTTATCGTTGATAGAATCCACTAAAAACTTGAAAACTCTTTCATATAAAGATTTTGACAGTGCATCCAGCAAAAACTTAGCTTGTGTAGCATTTCTTGACTGTTTGACGATTTCCTTTCCTGCTTTAACTTTAGGAGTCAAAATTGATTCACTGAATTGTTTTGGTGAAATTCCTAGAAGTTCTGAGAGTTTATCGATTGGTGACTTGAAAGTTGCCTGTTCAGCTTTCATTGAGGAAAATTCAATATTACCAATATGCAAAATAATTGCAATAAGCTTGAAAACTTCATAGTACTGCACTTTATCAATGCCCATAATATCGAATGCGTTTTTCAGAAGCTTGAATTCTTTTTTATCATCGACACCAGGAATTGTATGATTACTTTCTTTTAAATAAGAGTAATGCGCAGGCGATTTTTCCAGACCCAGAAGTTCTAATTCCTCTTCAGTTAGTCCTGCTAATAATTGATAAAATACATGATAGTTTCGTTCTTTTTTGGACTGTTGAACAACTCTCGATTTCTCCAAAAGATACCAATCAATATGTGCACCGGCAATCTTCCCCTTCTCATCAAACTCAATCTTGATGAATTTCCCAAATCTGGATGAGTTGTTATTTCTGACTGTCTGTGAATTACCAAATGCTTCTAAAATCGGGTTTGCTTGAATTATTTGTTGTTCAAATGAATGCACGCTACCATTTTGTTTCGATGTGATGGCTGCCAAATATTGAATAATCTTCTTGGTGTTTTCAGTCTTACCAGCTCCAGATTCACCAGTGACTAGAATAGATTGATCTCTTTTCTCATTCAATAGGTTTTGGTAAGCTTCTTCAGTTTCTGCAAAGATATGAGGTTTGGTATCAGCTTTAGGAACTCCGTGGTACATATTGATGTAATCATCACTATAAATTGGCAGTTTATTATAGGGATTGATAGCAACGAGAAACAGCCCGGAATATGTATATATGAGATCTTCCTTGTACCTCATGTCTAAATTGTGTAAGACGGAAGCTTCGTTTAGATATGTTAATTCAGCAATATCGTCAGCTTTGTCAAATTTGATTGGATTGACTTCATCAACCGAACTAGAAAGAACTATTTCCTCCTATTGAAATCATGTTAGTTTTTCGAAGGTTTATGAGGAATTTACATACTTACTGATCCGTCTTCAAATCTAACTTTAATTTTATCATTATCGATTGGTTCCAATACATGTCCCTTCTTAAATACGGTTTGTTTATCAGGTACCCACACCCAGTTTTTAGTATCTATCTTTATTTTGTGCAAAGAATCACCCATTGTGATTCTATGTGATGGGGGTTCAGTGAATATGAAGCGTTTATTGGCGTTCTTGAAGATTGTTTTTGTTTGGTTGTTCGGAGAAGATGAGATTTGTTGTGTAAACAAAAAAGAATGCTAGTTTGTTTACATCTTTCCTAATTCGGTAAAAACATGATCACGTGACTTATTATGGAATTAACTAGCAATTGACTAAAGAATAGAAGATTGAAGTTTTCAGCAGTAGAGATTGTGCACCACTGATGGGGCCTAGCTCTTTGAAAAATAAATAGAAGCATTGGATCCATCCCTTTGCTAATTAAACTTTTTTTTTCGCATTAGAATTTACCATTAGCAGAAATCTTGTCAAAATTCAGCTTTGGAAAATGGAAGAATGCAGAGGTTTAAAGGGACAATTTACTATTGTCAGTACTGATTTTGGTTGGGCTCACTCGAAGGCTGAATGATGAACGGGGGATACTGTTTAGAGTTATCTTGTAGTTCTCGTTTTAATATAGTTTTTTAGTATCAATCCTATTACCAAAGAGGATCTTGTCAAGAGTCACATGGCTACCATTCCAATGGACTGATCCAAACTGCAGGTGATGCACCAAGAGAGATCCATACCGGATAAATCAGATGCTTTTACAAGTGACAATGAGGAAATGGACTTAATGACGTCTTTTTACTATCATCACGAGCCAGCAAACGGCCGTTGTTAAGCAGTTTTTCCGAGAGTTAGCCTATTTTGTAGGCGAGGGAGACTAGCATAGTTAGAACCTTGAGCAAGACTGTAATGGACACGGATATACTTTGTGCAGTGGTAGCCTAAGTGATAACCATAAAAAACACTACAATACATACAGTATTCCGCTTAAGACTAGAGTTCGTTGCGAATTCTTATTATCTCATAGCAGGTCTTAGTATCCTATTTCTGGATTTTTGCCTCAAACCCTAGTCTTATGGAGACTATAACTCCGCAAAAGTTTCAATCCAGTGCTGAATTTATGTTGTCCGCTTGCTGGGGAATCGGGGAAGAAGCTGGGGATAATCCGGAGGGCATGAGGCCATGAGAACAAATCCATTTGATACTAAAATACAGGAAAAGAAAGATGTAATGTGATCGATCTGATGACTTTTCTCATCTTGTGTTATCCCCACGCTAGCGTCAATTATGGGTTCATTTGTTCTTTTTTGTTCTCTTTTTGTATCGTCTAGTTTTGATCACCGAAGGTGTAGTAGTCCCAGAGTGTGTGACCTGTAGTCCCACAAACAGAAAAAGCTTGGTCTGAGTTCTCAACGCAGCCAAAAACTATTTAAATAACCAGCTGATGCCGCTTTAATGATCAATTTGCTTCGTTCTCTCTTTCTACAACAACCCGCACAATTGAATAAAGTTTTATTAACTATCCTTCACAGTGACATTAATATTATTCAAACCTAATCATGTCTACTACTTTACAACAAGAAGTTGATAAAATCGTCAAAGAATTCACCGTTGATGAAGCATTGCTAAAACAGTTGACCGACCACTTTATTAAAAGTATGGAGATTGGTCTTGCTTCTCAAAGTGAGGAACACACCAAAGGGTTACCAATGATCCCAACTTTTGTCACCAAGATTCCAAATGGTAGAGAAAAAGGTATCTTCTTAGCTGCTGATTTGGGTGGTACTAATTTCAGAGTTTGTTCTGTCACTTTAAATGGTGATTCGACTTTTCAATTGGAACAATCTAAAAGCAGAATTCCTGAGGATTTATTGACTGCTACAGCTGACGAATTATTTGAATATTTAGCCAAAAAGATACAATTGTTCGTCAACCAACACCACGATATTCCTCATGCCTCAGAAAAATACAAATTGGGATTCACTTTCTCATATCCTGTTAATCAAACCTCCTTAGATTCTGGTGAATTAATCAGATGGACAAAAGGTTTCAATATTCCAGATGTTGTCGGTAAAGACGTTGTTGCAGCTTTACAAAAACAACTAGATCTCAAGAATGTTCCAGTTGAAATTTCGGCTTTAGCCAATGATACTGTTGGTACTTTGTTAAGTCATGCTTATTCCACAGGTGCATCTGCAAACGGTAATCAAGGTGAAAGTGTCATTGGTGCTATTTTCGGTACTGGTACAAATGGTTGTTACTTAGAACCATTGGATGAAATTAAAAAGTTAGACCCAGAACTAGTCAAAAGTTTGAAAGCTAAAGGTGACACTCATATGGTTATCAACACTGAATGGGGCTCATTTGACAACGAGTTGAAATATTTACCAACAACCATCTACGATGAAAGAATTGACAAAGTTTCAGCCAATCCAGGTTACCATATGTTTGAAAAAAGAATTTCCGGTATGTTCTTAGGTGAGGTTTTAAGACAGGTTTTGGTTGAATTACACTCCAAAGGATTAATATTGACTCAATACCCAACTTATGACAGACTACCTCATAGATTGAGAACTCCATTTGAATTAGACTCTGAAGTCTTATCTCATATTGAAATCGATGATTCTACATCATTGAGAGAAACTGAACTATCATTGAACCAATCATTGAGACTTCCAACCATTCCAGAAGAACGTTTAGCTATTCAGCAAATTGTTCGTGCCATTTCGAGAAGATCAGCCTATTTGTCAGCAGTTCCATTGGCTGCTATTTTGATCAGAACAAAAGCATTAGAAGGATACCATAAAGAAGTTGAAATCGGTGTTGATGGTTCTGTTGTTGAATTCTATCCAGGATTCAGATCCATGTTAAGACACGCACTGGCTTTATCACCAATAGGAGCTGATGGTGAAAGAAAAGTTCATGTTTTGATTGCCAAAGATGGTTCTGGTGTTGGTGCTGCTTTATGTGCCAGTACCACATAAGCTTACAACTTAACTTGTTTATGAACTTGACGATAATAGAGATTTGTGACGTTATTTGACTGTCAATAAATGTAGATATACACTTTTTTTACCGAATTCGGAAGTCTAGCGCGCTAAGATAACCATTTTCCTTTTTGTATGAGGGACGAGTTGGGCATAACTTTTCTTTTGCTAAATTGTTGCAAAACAATTTAATAGAAACAATTGATAGGTAATTTTAAGGATAACAAAGTATTCCATTACAAAAAAAATAACACATTCAACATTGAGCAAAAGAACCCAACAACAGAAGACAGGTTTCAACAAGAAGCAGAAAGTCAATATGTCACCGATTCGTCATTTGATCAATGAGAATGAAGAAGAAGGAACATCGAGTCACAGAATCACTCCTGCTGCTAATACAAATACCAATGGTTTAGGTGAATTTACAAATAACACACATAGCGATTCTGTGAATCAGCTGTTTCCTGAAATTGACAGGAACGAACTTACAAGGTTAATCATACAATCCCTAAGTGACTTGGGCTATGAACAGTCTTCTAAAACGCTCAAAAATGAAAGCGGTCTTGAACTGGACTCTCCAACAATTAATGATTTCATCCAGTTCATAAATACTGGTGAATTTGAAGCAGCTGAGAATAGTATTGATAAACTGAACCTGATTGATGATTCAGATTTAGTGAAGAATAAAATCAGATTTTTAATAAGAAGACAGAAATTTCTAGAGCATTTGTTCTTAGACTCAGATACGCATAATGCATTGATGATATTAAGAAATGAGATTAAAGAGCTGACCACTATAAACAACATAAATATTAGGCCGCTGTCCTCATTATTAATGGATAAAAACTCAGTTTCATTGCAAAAGTCAAATGGTTGGGTTGGTAATTCAGTTGAGGATTCAAGAAGTTTTTTGCTAAATGAAATATCAAAATTTATAAATCCAAATGAAATGATTCCAAAATTTAGGTTGTTCAAATTATTACAACAGTCACTGACTTATCAAAGATCCGTTAATGTATATCAGTTTGGAGACGATGATAAAGTCTCGTTATACGAGGATATCAAGTCAGATAAGAGTAATTTTCCAGACACAATTATCAAAACCCTTCAACATCATAAAGATGAGGTTTGGTATGCTCTGTTCAGTCATGATGGATCTAAACTAGTAACTACATCAGCGGATCATTCTATCATACTTTATGATGTTCATGATGATTTTAAAGTATTGAAGAAACTAATTGGTCATGAAAGATCAGTTATGTATGCAAGCTTCAGTCCTGATGATTCCAAATTGTTAACTTGCAGCATCGAATCCAAGGCAAGAATATGGGATGTTGAATCTGGTGAAACAGAGCGTATTATTTCTTTAACTAGCGATCATAGAATTTGGTGTGCTGATTGGTATCCAAATGGTGAGTTTTTTGTATTGGGGTCACCGGATAAAGAGATTGCAATTTATGATGCCGCAACAGGCGGACTAGTACATGTATGGGAAGGACCAACTATAAATGATTTGAAAATAACTTCAAATTATAAACTGATAGCAGCAACTTATGATAGAAACATTGAGGTTTGGGATTTACAGACAAAGACCAAGATTAAAACTTTGGAAATCGGTGAAAAAATCACAAGTGTTTCAGTATCTCAAGAAAATCCAAATCTCGTTTTGATAAATACAAGTCCAAATGAACTGCAATTATGGGATTGGAACAAAAAGATACTACATACTAAATATGTTGGACATACCCAAAAGAAATATATTATCAGGTCATGTTTTGGTTACGATGAACGATTAATCGCTTCAGGAAGTGAAGATGGTAGAGTTTTTGTTTGGAATAAGGAATTTGGCCGTTTATTAGGTGTATTTGATGCTCACAATGGATTCAATCTGAACTCAGTTGCTTGGAATCCTATTGATAAATCTATGTTTGTTACTTGTGGTGATGACAAATTAGTTCATGTTTGGGGACCATCCAGAAAAAGCATATCAGAGTAGAAATGTTAAATGACAAATAACGGTTTGGGATAGGGTTTTTTATTATAAGTTATGATTGAGTTTACAAGGGTTCACTAGTAATATCTTGATTTTTAATATGCATTAACTATATACATATATACGATGTAGGTCAATAATCCTCTTCATCAAAATGTTCCAGCTCTTCAGCATCTTTTTGGCCCCTCTCGACATCCAGTGTCCAATAAATAGGTATAGCTAACAATAACAATGCAAAGAGAAAGTAAAAAGTGTATCGAATGTTGTGCGTTTTATCAGTAATCAAAGCAGTAACAGTTGGTCCCAAAATCGAGCTTCCTTTATCAGTCACAGAATATAAACTGAAAAACGTGGATTCTTTGCCTTTTGGTATCAACAGACTGAAAAGCGACCTACTAACAGTAGCAAGCCCTCCCAAAGAAACGCCATACCAAGCGGCCAATAAGTACATTTCTGAAACGTGTTTTAGCCCAACAAATTTGAAATAGAAGCCTAAAATTCCATATAAAGGAATAATTGAAGCCCAGATAATTATGAAAATCAACGATGTTTTCGCTGTGAGCTTATAGTATGTTTGCAACTGCGGAACTAGAATTGAGCCAGCAATAGCAAATAACACGGTTAGAATACCAACAATAACTAACTTTGGTGTTGACATTTGTAGCTCAGACTTCGCAAACAAAACGGCAGCTGAATTGATTGTAGTTATTGAATCAGACACGATAAACCAACCTAACAAATAAATTAGCACATCTTTTAATACAGAAGCATGCTTTATTGAAATGAATAACGTTTTCCAGCCAAATTTGATGTATTGAACTAGTGCATATTGATCATCATGTAGTTGTAGCTTAGGACCAGGCCTCGACTTTAACAAGAAAATTAATGGAGTTTGGAACAATAACCACCATAAACCAACGAAGAAAATAGCATACTGTATTGATTTAGCAGAAGATCCAGTCTTAATAACGATCAACATTGATAGTATTTGCACAATTAATGCTGAAATATAACCAGATGCAGCCCCCATCCCACTAATTCTTGTAACCAAGTTTCCCCTCTCGATCTTGACACTTTCCACTTCGTCATTGGTCACAGTTTTAGAGTTTGCAACCAAGATAGGCAAGAACGAATTCCCGCAAACATTAACAGCACCA
Organism: Wickerhamomyces bisporus; assembly: GCA_024271855.1. Classification (NCBI taxonomy): domain Eukaryota; kingdom Fungi; phylum Ascomycota; class Saccharomycetes; order Phaffomycetales; family Wickerhamomycetaceae; genus Wickerhamomyces; species Wickerhamomyces bisporus. Next base: position 153,270 of record JANBXE010000019.1, read on the forward strand.
AAGCAGCTGTTTGCAACGATGGCTAAAATTGAGGCAATATAATATCTCTTGCTTGTAATAAAAAGATAGCACATGGTAGAAAAAGCACCAATTAAGCCAAAGGCTATGAGCAACTGTTTTCTATGATGTCCCCTGTCTGCTGCACCAGACATGGAAATCACAGTCAAAGTTTGAATTAAAACAGATATTGAGAAAGTGTATAGGGCAAATGATGAAGTATCGATGTAGTTACCCAAAAAATAGACCACACATTTGACAGGTGCAGAAGCAGTATCAGCAAATTCTCTTGCAAGCAAAAGTGAAGGACTCATGGATGTTGTGATATTTGAGGGAGGTGGCAATATTGGAGGGAATGGATCGTTTGTGCTAATACATGGCTGGGAATGATCATCTAATCTCACGCCATTCTCTCTAGCGAATTGTTCCAATAGTAAAGGTACATAAGTCGAGACTGCAGAGACTATGAAAGGCTCAGCAGCCCAGGAGTAAAGACACCAACCCAATATTTCACTGTGAGAAGTGTAATCTGTGAATACTTCATTGACCAAATGCACTTCGTCGTTATCTGTAGAGAGTAAATGTTGCGAGTCTTCCATTGTCGATGTGCTTTCTGAGCTGTCATTGGGTAACTTAACTCTTCCATTTCTAAATCCTCTTCTGAGAAACTCCATCATTACCGTATTTCTCTCTTCCCAACAACAAATGAAAACAAAGAAACCCTTCAGTCACATACTTTGAAAATCCACATCAAAAAAACGCTTTAAATAAATTCTCACAGAATGAATTCGCGGTATAAAAAAAATAACCCCGCGGCTGGAAATAAATTTGACGTTTTTTTTTTTTTTTTTTTTTTACTCCATAAAAAAAAAGAGCTGAACTAACAAAAATAGCTGAAATTCTATTAAAATTCACACTCAACAGAATGATTTCAGTTGATGATTTTATCAGAGACCCACAGAACAAACCATTGCTACAAATAGTGAAATCTATGAGAAATGGGGCTGTTTATGGTGGGAGAATCAGATTCGCGCACTCGTTAGTGATAAACTTACTATTCAGAAGAAACGTCCCATTGACAAAGAGATTTGCTCAGGTCTTGAAGATGACTAAGGACCATGGTACTATCTTGGCTGTGTTTGCACTGGTGTACAAAGTAACAATTCTTGCTTTGAATAAGTTGTTCACCAAGAAACCGATCCATGAGTTCATTGCTGGGTGGATCGGTGGGGCAATAGTGTATGGGAATCAAACGTCAACTTTTAACCATTCAATCGCACATCAAATAACGTTGTACTGTTCTGCTAGAGTGTTATTAGGGTTGGGAAAACTTCTTGCTTATAAATTGGCGAAGGTTACCAAGGAACATCGTGAGTTGATCTCAAATAATGTGGTGAACATCGATAAAAAACATTTGAGAGGAAATATCCAAAAATCATCTTGGTTTGTGTTCGCTAGCAGTAGTTGGGGTCTGGTTATGTATTTGCATAGGTACTATCCAAGCTTTTTACAACATGGGTTGGAGTCAAGTATGGTTTATATTTATGATGATTTCAAATGGGATGATTTGAGGTCACTGTTAGGTGTTTGAACATACTGATGATGGTGAAGATGATGACCATGATGATGTTATGACTATGATGTGATGTTCAATTTTCATATTCAAGGGCTTGCTTCTTTATTTATTTTACGTTTTTTTTGTTCTTTTTCATTGGTTATCCATTTGATGACATTATTTATTCTTTTCAAAAAAAAAACTAATTACAGGATATGATAAAAATATTCCAAGTTCTAGAGATAAATGTTTCCATAGGGGGATATTTTATCATGTCAATTTTTATATATATAAATTAATATATATAGATATATGTGAAAGATGATGATAATGATAATGGTGATGCTATAAATGCAAGGTTTGTAATATTATTCCATCAATCATATAAATGAATAAAAAATTGTACTTGAAAATGAAAAAAATATGAGTATTCCAAAAAAAAAAAAATGCAAAAAAAAGTAGTTTGAAAAGAGTTTGGTATGTGATAATTTTTTTTTCAATGATAAGTTTATAAGAACAGATAAAGTCCTCTGATTGACCATGGAGCATTGGGATCAATCAAAGTAAAAAAAAAAAAAGAAGAATGACGAGATTATAATGAAATAACAAAACGACTAAAAGAATAATTGAAAAAAAAAATGGAAAATCCACTAAAATTTTGATTCATGTTCACATAATTTTATAATTGTCTCAATGACAACTATTTAATTAGCATCTTCTTTAACTTCCTCTTCTTGTTGTTGCTTTTCTTCAGTTGTAACTTCTTCTTGTTCAACAACATCACCATTTAATTGAGTTTGTTCTTGACGAATAACAAACTTAACAAATGAACTCTTGTCGTTACCAGCAGGATCTCTTTGTTCGGAAGGTAAGACCCAATGATTCCAGTTGTCTTTGACTCTGATTTTCAAAACATCATTACTGAATTCAGCAATTTCCAAGATTTGACCGTTTAATTCGTCGATGGATCTTCTAATCAAGTTAACGTCACCAGTACTCAAGATGTTCATTCTGTGGAAGTTAGCAATAACATTTAAAGGTAACCAACCTTCATCAGTCATTTGTTTTCTTAAATAAATATCTTTCAACAAATTTTCAATAGAGAAATAGTATTCAACTTGTTTTATCAATGAAAACAAAGGTTCAATAGGTTTGATTGAGCTATGTTGATGGTTGTTATAATGATGACGACGCTGTTGTTGAAATGGGACAAATGACTGATGGTGATGGGCTGGGTTATGATGAGAGTTATGACGAATGAAGCCATTTGGAGTAGCTGAACTATTGGTATTGTTTTGATATTTGTTGTAACGTCTTGAATTGTTGTTGAAAGTACGATATTGACGGAATGGTTGGCCAGGTTGGTAAAACTGCTGTTGTGGATGTTGTTGTGAGAAAGAGATGTTGAATTGTTGATGAGGATGTTGTGAGTTGTGAGATTTTTGGAATTGGTGGTGGGATTGGGATTGATCTTGGGATTGATCTTGAGATTCAGACTGAGAAATTTCTTCTTTAGATTCAATCTTTTGTTCTTGCTCTGTTGATTTAGCAGAAGCTTCATGGGCTAAAGGCTCTTCAGATTGTTGTTCAGTAGCCTCAGAAGTTGTTTCTTCTTTTGATTGTGATGTCTGTTGAGATTGTTGCTGATCCTTCTGTTGAGGACGCTTCTCATTTTTGTTCTTTCTCTTCTTAACATCATTTGACTTGTTTGATGAATTGTTGTTGGTGTTGCTATTCACGCTAGTGGTTTTTTGTGAATTTCTCTTTTGTCCATTATGTTTCTTATTTGTTGGTTGAGCTAAAACAACTGATGCTTTGAAAGGAACCCATTTCTCTTTCGAGCTCTTAGAAGCAACGATTTTCTTATTAACAACGGCATTAGATTGTTGTTGAGGACCTTCTGATGGGGATGGCCAGAATTTAGCGTCAACAGTAACATTTGAGTTTGATCTTGAGGATGGATTTGAGCCCCAAGCACTAACTTCAGGAACTGGAGCAGGAGCTAATTGAATATCTTTTTTAACCTTTTCAGCTTTTGGAGAAGCTTTTGGAGATGGTAAAGCTCTTTCATCAGAATTTGTTTCAGATGATGATTCATCAACTTCGATTCTTTCCAAAGATTCTTTGATTGATTCAGTGGTGACTTCAGTCGAGTCAACTTGACTTGTTGGGGTAGTTGACCCTGTAGCAACAACATTAGCATATGAAATGGTAGACATTGTGGACTATGTTATGCTTGATTTTTCTTTTTTTAAAAATTTGTGAGAATGTATTCGATGTCCAACTAATGAAAACGAATAAGACCAGAAACTTAGGAATCAAGTAAAGACTATCTGTTCTGTATGAATATGAATATGGGAAGCGTGCGAAGAATTGAAATACTAGAGACTTTTAACTAATTGAGCTGAATTAGGTAGAAATTCTTGATGAGGAGATAGATCAATTGATGGGGACGTAATTATACTCTTGTATTTGTTAACAATTCCAATGAACGAAATAAATCCAAACAGCTATTGTACCAGAATTTCAATAAGTCTTTGATGATGAAAAAGAAATCAATTGAACTTGAAAAAAAGTTTTGTTCAAAAATTCAATTAAAAAGAATTTAATTCGACAAAGTGAAAAATCGTAGACTTTTTTTTGCACTGAAAAATTTTTTTTTGTGTGGGCGTTTTTTTTTTTGTTATGCGGAAAGTTTTTTGGTGGTGCTGCTCCTACCACTCAAGGTTACGAGCGATGTTATTATAATAGTAATGAGAACTTTCAACAGATTGTGAAAGATTTTTGGTTAGTTTAAGGAGTGTACTAGTGTATGTTGTCATTGATATGGTCATGGAAAACACTGTGTTTATTTTCTGGACCTTTTAATGAAGTTTTACCTCTGATTTGTATGTTATTTGCTCCGATGATGTCTTGCGATGGTGGTGTTTGGATGTAAATATACATATTTCCATGGCTATTTCGAGAGTTTTAATACTCGTTTGCATCTTGCCATGTCCGAAGCTATTGCTTGAGCTTAGCTTCACTAAGCCTAAGAATCCTATATCATTAATGGTTTCTCGTAGCAACATAGGACTGTATTCGTCAAGTATTTGAGAGCAAACTAACGGTCTGGTGTTAGTTTGCTCATCAGACAGCTTTATTATGTTAAGCTATTGCCGTTTCTATATTACCTGAGCGCACACGTAAATCATGGCCCAGTTATTTACGTATAAAATATGATTTAAATCTCAAACAACTTCCAGAATAATGGTCATAGGTGCACTTAATACATCTCCATTGCCATTAGCTCCAAATGGTTTCCAATTCTTATAAACTATAATCATCTCTTCAGGACACTAATCCTAATGCAACAATGTCATTTCCGGTTTGGTATTTCAGCAAATACGCCACTCACACTTGTCTCTCTGCCGACTCATAATAGCTTAAGTACTAGAGACTGGAAATTATTGTAGCTATTTCCCTGATGACCTTTGATCTAATTTTCGCGATTCCACTGTTCAAGCTGGTACAAGGTGTTAAAACTTCAACATGAAAAACTAGCATAATGCAACCCACCAAAAAATCAACCATTAAAACTCGTGATTACTCTGCAGTTCATCTACGAAAATGACAAACCTTCTCATGATCTCAAGAAGGACACAACGAGTGGTAGTACTTCTCAAGGATAGTCGCAGCTTTTCTCAATTCCTTCCCCAATATAATAAAAACAATTCTTTTAAAGATCAATCATATAAAGAGGATTCAGTGCTTATAGGTGCTCAAAAGGATAACGAAGAGTATCCCAATATCATAAACACAGAGCTTAAAGTAAGCCTAACAAACTATACCGCAGATCAGCTTGAGAAAATACGAAAGTTTGAATCAAATCAACAGTCAATTAAACAATTAATTACCGACCTTCGTTCTCAAGGATTTACCAACCCAATAAACAAGAAATCCCAGGAGCTCATTTCATCAGATAATCTAGAGGCTATTAGAACACTTCAAGAGAGATACAATAAATCACCAAATAGTTCACGATTTGACTCCCTACCCCCATGGGCACCATATAAGAAAGATGGCGGTTCTCAAATAACGTACTTGGAAGACTTTAGATCTACTAAAGTTTCTGATTTTTTATGGTCTCTTCAAAATAGAATTCTTGAACTGAATGATGTCGACGGGTTTATTCAGTCAAGGTTTAATTACCTGAATAACTGTATGAGCTTGGTCAACAAAATGAAACATACTTTGGTTTCAATTGACACAAAAGTCATTCATGATGATTTGAGGGAAATTGGTATCACCATATACGACCCAGAAATAAATAAGACTTCAATAATCCCAACGTTGGAAAGGTATCACATTATAGTGCAAGAATTTCATGGTGTCTTATCGACTAATACTTATCATGGTGATAGTCTAAAACTCCCCCTAGATGATGCTTTGGAATTTGTGAAAACTCTAATCAGAAAACATTTTATCTTGGAAGATCCAGACAAGTCAGCAAAACTGGTCGGGCATTCTGTACTAGATACAATCAAAATCCTCAGAAAATATAATGTTTTACTGCCAACAGATAAGAATGATATCTTTGATACTTATTTGTTGTATATAATCCCTTTCCTATATCGGCATGATATGAAATCAGAGCCCTCCGTCAAACTATCTGCATTTCTAGATCTAGATACAATTCTCAAAAGATTACAAATTCCATTTAGTGATATTCATAACGTCGGAAATAGGGCATATTTTACAATGTTTGTTCTGTTGACAATTACCAATCCATACCATAGAGTGAAGTATCAGCTAGACAATACAAAACTCAACTTGATATACATGGAGAAATTTTTGGTGAACGAGTTGGAAGATATTTTAAGAACTTGGAATACTAAAAGCCATGTTTCTGTTGAAACTTATACCAACACTAAACAATTTCCCTCTAAAACCTATGAAGATCATGTCAAGGCTTTGAAAGCTGCATACAACGTTAAATAAACGATGATAACGAACGCGCGTATTAACTCAAACCACCATTTGGCGGGTGATTAACTGTACTTTAGATCTTCTTCACGTGACTTTAGACCCCGGATTTCGAAAATGGGTCGGATTGTTCTAGCAGAACTTCATCAATCTTTGTACTAAAAACACAAAGATTTATTTGAGATCTTGAACTCTGAGAACATTGATCCGTTTCACAGATGCTGATATATGGTAGAAAAATTATATGTGTGCCATTATCCGTTATCAGAACGCCTCCCGTAAGACAAGTCAGAAAAAATTACTCAATAATAATGTCGCAAGAAAAACGTCCTGTTCCATCACCTACTAAAACCCATGAAGAAGTTCTCAAAAAACAATCCAGATTACAGCGTCGTAATAAAAGTGAGGATTTTTTCAAAAAAGGCAAATCAAGCCATAATATAATGGATGGTGATAAAAAGAAAAGTCGTCCTCATAAAAAAAATTTTGAGAATGAGAAAGTGGAAGACGAAGAAGAAGATCCTGCTAAAGAAATGGTTGTTGAAGAGATCACTATTGTTTCAGATATCAAAAAAAGATCTAAATCTGAAAGGTCATATGACTATGATAAGGACCATCCGAAAATAGAAAGTGTGCCTACAAATCCACTAATGGTACCAGGACTTTTGGATGTGATTCCAACGATTGATAAATCACTAATAGACTCAAAAACATTAGAAAAGCTTTCGAGATCAAGATATTACCAGTTAGCTGAATATCTAACTTCCTTAGAAAAATCAAGAAAAAGCCATCCAAGATTGTCTAATAATGGTATTTTCGCAGAATTTGAAAAAACCTTAATTACCATTAATTCACAAATGAATACTCTATTCTCTATTGACATAGAAGCATATGAAAGAAGAACAAATTTGATCACCGAAATTGGCATTTCCATATATGATCCTTTGAAGGATGCTACATCATTATTTCCAAACATTTTAAACATTCATATTTTAGTGAAAGAATATTTACATTTAAGAAACGGTTCATATGTTAACGATAACAAAGACAACTTCCTTGGCGGTAGCTCAATAATTCTATCGTTAAAAGAATCCAAGAAATTTGTGCAAATTTTGGTCGAACACTATTTCGTAAAACGTCAAAAGTTGGGGATGAATGGAGTTGTTGTTGGCCATGCTCTGAATGGTGATATTTCATGGTTAAAATCGATTGGTGTTCATTTTCCTACTAACGTTCAAGTTGTTGATTCTCAAAGGTTATATACGTTAGCAGATAACATCAATAGAAGTTCCTTAGGAGCCATTTTACAAAGATTGAGCTTACCACATAGCCACTTGCATAATGGTGGTAACGATGCATACTTTACATTGGTTCTGTTGATGAAACTAGCAGATCCTAATTTTAGAACATTCCATAAATTGGATTCATTTGAAGCAAATGAGGCATACAGGGAGCTGTTTACCAAAAGACAAAATAGTAACAGTCCACCAAATAAGGAGAAAAAGGCTAGAAAGCATCTAAAGTCAGAATTTGTTCCAAGTACTCAATTTGAGTCTATTGAAGATGCTCTGCATACAATTTATGAAAAGTAATGGCAATATGCACGTAAATAGAATATAGTTATTAATGATTAGATTATGTATAAAGTGATTGGTATGCATGCCAGCCTTCTCCAGTTGTCAAACTTTTCTATCAAAACACGTAGCTACCCATACTCTACTAGTTTCGAATCTCAAAGCATAAAATGGTAAGCACGCGGTAAAAAATCCGTCTCCTGAGGAAAACCGGGTGAATATTATTACTTGGCCAACAAATAATCTCTGAGATGATGATTACACTGCATACTAATATGTTCAGAACAACAATTACCTGGGTAAGCAGCAGTCAATATATACTATGTGGTGTTCGGGTGTATTTTCATGATGACATGCGTGGACAAACCGTTCTTTACTATAAATTTTTCTCCGAACAATAAACTTTTTTAATTGAAAACAAAGGAAAAGCAAGATTATTTGGGCCGTAACTTAAGATAATGCTTATTGATCTAAACGTTCACTGGCCACAGGAAAACTATAGCAAACCACCGACCCATAATGATATAGTGCAGTTGAAACAAACACTAGCAACTTTAGAAGAATTGGGATATACACATATAGTGCTGAATTTCACCTTAAATCATAGTGATAAAGTTCCATCAAATAATGTCAATCCGATTGATCTATCTCTTTTGAAAGAGTTTGAAAACAGACTAAAACTGTATACCAGAGTGACTATTATAATAGACGAACCGAGTCAAGGTCAAAGTATATCAAAACTACAAAACTCATATGACATTGTTGCAGCCTTGCCGGTATCTGAGAAAGGATTAATGTTAGCTTGCAACAGTCTGGATCTTGATTTAATTACATTCCAATATGACGTTAGACTACCCGCTTTTCTAAAACATAAGACCATTGGGGCAGCTGTTAAAAAGGGAATCAAGCTTGAAGTAACTTATTCATCATATTTAACTGATGGCTCATCTAGATCACAATTTATAAACAATACTTTAAATGTATTGAGAGCATCAAGAAATCAAAATATAGTCATTTCAAGTGGTGCCAAGAATGCCACACAAGTCAGAAGTTTTGGAGATATTTTCAACATTTTAACATTATTAGGATTCAAACAATCTAATGAGAATTTAATCAAGGATAAAACAAGCAAGGTTCTACTAAACGGAAGATTAAGACTGAAAAGCTATAAGCAAACAATAATGATCGGCGAAGATGTAATTAATGATGAATCAAAAGGTTTAAAAAGAGGAATTAATGAGATTAAAGGTGGGGAGACTTTCAAGAACCATTTTAAGAAATTGAAAGAAAGCAGGAAATGATAACTGGTGAGCATTAACCATAAGTATTGGTTTTTTAAACATAATAACGGTGTCATATAATTACTCAACAAGTATGCTCTCCATTCGTTGAGACAGTGAGATTCATCTACTCAGCTGCATTTCACAATATTGCTTTTTTTTATGATACATCGTATAGATAGAAATACAAAAAAGCTATAGCACTAATCGGTATTTGGATACAATGTGCATTTAATTATAGCTTATTCCGTCGTAGATTTCAGTGTAGCTATTAATATTGGTATTTTAGTCTTCCAAACTCTTTTTGTTTGGTCTATTGTTATCTCAAACAAAGATGTTTGTCTAATCTTTTGTGATATAAATTGTGAATTGTGAGATCGATACATTCAGTAACTACTTTATAACTGAATCATAACTCAACATGCGCGATATGTAAGATGATAAACATGCCATTTTACGATGAAGCAGCTGAGAATGATTTTTTGTTTCGCAGAGGAACTGAGACGCAAGTGCAAGACCTAGTCGTTTTTTTTTTTCGATATCTTAAAAACTAAAGACGACCTCTGTTGGCAATCTGCTAGCCTTCAAAAGCAAATCATTCAAGATATTCTGTAGCACACAGATTTTCAGCTCAAAACAGCAGAGCCCTCCAAAGAAAAACCGTTATGCGAAGGAATACGCGTTTATTTCCTGATTAGGCAATTTGTCACAAAACATTCCGTGTCGCGTTTCTTACGCTTTCACCAAACGCGTCACTTTGACAAAAAAACTGTGCCTGATTCGAATCGATTTTTGCGTGTGCGATTTACTTTGGCGTTTTGACCTGAGACTTCAAGTTTAGAGAGATCGTCCTCTACCTGTTTGTGAATTGTTTTTTTTTTTTAGATCGGGAACTTTTTAAGGTAATTAGCTTGATTTCATTTAATAATTAGAAGATATTAGAAGATATTGGAAGATATTGACTAAACATTCTTCAAAAAAAAAAAAAAAGATTTAAAGCTGAAACATCCGATTGAAAGATATCAGAGAAGCTAGCTGGTTCCATTCTCATTTTTCATTTTCTTATCCAACCCACTTTATTCAATCGCACTGTGGTTTAGAATTTGAATCCCGCTGACTCTTTATGCAGAAGAAAGTGTGTACCTGTGGTGAGTAAAAATTTATAGTCAATCCATCAAAAAGTCTGGAAGATTTTTTACTCCTTTTAATTCACCAGAGAAACACATACGTTAATAGGATCATTCATCCATCGTCACATAAAAAGTTAGACTCGTCCATTTTCTACTTTTCACTTAAATTTTATTTTATTCTTCTAAGCTAGACTCACACCTCATCATGACGATGAACTTAGATCAAATGGATTCTATTTGGATTGAGGATGAGCCAACGTCAAAGCTTTACATGAATGATCCATCAATTCAATTGGTGAACAGTGATAAACCAATTCTTCTAAGTAAAAAGAACATTGATCTTCCACCATTGCCTCCAACAAGTTATTTCCAGCAAGCCTTAGATGATCTAGAATTTGAAAAGAGGAAAGCTGAAAAGCCAAACAAGTTCATTGGGATGTTCAAGAAATTATCTATGAGTAATACTGAAAAATCACAAGTAAGAGAGAAGAAGCAAATAAGAAGAAAAATATCAACACCATTTGGCTTCAATCACATAAGTCATATCGATCATGAAAGCCCAATTACAAACAAATCATTTGAGTTGCCTCCATCAAGTTCTCTAATGTTAGAGCAAAAGGATGAAAAAGTTTCACCAAGATCGAGTCAGATTGCACGCAAAGCGAATCATAACTCAACTGGAGTTGCTTTCAACAGAACCTCACCACAAATAAATACTGATACTCCAAAGAAAATACCTCGTTCTGTTTCCAATGCAACTTCATTGAGTTCAAATAATTTCATGACAAGATCTGGCTCAATTTCAACCATGGCTACGTCTATTTCAACTGGAAAATCAAGAAAACATTCAAGTCAATTAAACTCATGGGTCCAATCTCCAAAACAGAACTGTATTTCTGAACATCTACCACTAAAGAAGGAACAACAACATCATCAACATTCAAACTCCACATCTTCTATTGAAAATCTGAAAAAATTGGAGAAGACACAAATTGGCAAACAATGTTCAATTGATTATACTTCAAGCTTCAAATTTCCAGAAAATTTCACTACTTGGGATACCCCAGATCCAGCCAATGTTGTTCGTCAATCTTGGATCTACGATGAATTATCGCCATCTCCTGTGAAACAAAAGTTGTCTCCAAAAAATCTACTTAGAAGATCTAGCTCTTTAAACTTTACTTCAAGAGCTCCTTCAACTGGGTCGCCAATTAACCTGAATTTATTCCAAAATGAGATGGAATCATCATTCATGACTAGATCAGAGCAAGAGTATAAAAAAATCATGGAATCTATTGATGATTTTAAACAAGTATTTAAATTATCAAATGAACAAAGTCCAAGATTTTCAAGCCACTCAAGAGCAAGCTCAACCCCAGTCTTATCGAACTTGAATAACTCTTTACGCTTAACAGTTTCAAACATCTCAACACATGCTGATGCTGAAGACGTAAATGGAGAAGAAGAAGATGAACTCAATGAAACCATAGCATCTTTAAGAGCAGCTAGGTTTTCAAGATTGTCAAGATTGGAAAACTTTTATCAGCAAGATCAACAAGATTTTTCAAAACTTAATAAAATTTCAATCAATGAGACTATGAATGATGATGACGATCTAGTCACAGATGCTCAAAGCGATGCAGAGTCAATCCCAAGACAACATAAGCTAAGTACTTTGCTACCATCTGCTGTTTAAGAAAGATCTAAACGATCCCACATATATTCTCGCTTATTTTTTTCTGATGTCCGTTTTTCACGACCATTATGACCCCAACTAGAACTTTCGTTTACTTTTTGCTTTTTGAAATGGTATATGTGAATGTGTTTCCTGTTTTTTTTTGGCTTTTTGGCTTTTTGATTGGTTTTATGTTTTTTTGGAGGAAAAGATTCATTGAGTGGTTCTTTCATCTGTTTCAATTGTTGAATGCTTGTTTTATTACATTGTTTGTGAATTCTGTCTTTATAGAAATTATTTTTATTTCAACATTCTGGAATACTATATTTAAACTATCTAAGTCTTTGTATTTTCCTCTGCGTTCTGTTTTTTTTGTTTACTCGTGTTATCTTGCGTTTGTTCTTCTATGGTGGAATCTTTTGAGTTCTCACTCTTTATCTCCTTAGCCAGTTCTCTATTTAACTGGTCCAGCTTCCTTATGACATTTATCAGCTCAACAATATTTATTAGTGATTTGTCAAATTGAGACTTTGCAGTTCTTAATTGATATGGTACTAGAACACCAAACATATTGATTGGATTGTAATTTTTCTTCTTCGTCTCTTTAGGTTTCTGCTCCTTGTTCTTTCTATTTCTCAATAATGAAGATTTTTGATCTTGTTGTGTTACCTCGATCTCGACATCAGTCAACATCAGCTTCTCCCCTTCGATAATTATTTTTTTAGTAGCCTTCACAGTACTGTCCCAATAATCCTTTCCATATTTTACGTTCAACGAGTGAGATTTTGAATAGTTTGCTCTGGAGATGTTTATGAATCCATCTTTCATTTCGGCATTGATCGATTCTGTCAATAAGATGTATTGATCTATAAGTTGTAATTTCTCTAAAAGAAGTGTGTCCTTTTTCGAAAGGTTTAATGAAAGAACAGATTTGAAGTTTGGAAATAGGTCATCATCAAGTAAGGTTTCCTGACCTCCGTCACAAGCCATATTTTCTAATCTGAGTATTATAACTGTGTGTTCTTAGTCGATTGTTGATTGTTGGTTGTTTGTTGATCTAACAAATGTTTCGGAATTCTATCAAAACCATTAAAATTAAGATAATTTCAGATTTAAAAACCGTTTTAAAAAAAAGGGAAGTACCTGCCTAGTCATTCAACTCTATATAGAGTAGTCTCCACTGACTTATAACATCATTTCAGTACTTGCATAGCACCAATTGATTAATAACAAATAGAAACACTATCTTAGATTGTGTTACCCGACCTTAAGTTTTTAAAATTTCGCGAATTTTTTATGTGCCAAAAATTTTTAAAAGCTCATCAAATCAAAACGAGGCAGAAAATAATCAATCTCAAACTTCCTTAATAATTCACTAGAATGTTACGATGTTTGACCAAAAGATCCATTGGATCACGGTTCCAGTCAACTGTTTCCAACCAATCTAAAAAAATGGGTGAATTTTGGCAACCAACTAACTTGGATGAGAAAGATTTTGTTCAAGATTCGACTTTACTATTTGCCTATAAGAAAGATACAGAGACTTTTGGACAACTAGTGAAGAATTATCACCAAGATCTAAACGAAAACCCTAACCCAAAAGTTAGAGTTATACCCAGAGAAGAGTACTATAAGGAAGATGTAAGGCTAAGCTCTTTTAGGAATGAATATGGCCAACTACCAGATGAAGATATGAACGCACAAGAAGCAAGATTGCATCCGAATACAATAAAGGGAAGAACAAATAGAAATCAAACAAAAATTCCCGAACAAATATCAAAAACCATCTATAACCATATTTTAGCTTTGAAATTTCCAAAAGTTCTTAGGTATGATGTCGCTGAGGCCTACCTTAAGTTGAATGAATCTAAGTTATATACACCAACAAAGAGACAACATGATGTTACAACACACATTGCTGCCTTTTTTGCTCAAAACTATACTTCAGTTGCTCAGGTGTTGCAAGAATTATTCAAAAGAAAGCCAAATTTCAACCCAAATAAAGTTCTAGATGTTGGTTACGGCCCAGCTATTGGAATGATTGCGTTGAATGAGATAATGGGTGATACGTTCAGACCTAAAGTTAAAGACGCGGTGATATTAGGGCATGAGGAAATGCAAAATATGGCGAAACTACTGCTGTCTAGACAAATCAATGAATACCCAGGAAATATTGAGGATTTGGTCAAAGAAGAGTCTGAAGTGACCGAACAAGAAGAGGATTTTATCGGCGAGGTTAAGACCAAAAAGATAAAGATTCGTACTAAATTGGGTGATGCTGTGTCGTCTGAAAAAAAGTATGATTTAATAATTGCTCAACATCAGTTATTACAAGATGCAAATAGATTCCCATATGAAGTTGATGAAAATTTGGACGTTTTACTGAAAGCATTGGCACCTGATGGTGTTTTGGTGTTAGTAGAAAGAGGTAATCCTTTGGGGTTTGAAAATATTGCAAGAGCAAGACAAGTTATGATAAGACCCGAAAATTTTGAAGCTGAGAAAGGGAAAGTTCCAAGGCCTTATCTCAAAGGTTCATCAGTTAAGCCAAGTAAGAGGTTGATCAGAGATGATGTTTATCCAGTAGAGGATGAATTATTAGAACACTTTGAAGTTGAAGAAATTAATGAGCCTGTTTCAAATGTTAAAGAAGAGAGAATTGACTACCATTTATCAGTCATTGCTCCATGTTCACATCATAAAAAATGTCCATTACAAACATTGAATCCTCAGTACTATGAATATCCAACTGGGAAAAAATTGAATTGGTGTAAATACACCCAGTCATTAGAAAGACCTAAATACTTGATTGAATTAAAGAGAGGAAAGGTTTTATCGTCAAAATGGGAGAGCACAAATGAAATCTCGCCAAAAAGGGCAAGAAGTGGGTCCAGTAATAGTGGAAGAATCGATTCAAATAACTATGAGATTGCAAACTACTCATACTTGATCGCCCAAAGAAGCTTAAATGACGCAAAGACTTTGGATGCAATTGATGCTCAACGTAACGTAGCACATTCGTTTGATGATTCAATTGGGAAACTGCACAGTGATTCACAATACTGGCCACGTATCTTACAACAACCAATGAAAAGAAAAGGACATGTTACTTTTAGTTCTTGTGCTTCAAGTGGTGAGATTGAAAAGTGGACAGTCACAAAATCATTTGGTAAAGATATTTATTATGATGCTAGAAAAGCAAATAGTGGGGACTTATGGGGACTAGATGCAAAGACAAAACTAGTTGGGAAAAACAATCAGAATGAAGATTTGACTGCAAAACTACAAAATTATGAGAAAGAATTGATCAGAAGTATGAAGAAAGCTAAAAAGCTGAGAGATAAAGAATTGAAAGATGAAATTAATTTCAACAACAGTGAAATTCCTGAGAATATGATTGATTCGTATACCGCTAAATTCAACAGTTCTAAGAAACAAAGACAACGTGATAGAAAAGGTGGATTAAATATTGACTACTAGCTAATTTATTTACATTTGTGAATAGAAAATGAATTTCTTGTATATAATAATGGAAAGTTTATTACAAATGCTTTTATACAACTATGCAATCAGTCGTCTTCTTCGTATTCATACTCATCACCATCGCCCAAATCTTCGTCCCTGTTTTCTTGCTCATCATTGACCGTCTTATCTAAGTCAGTCAATTTGTCCATAATTTCCACAATAAATGGTCTAATTTCGTTAATTTCCAGTCGACTCAAATTATCCATTTGCAAATGGCTTGGATTTACCATCGCAAAACCTTTTTTCACCTTAACCATTCTTATCTCTTTCAGATCTTGTATTAAACTCTTCAGCTTTGGTAAATCATCCTGGCTTAAGTCATTAGCTGCATTCTCAAAAATGATTTTACTGATCTCCAACCAGTTCTCTGGTAGTTTACTAAACATATCGCTATTCGCTATCTCAAACTTGTAGAAATCTTGTAGTTTCTGCAGTGATAGCCAGTCTGGTGGAACTATTGAGCATTTCCCAGTCTGTTTCAATATCAGAGCAGTCCATATTGGGATTTCTATTCTTTGCATCGCTCTGAGTTTTGGGATATCGGTCGTTATCAGTTCAATTGAATTCATTTTTTGACGTGGAATAATAGAAATTTTTGTGCTCTGGGCCTGAAATTCAAGCTCTGCAGGTGTAAATGTTGATCTTAAGTGCGGAGGGAGTGACATTCCATAGATTTTCTTAGCAACAATTCTTTTATGGTGGTTTTCTTTGTTAATGTCTTAAGCAATGTTTTTCCATCTCTTTTTCGCGTTTTTTCTTTTCTTTTCAACCATCTTAAATTGAAGAAATCGGTTATTGTTTCTCCAGATTCTTACAAAACTCATTGAGCTTGCTGCTTGAAAGATGTTTAAATACATCTCCAAAAGGCTCTACTCCTCTAGAACATTTCCCTTTACAACATCCCAAAAAAATAGCGATAACAAACAATTGATTTTGTCAATTCTGAACCAAACCACCACTAAACGTGAGACAAATACTTATTTGAACAAGTATTCTGCTTGCTTCAGTGAAAATGAAACTGTCGGTTCTCCAAAAAGATACATTTTCTTCAAAATTGAAGGTGATCTTAGCCAATATGACTCACAAAAACTGGCTAAGTTTAACAAGACGTTGGATCATATGATAAAGCTCGGTAGTCATCCAATTATAGTCCTCGACTCAAATCATCTCATTTCATCGAACTCCAACACAAAAAATTTCAAACAGATTGAGATCTATCTATTTGATCAGTTCAAAAAGCTTAACTCATATATTGAAACAGCACAATTGAAGCTATTACCTCTGAGATCTTCTCTATTTCAAGATGATGATAATAGAATCCAACTTCCAGCTTCATTAATCGAAAACTTTGATAATTTCAACAAGATTCCCGTCCTTTTTCCTATTATTTATAAGTACTCTAACTCTACAGAATCATTATTACCATCAACCCAATTTTTGGTGAACTTTATTAAGGAATTTCAGCTGAAAATGGTAAATAAAGAAAGCACAGTTGAAAAGGTCATCTTGATTAATAGATTTGGGGGGATACCGAGTTTGAAAAGATCTAACGATTCACATGTGTTCATTAACTTAAAACAGGAATACCAGTTGATTTTACGTGAGCTTGAGTCAAATAAAAACAACCACCCAAAGACACACTCAAATAATTTAATATCTATGAATGAACTTTTGAATGTGGTTGAAAATGAGTCTGCAACAGGGTTAATAACGACGTTAGACATTGCGACTGAGAATTTGGACTTAAATCCAATCATATATAATGTCCTGACTGACAGAAGTCTGGTTAGTTCATCATTATCGCCAGTTAAATTCAAATCAAACAATCATTTACTCTCCAAAATCAAAAAAACAACAATCTTAAAAAAAGGTATAGATCTCAAAGTTTTCAAATCAATGGACGAGATAGATCTGGTTAAATTCAAGGATTTAATAGATGATTCGTTCCGAAGATCAATAAACCTGGACCATTATTTAAACCGTATACGTGATAGAACTTCACAGATCATCATAATTGGAGATTATGAAGGTATTGCGATCATCACAGATGAAACTTCATCAAAAACAGGACAAACGTTTCCGTATCTGGATAAATTTGCTGTCTTAAGATCCAAGCAAGGCTCATTAGGTGTCGCTGATATTATATTCAACGAGATGCTAAGAAGTTACGAAGATGACTTTTTAATTTGGAGATCTAAGAAAGTGAATCCTGTCAATGGTTGGTACTTCCAAAGGTCAAATGGTAGTTTCAACCTTAAAAATAGTGAATTTAGACTGTTTTGGAATGGATTAGATCATAAATTTGATCAAACCAAATTCCAGTCATTTGTTGATATTGTCAAAAATATTGAACCTTCTTGGGACAAGTGAAAAAAAAAAAACATTCATCTATTATTATATGCATTATTTATATCAGTCTTTTAAACCAATTTCTCAGTCCATCGTCATTTATATAGTTTGAGATTTCCAGGCTATCAAATCTCAAACCTTCATTTGTACTTATCATATTCTTTAGGTTATTTATGTCATTACAATATTTATCAGCATCCCCTTTAATGATATCCATACCTGTAATTAAACCTTTCGATATTGACAAGTTTAACTCAAGGTCTTTCTTGGTTAATGTTGCTTCAAAGTTTGGGGTTTTACCAAAACACCATTCCCATGACTCAAATTCTTCTTGTAGTTTTATCAGATCCTCATCTCCATCAATTTGATGTTCGTCGATTTTCAAAACCTCAGCTGTATCTTTGAAAACATCCAAAAATCCGTTTGTAACAATGTCAATAAAATCCTCATTTTCAATCTCCAAATTTGTAACTTTGGAAGGTATGCTATCAACACTGTTGCATCTAACGTCGATGTTCTCTCCATCTCCAAGCTTTCTCTTCAAAGATTTTCCCAATCTTTTCAAATCAGAATTCAGCAACATAGTTCCATGATGTAGTGATTTGCCTTTTGATATCTTAAATGCGCTCCCACTAATCTTAAATTCATCTAATTCAGTGATAATATCACTTTTATGGTTCAATTTCAACGGCCCTTTCAGCAATCCACTTTTATTCAGCTCTTTGATGATAACCCCACCAAGATATTCTCTGTTAAACTCAGGACGACTAGTGATATAACTATAATTGACGTTACCCAAATCATGCACAACTGTTCCTCCCCCAGACTTTCTTCTTATCAATGGGATCCCGTTTTGTCTTAGATAGCTGAGATTGACCTCTTTAAATGGGTTTTGATTCTTTCCAATAATTACACAAGGCGTATTAACGTAAAATATCAATCTTTTAGCGTTAATTGGAGTGTTTTGGAAAATAAGTTCCTCTAATGAAAGATTTTTAGCTGGATTGTTTGAACCCGATATGATTATTAAAGGCTTTGTAGATTGAAATTTTGTCTTTAATGAGAATTCAGTTGCTATTTGGTTGTTGAAAAGTTCATTTATTTCGTTATTTAGTTCCTCAACATCATTCAATTCTGATATGATTTGGTTATGACCAGTTGGTTCTTGTTCATTCTGGAATAAATCTGAATAGAAACTGTTTAAATCTTCGAATTCTTTAGTGTTTTTTAAAGGGTTATAAGCTGAAAAGAAACGTCTATTCAGTATGGGTACTTTAAAGAAATTTATCATCTTGTTTTTTTGATGAGATATTCACATAGAACTAATAATATCCAATATATAGTTTCATAATGGAAAAACATCTCCGGAAAAATTTTCCATACCAAAAAAAAAGAACCATCATTAAACAAACACATCTCTATTTTAGAGCTTAGCTGACAACATATCGATAGAATGAATAAACAGTATCCACTAGAATCGTTGCTCTTATCCAGAAGCTATGACTCGAATGAGAAAATTTTGGATCTTTTAGCGTCCAGATATGCGCCAAATGACAAACCAATACTAAATTTAAGTCCAGCTACAAATAATTCAAAAAAGAAAGATTCTCTTCTGAAGAAGTTGACACTAAAAGCAAAGCTTCACAGAAAATCTCACACCAGAACGGAGTTCAAAAACTATATCCAGAGTTGCTTGAGAAATCAGAAACTTTTAAAAAAAAAGTTGCAGACATATAAAGATAAATCAGTTGGGTTACAAAGATTAGAGAATACTAAACAATTCAAACAAATTCCTAAATACGATGATTTCTTAAATCTTAACGCTCTTTGGATTAGCTACATTCAGGACTTATTACAGATTCAAAAACTTCCAAATAATCCAAGTAATACGCAACAACAACAAATTTTAACAAGATTAGCAAGTGCTGATTTCAACGGTTGTTTTCTACAAGTTTTGAAAAGCTCTGACTCAAACATTGTTAACAAATCAGGTATTGTCATCTGGGATTCCAAAAACTTTTTTATTATTGTTCAAGATTCGAAAATTGATACATTGAAACTCATACCAAAGAAGAACACTATATTTAACTTTGTTATACCATTATTCGATATCGATGAAGACGAGGGACTAGAAAAGCAAGAGGAAGAATATCTAGAATTTTCAATAATTGGCTCAAGATTTCAATTCAAATCATCTGATAGATCAGGTAAGAAATTTAAAGCAAGAAATGTTGATGATTTGAAGAACCTTTAATATTTGCTCTTTTTGCCCTTCTTTTTACCTTTTCTACTAAACTTGGTTTTCAATTCTCTTTGAAGTTTGTCATTAAAATGAACATCTTCAAGGATTGAATCTGCATCCAAATCAACAGCATTGCCAATTGGAAGAACAGATTCATCATTATTGATAACCTCAACTAGTTTCTTAACAGTCAGTTCGTTGTTTAGAACATCAAGTTCATCAGGTTTATTTGATTCACCGATATCATTATCGTTATTAGCAGCTATAACTGCATCTTGGGTCGATAAATCTAATTGGGACTTGGAAGCAGCCACTTCGGCATAAGATAGAGATCTTAGATTAACTTGCACGAAATCGTTAATTGATGCCTCGTTCAACTGAACTACCCTGTCGTTAGGAACCAATGGCCTTTCATAATCACCTGCGGCTATTTCACGTTGAATGCACGAGGAGTTGGTGAACCAGTTATGGATACTCTGAAACATAGTTGTTCTTGATATGAGAAAAAAAGGTAAAGTGAGTGTGTATAGATGATGACAAGCTGTTTTCGGTGAATGAGATTGCACGAGGACCTCAAACTATCAAAAGAAAGACTAAAAACACGCGTTAATAATTATAGCCAGGGAAGAATTTATCTCGGTTTGTTTTTGTTTTGTTTTGTTTTTGTGATTCTTTTTTTAGTATCGTTCCGCTTTGCTTATCTAGAAAAAGTTGATTTGTGACACAGAATTTGGAGAAAACGGTGTGTTTTGGCGTCTTTATGAGCTTTTCTAATGGAATTGGTGTGTTTTTTGATGATTTAACGAACTCTACAACTTTTAAAATACATGTACAATGTATTTTTAGGACCATATACATTGGTTTTTAATTGAATAATGTCTTATCAATCTATGGATTAGTTGGATTAAGTAATTTTTATTCACGTGACTATATCTGTATTATGTAATCTTGGTAAGTGCTCATAACCTTTTTTTTCCTTCCTCTTTTTTTGACACAAAAAATTGACATTGGAGGAAAACTTATATGGAGAAGCTGACACGCTAACTTTTTAATTGCTGTTGTCGGAGAGAGATAGAGTTTTTACTCTCATCATCAATGTTCTCTAAGAAACGTTCCTTTTTAAGTTCCAGGCCAGAGAAACCAGATCTCAATTCAGCATCTTTTTCATCTGATCACTCCTCTTTTATTAACAATAAGATCTCGGCGCCTACTCCAAATCACCTAAATTCTTCCTTCTTACATGAAGTCAATGACTCTAAATCTGACTTTTCAGCCTATGAAAGTCTATCCACTTACTCTATATCTAATGATGACAATTTCAACGGATTCACAGAACGTCTTGAAAAAAATTATAAATTGATTGTCAAATATTTACCAATTTTTATAATCTTGGGACCATCTTCGATTTTAGCAATTGTAAAAATTTCTCAAATTAGTGATTTGAAGGTACCAGGAAAACCAACTGAGCTCAACTATCATAATCTAATGATTGATCTTATTTCAATCAGTTTCATTTGTTGGATTTTAAAGTTTTTATTAGATTGGCCATGGAGTTGGTATATCCAGATCTCGGAGACCAAACAAAAGATAAACTACTTATTAACAGGGTTGGAGTCCCACAGTGAAAAGATCGTGGTTTCCATTGAAAAAAACTACCGGAATTTAAAATACCAGCATTTTGTTTCATTAATTTTGTGTCTTATTAGTCCATTTTGCTGCGGTGGAATCTTAATAATTGCAAGAAAATATATCATCATCTTGGGTAATGTTGATGGGGTATTCTCTGATTTAAATATCGGTATCTTTGTTAGCTGTGGACTAATTAGACTATTGATTCAATTGAGCTCATTCTTACAAAAAATGACTGCTTCTATTGAGTTTAAGACAGAAAAATTGATCCAAGATTTAAACAATACCAAATTCAATAATATTGATGGTGACATTCATAACGACGGCTTGTTGTTTAACCAAGATCCTAATTCAATTGAGAGAATCGTCAGATTAGAAAAACAAGTCAATCAACTGAGTACAAAGTTTGATTTGTTTTACTCTAAGCACAAATTTATTATTGAAAATAGTAACCAGAGCTTTATTTCTTCAAAACATTTCAAGATCTTAGAGAAAGAAGTTAATGAAATCAATTTTAAGCTCTCAGACAAGATCAGTGAATTTGAAAATAATTTCAAAAATTTGGAAAACTCATTTAGGCTTTCAACAGAAACTATAAACAACGATATTGAAGCTCAACCAAAATTTCAGGACCCAGTTTCATTACACGGAATTCCATTGACTTCTAAATTTCCAACTTATATACTAAATAATCCAATTTCTTCAAATTTCAGCTTATCCAACTACAATCAAGTATCGAGCTTTGCTAATGTTGCTTCTTTGCTACCTATTACCTGCTACTCTGAGGGGAATGTGTCAGATGCACCTCTACTAACTAATAGATGGAAAAATGAAACTCCCCAATTTCCAGAAGATCAACTAAATGAATTGACAAGTTTGAATGGAATCAACAGTTGGGATTTTGGACCTGGACCCATGGTTGAATATTTTGTTAGGGTACCAATTTTTATTAACAAGGCTTTATGGAGACTCGTCTCTTTTGTACCTTTCAAAGTGTTGAGGTTTGTTCATATGAGTCTGTTGATTCTATTGGATTTCTTGTTGGAAAGCTATAACAAGTCTTCAACAGCAGCCGAAAAAAAACATATGCTATAAATTATAGAAACGTGACTTGCATCAAAAGAAGATTCAGCTGGACTGATACTAATCTTCAAACAAATACTTAAATATATAGAGCTATAAACGATGGCTAATAATATAACGTTACAGACTAAAAGTTTTAATTCAGTGCTTCCTAACCAAAACGAATCTCACTTATTAAAGAGTAGCGATAAGGAAAACAACTAAACAACACCTTAAAACTAACTAAAAAAAAACCTGCTAAATTGTAACGATGTCAGAAATTGGAGCAGAAAGCATTACTAATGATGAAGGAGTCTCGCGGATTGAATCAGAAATCAGCAACAAATACCGTTCAGGCACTGAACATGAAATCTCTTCCGACTCCATTGCTGCAATGAGTTACATCGGGTTAAGATTAGTTGATAGTATTTCCAATATTGTTGATTTACCGTCGAAATTTCTAGTGGAAGAGTTCAAAAATAAAACTTTGGATAAAGGATTGCTTTACAGCTTACATGACCCTTATGTTCAATTAGCACTGGATTTGAAACAAGCTTATGATCTAAAATTGATACCATTATTCGATTCATTGTTAAAGTTTAATCGTAAGTATGGGTCATTGCTAGAATTAGAAGAAAGTGAGACAATCAAGAAGTTCAAAGAAAGATCATTTTATTTTAAACCCCCACTACCAGCTTTCAAAGATCCTGTAATATCAAAGAGGTTTTTTGAAAGGGAACATATAACCTATTTAAATTTGATTTCAATAGGAAAGAGATTTTATGATGCCGCTAGCATGGAAATATTACGTGAGAGGTTTGGTGATACAAACTTTGAAGAGTATACTACATATGCTGAGGATGTAAAACTTGCTGAACATTGGAACCTGTTATATAAAGATTCAATCCAAGCCGATGAAAATGATTTGAGAGAACCATATTATAACAATTTCTATGGCTATGTTGGCGGTCTAGTCAGAGCTAGGCAATTCAGAGATTTGAAGAATTGGTTAACGATACTTCTAGAGCCTTTATTGATGGGAATAGAAATGGACAACTCATGTGTCACTTCTTCCGCTGCTGTTGATGTATTGAAACAAAAAATCCCAAGTGTTATTAGTAAAACCCTTTTCACAGGTAGCCATAATAGAAAGACAATTTATATGGTTCAGTTCCAATATGACAGTATAGTCTTGGGTACAGGATCTGGAGAATCATTTAAGGATGCAGAAACGAAGGCAGCCACAAATGCATTACTGAAACGCCCATTGATTGAATCAGTTAGTGATTTCAATATTGCATCTATCAATGCTCAACAGCTAGCACAATGTTCCAATGATTCTCAAAAGCAACAATCACAACAATCACAACAAGCAGATTTCAGGAAGCAATTAGTACACCAGCTTCCTGGAATTAAGTCAGACTTTGGAGGTGAATATCACCAGAACAGTTTAAACACTTCAAATAATTATGCCAATTCATCTCCGAACAACACTTTGCAACAAATTCAACATCAGCTTCGAGCAGCTGCCACAGCTTTAAGTAATGAAGAACAAACTTTCTTTTTAGACTCAAATGGATTATACACATTTTTCGAACCGACTGATAAAACGAAAATTGATAGTTCTTCAAAAAGAAGATTACACTCAAAATTAATTCAAATGAAATTACCGACTGCAAAATATACAACGGCAAAAATTAGTAATTCAGAAGTTCAAGTCACTTGTTCATTTGGAAATGTTCCAATTGCAAAGACAAGTTCAACTAATAAGAAAAAAGCAGGCCAATGGGTTGCACAAAATGTTTTAAATTACTTTGACTATTTCTGTTCAAAAATTGGTTAAACGATTATATTGGCGTGTTCTATAATCCTACTATTCTTAGCTATTGAATACCATTCAAAAAGAAAATTGTTGTGTTCTGTATTTCTCATTCTAATTCTTCCTTTTCTTATTTCCATGGGAAACGGGTGTTTCTTCTAGTGTTCTTTTCTTCCCATTGTAACTCAGTATTCCTAAACTATCAATCCAATCAATAAAACTATCGAGATGGTTATTTGTAGTATCATGCATCAATAAAAGGTCTTTGAATTTTTTCAATTCTTTTAGATCTTCGAAATCATCTAAAATAATCCCTTCCAATAATCCTAGACTTGGATTTTTTTTCAATATGGACTTGATTCTCTCTTTATCATTTATTATTGAGTTCTTATCATCCGCTGAAGTGGTGTCATCTTCTTTATGTAAAACTTCAGATAAGAAGGACAAAACATCAAGCAGGGAACTAATCTTGTTGTTAAGCCCGACATACTCCTTCCTTATAGAATCGAACTCTAGCAGTAGTGTTTCTGATTCTTTGAATTTGGATAGATATTCTTTTTCAAGTTTTGTATGTAGCTTACTAGAAAAATGTTAGTTAAATGATATTTTGGGGGTCAGCTCAACCGGGGAAAAAACGAGTAGACATACCTATAGTTCACAGCCTTGGAATCAGTATCTGTGCTGGTTGAATTGTGACTTTCTTCTGTCATTTGTGGTTGGATAATATGTACCTGTTAAGTTTGGTTCGATTGTTTCTCTTTGGCGTTTTTTTTTTTTTTTTGTCATCCTCGAAAACTTATTAAAACATTAAATAAGCCTAAGCATCAACTTTTTGATCGAAAATTCTGTAAAAAGTCATACTAATGAAGCATTTATTGGATTCAAGCTACTCGTGAATATATATATAAATGTTTATCAGTCAAGAGTTTCTTAGTCTCTAACATCTCATTGTGTTGATATTGACGTACTCTCAAAGAATTCAGCAGAAGCCTTAAAACTCAATTGATGTTCAAAGCTCCTCAAATACTCAACATTTGTCAATTTCACAGCCATAAGGTAACAATAAAAGCCCAATTTTAAAGGAAAACACTATAATAATATTCCCTAACGATAGATATACTTGCTTATTGTCTTCTAATTATTTCTATTTATGATAAGCTACCTGTACTTCTCATTTCTTTATATAACTCTACCTCGTACAAGTTTTACAAGTTTTGCAAATCTCATCATGTAAAATCTTGCTTATAGCTACCTCATGTTTATTTGGAGATGTAACAAAATATCATTGTTTTACCTACTGTTATTTTCGAATTAACTCGACTTTTTTTTTTAATAATTAGGATTACCGTTCTTATATTCAATTCTGAAGTAATTTATGACGAAGTCTGTTACTACAAAAATGGCAAAATAAACATTCATCCAGGTGAGATTATTTCTGATGTGCCTGTCTTTCGTAAAATTCAACAACCTGCTCACTGGAAGTGGCATCTTCGATTCCCTTGTCGTCCCTAATTCTCAAGAATCTAGGAAATCTTAAGGAAACACCTTTACCGAAAATCTCAACACCAGCTTTATATACAGGACTCAATGACAAATCCGCAGTCAAGACTTCAAACAGAGTTGTTGGTTCAAACCAAATATCTGGTTCAGCACTAGAATCATAAACATAATAACTTTTGGCTTCCGGTAGTTCTGTCTTTGATAATTTTTCATATAACGTCTTCAACATTTCATCCGAGAATCCTGTACCAATTTTACAACAAGTTTCATATTCACCTGAATCTTGATTATAGCATGCCAGTAAGAACCCACCATATGTCCCTGTTCTTTTCCCCTTTCCGTAATACGCACCGACAACAACAAGATCCAAAGAATCACCAACACCTTGAAGATAATCTTTCTTTAGTTTCAACCATGAGTTTGAACGTTGGCTTGGTCTGTACGGATCAGAATCAAGCGTTTTAATCATAAGGCCTTCACATGCCAATTTAACAGATTCATCTAAGAATGTTTGTAGCTCTTCGACATCTGAGGTTATTTTGCTGGTGGCAAATTGAAACTTCCCAGGAATTGGGGTTAATGTTTTGTACAAAATATCCCTTCTCTCTCTTAATGGTTTTGAGATTAAAGGTTCATCATTTAAACATAATATATCAAATGCAAATAGACAAACTTGAACTTTAATATCTTCAGATTGAACGTCTTTTCTCTTTCTTGTCGATAACACCTGGAAAGGTAGAATCTTGGACTCCTCTCTGTCCCATGCTACTGCTTCACAATCTAAGATTAATGATTTTGTATGTGAATTTTCTTTCAAAAATCCCTTAACACTATCAATAATATCCGGATACCTCTGGGACATATCTTCTGAGTTTCTTGAATAAACTTTAACTTCTCCACTGGATAAAAGATGGACTTGAGCTCTTTCACCATCATATTTATATTCACATGTGAATTCTTCACCATTAAATCTATCCAAAACTTCTGTGATTGATTTTGTTGGTTTGGCTAGCATAGGTTTCAACGGTATACCAGGCTTCAGGACAACGTTTTTATTCAAATTTAATACACCTTTATCAATGGCGACATTGATAAGAACTTCGTAATTTGGAACCTGACAAAACGCATCTCTTATTCTTTCTTCAGCTTCCACAAACAATTCAGGCTTGAGTTCTAGTTTTCCTGAGTCGTTTTCAAAGGTTATTAATGCTTTAGCCAGTGATATCAGTACTGTTTTTTCAGCCAACCCAATCCTTAGTTTTGATTCAAGGGATCTGATCAGAAATTTAGCTTCCAAACCTTCACTGGCAGTTAACATTCTTTTGATAATGTTGATCTTTTTAGTTTGTGAATCTTTACCAGATGCTTGAGAAATCTGTTTTAAATTATCAAAAACTGCGTTAACGGTCAATGCTTTCGGTTTAAACATTGTTGGTTGAACAGATCTTGCTTGTAATGCAATAACACCTAGATCACCAGTTTCTCTGTATTTAGCTTTGATCTGTGCAACTGACTTTCCCGTACTTTCACTAATAGTTTTGATTAAAATAGTTTCACCAAGACCTAGCTCTAAACCCTCATAGTCAGGACCCAATCTATTGATAAATAAGTAGGTGATTGGAATTAGGTCTTTAGGATTGGTTTGTAAAACCTTTAGGAAGAAATTTGAAGTCAATTGGATAATCTCTAATCTTTTTGACGTTTGCTCAATTTCATTAAAAACTTCAACAACAGCCGAGTATGGAATTGGTTTGTTGGAAGAAAGTACGGATTTTGAAGTGGTTGCTGGTTCTGGATTGCCTAATTTTAAGAGTTCCTTTGCATCAGCTAGATCTTTCTTTTCTGTTTCTGAATCATAAGCTAGGTCATCATCATTCTGATCATTCACATTAGTATCAGTATTAGATGATGCACCTTCAATATCATCTTCTTTTTTGTCTTCTGTTTTAACTTCTATTTTAGCCCTTTTAGTATCTTGAGAAGGAGATCTAGAGGGTGATTTACTTCTTGGTAACTCCGTCATAACTTCATCTTTTGAATTTTGTTGTTTTCTATTTGATAACATGGAAAAGATATCTCTCTTACCAGACATTATTAAAGGATTGATAAAATGGGGCCGTGTTTTTATGGAAATGCGCGAGATGAATGCGATAAAAGGGTAAGCTTTTGATGGTTTTCTTAACAGCATATAATACCCAAGAAGCACTCAGCAAGAAGATACAGTTATGTTATTGCCTATTTTCAACAATAGTTAAAGTTTCGTGTTTTTTTCTTTGCTCTTCCTAATTAAAAAAAAAAAACGCGTCAGTCACTGAAAAGTTGAAAAAAATTGAGCTTTGAAAAGATTTTCTAATAAGAAAAGGGTTGTTGGAGTTGATGATTGTTTTTTACAGATGGTATTCTGCTTAAGTGCTTTTTTTTAAAGCTAATTGCGATTTCCTTATTTGCTACTCAATGCTGCCCATCGTGAAACTAAAAAAAAAAAGTGCAAAAATACCAAATATGGAATATTACTTTGTAAGGAACATTTTGCGCCAAAATTTTGCGAAAATTCTTGAATAGGTAATCTTCGTGGAATTGCCAAAAAAATATCTATAGAAAACAATCAAGAAGGAATATGAAGAATTTAGCTTATTCTGCACGCTTTTCAAACTAGTTTCTTGTTGTCACTCTGGGTTTATTGTTTCCATTAAGATATTGTCACTACAGCTTAGACTCTCCTTAGTTATTCTTCTATTTTTCTGGCTTTAAATCACTTCGTCCAACTGATAACTAAGTCTTACTAATATGGCTAACAAAAGAAGACCAAAGAAGACCAAAGCTCCTTACAAGTGCTATGGTCCAAGTGGTTTGATCAAAACTAAAAACTTTTCATCTTCACACACACTGAATGGCTCAGCAGATGATGAAGATGATGACGAAGACGAAGTCGAACAGAGTGACGTTCTGAGTAGCCAGAGTCACTATAAAGACAATGGCTACTCGTCGTTAGAAAATATTGATGCTTTAAAAATTGCTTTAATTAATGAAAAAAGGAAACAACCAAACGGCAAATTTATTGAGATACCAGTCAATTTCAATCTAAAGGTAGAGAAGGCTCAAACCGAGTGTTTTCCTACCGAGATATATAGTTTAATCCTGTTTTTTACAACTTCATTCAAATATGATCCAAAATATCTGAGGGTTTCCAAAATTTTTTACCATTTATATCTACCATTATTATATCATCAACCCAAACTAGACTCTTATAATTTCTTCAAGTTTGTTGAAACTATTTCCTCATCCAAAAAGAAGATTGGGTCATTTGTTCGGATCATGGACTTGTCTACTATCATCCAAAGTGGTAAAAATTCATATGTTTCTAAACTGTTGAGAAGATGCTCCGCAAATTTGGAAATATTTGTCGCTCCTCAAACAAGTTTCGGTTATGCTCCACTAATCAGTCTTCGTGGATGTAAAAAAATCAGATGTTTAGATTTGGGATTAGTCAGTGAGACTGTCAATTTGAACGAACTGTTCCATGCTATTGAAAACTTGCAAGAATTGACACACTTATCATTCCCAAGATCTTCTATCGAAATAGATCTATCCAAAACGACTATTGATGACTCATTTTGGCCTGAGAAGTTGTGGTATTTGAGATTAAGTGGAGGCATCACTGATGATTTTGTCATGGATTCAAAGTTCCCTAAAACAATCAAAAGATTGGAGTTTGCTCATTGTCCAATCTTGAAAGATTTCGCCATTTACAACATGCTTACTACATTCGGTGAAGGATTAACATATTTATCGGTCCAATATCCGATGCCTTCTTTGACTGAGAACTCAATGGATTTCTTATTCACTTATTGTCCTAATTTGGTCTTTTTACAAGTCACTGTTGATTATTGCTCAAGATTCTTATTTGGCGAGGATCTGCTTCCTAAGCTAGTTAACAGAGACAGACCTTTGAAAACATTATGGTTAGAATCAAGTGGTGGCCTGGGACAATCATCAAAAATACATCCTGATGATTTGACCATTGCTGTAATGGAAGAAAGATTACCTTGTTTGAAGAATGTTAGAGTCACCGTGAAACTAGGCTGGGACATGAATAGTGATGATGTCGGTGACTTAATCAACTTACTGGAGGAAAAAGACGGCGGTCTTTATATAAATTATCATTGAATATTGATCGGCTGGTTATTCGTCACTCGTTTTTTGCCTATTTTTATTTCCTTTTTTATGACCGTTATGACCTTTATTAAAAAAAACAAGAAACAAAAAGAAAGATTGTTGTGCTTTTAAATTACGATAATAACACCTTTGTTCAATTATCAACTGTATAAATCTACCTCTTTACCTATTTTATTCAAACTATTAAAAAGTAACCTCTGCTTATATCAGCACAGCAAAACTTTCGCGGTGAAATTTTGGGAAAAAACAACAAGATGACACGAAAACAATAGACACATCTTGATTTGTTTTGGTTCCAATTACCTTGAGAAAAGATGGCTGCGAAGAAAAAGTTGGTTGTTCCTCCAGTGAAAGTGGCCTCTGTATCGGCTGTCTCTTCAAATGGTCTTCCTCCAGGATACAAAAACGGTGAAAAGAGACCTTACTTTTCAACTGAAATACCTCAAGACACAATTAATAAAGCCCAAATCACGAACAATGATAAAATAGTGCTTCTCTCTTTGTTCTTTCTATCAGTAGCTTCCAAATATCCAGGGCTAAATGAACCTAGCTCCGTTATCTTTGATGAAGTTCATACAGTTAAAAGCATCAATAAATATATTGATGGGAACTATTTCAATGATGTTGGTCCACCATTAAGTCAGCTTTTTTACACGTTGATTGCATATTTAAGTGGTTATAGAGGCGAAGCTAACCAATTAACACAAGCTGGTCAAGCTTACTTTGGCACCGCGTTCCCTTATGTCAATTTGAGACTCATTACTGTCTTGATCAGTTCATTTAATTTACCATTGACTTTCTTAACCTTGAGAAACAGTGGTGTTAGAACTGCTATTTCTGGATTAGCTTCGTCTTTGTTGTTATTTGAAAACATTATAGTACTACATTCAAGATTATTCATGCCTGATACACTGTTTTTATTTGGTTTATCATTGGTTGTTTATTCTTACAAAAGATTGGATATCTCGAAACCATTTACTAAAGACTGGGTTCGTTTCTTGGTTTTGGGTGGTGTTGGATTAGGTTTGACAGTTTCAACCAAGTGGATTGGAGTAGCTACTATATCCTGGGCTTTATCATTATCTCTATTAAAATTATGGGATTACATTGGTGATGTCGAAGTCACTGATTGTCAGATAATTAAACATACTTTGTTCAGAGGTTTTGCGTTTGTCGTTATTCCAGTCTTGGTTTACCTCTCAACGTTTTATATCCATCTAGGACTGTTATGTAATTATCATACTGACTCGTCATTATTGTCCCCACAATTCCAACGTACGTTGGATTTCAACGATATTAGTGATGTTCCAAAGTATATCACTTTGGGAAGTACTGTTACTATTAGACATGCTGATTCAATAGGGGGCTATTTACACTCCCATCCATACCCCTACAAATCAGGATCGAAGAATCAACAAGTCACAGTTCTCGACTTTAAAGATTACAACAATGAATGGGTTGTAGAACCTGTATCATCTTTTAAAAAATATAATGGTTCAGATCCAAGAATTAAAAAAAATTTTGAAATTAAATTAAGACATAAGCTAACTGGTAAGCTTCTAAGTGTTGGTGATTTCAAACCCCCAATCTCAGAACAAGATTATGATTTTGAGGTTAGCTGTGTTGGTAACTCAACTTACGAGGGCGAAGCAACTGAACACTTTATTATCAACTTAATTCCTGAAAAAGGTGAAGATTATTTGACTGCTTTCAACACCAAATTTCAATTGCAAAACGCTAAAAAGAAATGTTACCTTTTGAGTCATGATTTGAAACTACCAGAGTGGGGATTCAACCAACAAGAAGTACTTTGTATAAACAGTCCAACTGTTTCAAGATCATTATTTTATATTGAAACTGTCAAATATCCAAATGAGTTTGAATTTGAAGAAGGTTCTGTCTTTGCAGAGACTATGCCACACACGAAGTTAGGGTTTCTTTCTAAATTCTTGGAGCTGAATGCCAAAATGATTAGACTATTTAAAAATATCAAGCCTAAGAACAAAAATGCATCTAGTGCTATCACATGGCCATTTTTATTCAAAGGATTGAGATATTCAACACGTCAAAACTCCTCATTGTATGTTATCGGTAATCCAATCAATTTTTGGTTGACAGTGGTGTTGATTCCAACATTCTTTGTGATTAAGTTTGTTGATCTGTTAAGAACTGATAATGTGAAAGAAAGCATTAAATATAAAACGCAAGCTTTTACGTTCGTGTTAGGCTGGTTGGTACATTTGGTCCCATACATTATCAACGAGGGTGAATGGTTTTTGCATTATTATATCCCATCATTATACTTTGGAATCTTACTGATTGGTGTTACGTTTGAGTTCATTTATTCCAAGAACCCAAAATTGGGATATTTTGTTATTGGTGGATCTGTCATTTCAGCATATTTTTTCTATTCTTCTTTAAGACCCGTCACATTTGGTACAGGCTGGACAGAAGAGGCATGTTTAAATGCCAAAGTTTTCGATTCTTGGGATTTCAGATGTGATACTTACAAATCATAGAGTTTCATGAGTGATTTAACAGGAAAACCCCTTGTATAATATTATAACATTATCATAATAAAATCAATTTTATTGATTGAGCTTTCTTGACTGTAGCAGATCATTACTGAAATCCAAGATTAAATCATTACACCACCTCAACAGATTATCTTTTTTCCTTATAGCCTGGATTTTATCATTT
Source organism: Wickerhamomyces bisporus (assembly GCA_024271855.1). Classification (NCBI taxonomy): domain Eukaryota; kingdom Fungi; phylum Ascomycota; class Saccharomycetes; order Phaffomycetales; family Wickerhamomycetaceae; genus Wickerhamomyces; species Wickerhamomyces bisporus. The sequence goes on from JANBXE010000019.1 coordinate 186,448, forward strand.
TCAACGTTGACTAATTCTTTCTGAAGTTCTTCAATTTTAGACAATTGTTCGTCTGGAGATACCCCCGCACCAGGTAGCGAAGTAATCAGTGTAAGGATCTGCCTCATTTTTAGTATCAGATCCACTGATAACTCATTTATAGTTTCTTTAAACTTATCCGGTGCTTCTACTGTTACCTGTGGATCTGACATCACCTCTTCACCTTCAGCAGGCACAAAGTCATGATTTTTGTCAACATAATTTAGCGTGGCACAAAACTGCTCAACAAGCTGGTCCAAGCAGATTTGAAGTTGCGATAAACGATCAGACATCGCGTTTTTATTTGAAGCTTGACGTTACTTCTTAGGTTATGTTAATCTTTTCTATGATGAATTTTTGATACATATTATTGAATGGTGTTCGGATGTCTGGAACTCCAAATTTCAAATAAAGACAAAAGATAAATCTTCTTTGTCGTTTCTATGTCCTAAAATGGCGTTAAATCTGATGAGGTACAGATGGTGTGTTATAAATAGTGTCTTTTATTGACCATCTCAAATATTTTGTAGAGAATTATATATATGTTTATCTCTTGAACACTTTTAAGTGCACTTCTCTGGTTGTTAAATATCTTGTGCCATCAAGCTCTACTTCTATGAGGCTGATTTAATTCACATTCTACTAGTGAATATTAACATCTTGAATGAGAAGTAAAATGGAGATAAAGCTCGTTGCAGTTACGAATGAAGATACTCGTGAATTTAGTTAAAAAAAAGTTATTAAAAGGCAGATCTGAATAAACAAAGAATAAAAACATTAAACTAGATCTGAACGAAAAATCAAAACACACATTAACAAGTTCAAAAACGAAAAAAAAAAATTGATTATCCCTTTGTATTTATTATTTGGATCAAAATGAGTTGGATGGTGTATTCGCAACCAATAACTTCTTCTTCAAATTCAGCACATCACTTTTTAATTCATCTCTTTCTTGACTTATGATGAATAACTCTGCTTGTAGGTCTCTTAGTTTTAAATTGTAATGTGCATTTTCAAAATCTTCCTCACCTTCATCTTCGGAACCTCCTTTACCATTAGAATTATTAACAATTGGTGTGGCATTTCTTGATGATTTCTTGTTAGCTTTAAATATTTTTAATTCATCAATTTCCTCTTGTAATTTGATAGAAATTTCCTTCTGTTTTGCTAATTCACTTTGAGAGATTTGTAATGCTCTTGATGAATTTTTAACGGAATTCAATGAATCTTTATAGTTAGTTTCAATCTTGGACAGCTCAACAACTTTTGCCTTCAAAGAATCAATCTCAGATACCGAGGCCTTTAATGATTCGACTTGAGCCAAAAGTTCCTTATTCGTTGAGTTAACATCTTCATTATCCTTTAATAATTCATCAATTTGAGACCGCAATGCGATGGTAACAGAATCATTACTAGAAGAGTTATTTTCAGTAAATAACTCTCTAGGTTTAACTTCACCAGTTTCAGCATCTTTGAAGCCATATTGAGCTAAGAAAGCATCAATTGATTCAGTTAATTTATTTGTATCAGTGGTTTTTTCATCTAGAGATCTAGAGCTTGTCGTTTCTAGTTGAGTGATTTTCTCCAATAGAGAATCGTTTTGTAGTTTCAGCTCATCATATTTCAACTTCCAATTGTCTTGTTCTTGTAGTTTTAAGGATTTCTCCTGTAATTCAAATTGTTGCTGTTTGATAAGATCATTCAATTTGGCTAGATTGATCAAGTTTGATGAAAAAACTGGTGTGATTTCCTCCAGCTTTGCTTTCAAGTTTTGATGGTCTTCGCTCAAGATTTGATAATCAGTGTTCAGCTTGATGTGATTTCTCTTGATATCTCTCTCATCTTCGACAGGAACATCTTTTGAGGATAGTTCCAGCTTACTCTTGAGTTCCTCATTCTCTTCTTCTAATAATTTAACTTTTGAGCTTGCACTTTTAATTTGTTCATTGGTTGAAACTTTTAAATCCTCTAACTCTGATGATAGTGATTCAATAATGAGTTTAAACTGATTTCTCTCATCATTCTGCTGTGCACTATGAGCATTGATCGCTTTAGGAGATGTGCTGCTCTTGTCAACTTCAGTTGTATGGAAGGAGCCTGGAATGTCCCTAGAAAACGATGGTTCTCCAGTGGATGGTTCCGCAGCACCAATAAACACATTTTTTAAGCCAGTTCCAACTGCTGCTGCAGATCCAACACCAAATACCGCATTATGTGAAATTACAGAATCTTGACGTTGTGAATCAAAAGTCCCGACTGAAGCTTTACGATCTAGTTCAGCTGATCTTTTCGAAGCCTGACGAGCAACATCGTTTCTTTTGGGAATTACGGCAGAGTGTGCCTCATTGAAACTTGTCGATCTGGAAAAACTAGAGGATCTTGAATTAGAAGAGTTATTAAATTGTTTGATGTTGACCTCTTCTAGTTTTTCTTGTAGACTTGTGGCTGAATTTCCACTGACATAGTTATCTAAGAAATCCGAACCTTTACCTTCGTTGACTAAATAACTTTCAGAAGGATTAGGTTTGTTAGCATGTGCCGATGAGTACGGTGGTGATGATTCTTGGATTGGAAGCTCCGGTTCTTTTTCAATTGGTGTGGTTGATGGTGTTAGATAGTTACCTTCAAACGAGTCTTTGCGGCTACCAAATGATTTATCGCCATCTTTTGGAATTGGAGCAGGAATTGGAAGTTGTTTTGCCTGAGATCTAATCGGAGATGGTATTTGTAGAGGTATATCTTCTTCAGGAGATGAATATATATTATTTGATGATTCAAGGGTTTGAGGTTGATGAATAGGAGTGACTTGAGTGCTTGAGTTTGTAGCTGGTGACGCTTGTTCTTGAGAAAATTGTTGATTCTTTTGTGGTGTTTGATTTCTTGCGACGTCCCGTTCCCGTTGAAAAACATCTTCAGCAGATAATCCTTTCACAGGAGGCAGACTTTTTGCAGCAGATGATAATGAGGTTGAAGAACGAGGTTGAGCAATGGCAGAAAATGTACCATCAGGAGAATCACCAGTTTTTTGAGTAGTAGGGGTTTGTTGGGAGTGAGCTGGAGGATTAGGAGTGAAAATATTTTCGTTTGTTACTTCATTAGTTGTAAATCTATCTTGAACGCCATGGCTTGGTGTTGAGTATTGGTACAATCCTGGTATCAATTTTGCTAAATTTGACAAGTTGAGTGTATGTAGGATAGTACCAACCCCGTTATCATCTAATGAAGGTTCCAAATCATCACCCAATCTAGCAAAATCTGGTAAATGTCCACCAAGTAATAATATGGTATCATTTTTCAAAACAGATAAACTATGTCCATATTTTCCTTGAGGCTCTAAAGCCATATTTGAAGGTAATTTGAACCATGTTTTTGTGATCAGATTCAAGAAATGAACATCGTTAATTGCTTCACCTTGGCTATTTTTACCTCCATGAATGACCAACAGATCTTTATAGATGACAGAAGCATGTTCTTCAACTGGTTGAGGAGTTGCACCAAATGTTTTAACTTTTTCCCATTTGTTCTTTGATGGATCAAAAGCCCATAGCTCATTGCTCAATTTCTTACCAGTTGAACCACCAAACATCCATAGTTTATGATCATAGACATCCATAGTATGATTGGTCAGACCCGGTGGTTGGATTCGATCTTCAGGAACAATCCATTCCCATTGAACATCAGGGCGACGGAATGAGCTCAGATTGAAAACAACCAAATCGTTATAAACAACATCGTCCAATTGACCACCATATAAGTATAATTTTGAATCAAAATTTGTGATGGCAACAACGCCAATGGTATGCCCATAACGGCCGGATGGTCTTTTACCAATAGGATGAGGAATGGTCCAGGTATGTGAGTTCATATTAAATAAATAGAGATCATTATCAATTTCTCCAGCATCGTTGGTAACAGTATCACCACCGAATATAACGTACGCATTACCACATAACGTTGATGCATGGCCAACCCTTGGAGCCGGTGAATGTTCATATATATCAACTTGAAAAGTTTGAAACCCCTTTGCATCGGCTTCTGACTTGATGATCCAAGTATCCCCATAAACTGAGGTGTTATGTAACCCACCCATGACGTAAACTTCGCCTTTATCATTAGCTAGATTTGAAGCAGCATGTCTATAACGAGGGAAAGGACTAATTAACAGTTTTGATCTTGACCAAGGAGATGGCAATAGCTGAGTGTTTGCCTGTGCTGGTTGATGTTGATGATGATGTTGGTAGCGTTGCTGGAAGTGAGGTTGTTGCTGTTGCTGTTGTTGGTTGTGTTGTTGTTGTTGATAGTGTCCTGGTTGCTGTCCACGTTGAGGGGATCTTGGATTATAGATATTGTTATTTTGGTCATATACAAATGATTGTTGTGACTGTTGCTGGTTTTGGAATTGAGGCGGTTGTGTTTGAGGTGGAATTCCATTGTTGACAGCGCTTTTCAGCCCACCGACACCTGGGGAATTTGAAGATTGATTTGGTGAATTGTAGGCGTTCATGTTTGAATAGCTGTTGGCTGAATACTGTGAAGTTTGTGGTGAGTCACCATGAATAGGTGTATTGGTCTGAGTTTTCTGACTGGAAGGTGAAGAGAAGGAAGAGCCTCCATTCTTTGAGGAATCTTTCTTCTTCTTCCCAAATTTGAATGCTGTCATATTGCGATGAAACAGAAGAGAATTAAAGCAATTATTAATCTGTGTGACTTTGCAACCAAGGAACTTTCAGGGAATCACAATTCAGACGACTATCTCCAATGGACTTCTTTCAAAAATAATAGGTTACACCAAAAAAAAAAAAAAAAAGACTGTTTTTAATTAAATTTTCTTTGTTTATAATTTTTTTTTTTTGGTTATGCGAAATTTCGAAATTCCACATCAACAGTGAAATTCTTTTATTATATATTTCTATTAGCAAAGTTAAAATTACTCGATTTGGACATTTTCGCAACTCGTCCCTTAAAAACAATCAAAAACGCGAAAATTATTCAGAAATTAAACGAAAAAAAGCTCTGTTTGTAAAGATCTATCTTAGTCATATATTAGTCATGATATATTATATAATCGATTACAGAGCAGTGCGCGAATCGGTTTTGTGTTTACAAATTGAATTTGACAATATTAAACAAAACAAATGAACGGCCAACTAGAACCGTTCTTATTTTGGCTTTAGAGTTCACTTAAAACTGCTATTCTTAACAATCATTTAACCGGGAGCTGTGACTTTTAACTTTTTACTTATTTGCTTCAACCAGGATACTCAAGTCCTACTTAGTTTAATCCTTGACACTTCACATTTCCATTGTCACACCAGACATAATGTCATCTTCAGAGGAGATCAACGACAGGTTTGATAAATTCATCCAAGACTTTGATCACAAGATAAATAAGGATACTTCAACTATTAAGACAATAGTGAAGTCATCAGCCCCATCAAGTGGATTATCTTCTCCTATCAAAGATTCACATTCTACAGATTCATCACCGATAAAATCTCCATTATTATCAACTCCAACAAAACCTAGTAGAAATTCAATTTCCTTAGAGAATCAGCCGCTCCATCAACATACCAGAGTCGCCTCATATTCTCATTCAACACCGCCTCTCAACAACAATAGAGTTAACAGATTAAGCACTCCACGATCAGTCGACAATGGAGTGAAAAGATCAAGCACCATCAACTCATTCCGTTCACTTCCAAAAAAAGGCTTGAACTTGAATTTGAACATCAATAAGCAAGCCGGTTACCATCCAAATGTTCATACTCCTGATACACCAACAACAATCAGACAAGATATTCCGCCGCTATCCTCAAATTATTTGGCTCATAGAAGAAGAAGAACAAATTCAAGTTTGAGCACTCAATCGAGTGGTGAAATAATAATAAAGTCAGATGAGTTAAATGACTCCTTAAGACAGTTAGCTTTAAAGGAGATGAGAATAATTGAATTGAAAGACGAGATGAAACTGCTGGAGAGTAAGATTGAAAAGGAGGAATTAGAACTTCAACAGCTGAAAAACACCATTGGAAATAATTTTAAAGATATATCACCGGTTACAAATAATAATATCAAATCACCTCCAAAACCAAAACCCGAATCAGTTGATACATTGAATAACCAGTTGCCTCCAGGTACTATCAATCAACAACCTCAACCTCAACAGAAACCTCGCGAAAGCAAACGTGACAGTATGTGGTCAAGACCTATCAGTTTCTTGAACCAATTTGACCAAATATTACAAAATGAGATTGAAAAACTTAATAAGGAAGCATTTCCTCAAAATTACAATAAACAATCTAACAAACAAACTGAATTACCACATCCTCCCAAGGATCAATTCCAGGAACAAAAATATCAATCACATGCCCAACAACAGCAAGTATCAAAAAATGATGATATGCTTAATACAGTCTCGAATTCATTATGGTCATTTGTTAGTGATGTTAAGCATGGACTATTAGGGGATACAGAGTCAACAGATGAAAATGACTTTCAACAACATCTAAATCACCCACAACAAAGGTTAAATCTGAACGAGCAACAACTAAGAAAGACACAATCAAGACTAAGAATAGATGGTGCTTTAAATGGAATCAGAGACAACACTACCGATGAGATCAATGGTGATGATAATGAACAGGAAATGGTAACGATACATAGATAAGACAACACACGTCTTTGATAAATATATAAAATCTTCATTAAAAATAAATAGTGCAAAAAAAATGTAGGTACAACTATATCATTGAATTTAATACATAAAAACACAATCATCATACAACCTTCTACAACAGAATCCCTTCCTTAAACCTTTATGATAAAAACCGTTCTTCATGCCAGTTTCAAAACGCATCATCATCATGTCTATAATCGTCATAAACATCATCCCAAGTATATTTCTCTTCATGCAATTGACCGACTTTTTTCGCACTCTCAAAAGGACTAGTAAGATCATTGGCATTCAACCCTTCTAATGGATCAGGTAGTCCGTTCGAAGTTTCACTCTCATCATCTTGCAATTCAGATTTTGCTAATTTTTCCTCATGAATATCTTGACCTGTGGTATCAACCAATTTTGTTTCCTCTTCATTCAATGAGACTTGGCCAGCTGAAACCATATTCATTAATTTTAAAAAGCTTGAATTGGCAAATTTTTCGGATGTTGATGTTGAAGAGTTGGTCATCGCTTCGGATATTGTTTTTGCTGCTTGTTTGAATCCTTCATTCGATGGTGGTGATACTGGTAGTTCCTCTTGTGGTAATTGGTTAAATTGTTCCTCAAGCTTGGAAAATTCAGATTCAAGATCACTATTAAATTTTGTTTCATGATGATGAAGTTCTTGATGTTCGGTTGGATATCTGTGATTAGAAATCATACTTGTTAAGGCAAAATTTGGTTGAAGCTGACTAAAGCCTGGTTGATATAAAGATGATTGTTGTGAATGTTGTTGTTGGATCTGTGATGGTTGTGGGTGAGCCATAAACTGGCTGCTCCAGTCGTTTCTCTGTTGTTGTTGAACACGATGTTGTTGTGGGGCATTTAAAGATAAATTAGCAAAATCAGAAGCCCAGTTCGAAGATGAACCAACTTGATGGTTATTGATAGATTGCTGCTGATTATTTTGCGATGATTGTAAACCCATCATTGGATGATGTATTTGGGGCCCTTGAAAAGCATTCTGGAAAGTTGGCTCAAATTGCTGCTGAAATTCTCTATCCAACTGAGGATTGAAATTCTGAGTTCTGAAACTATTTGATTGTTGACTTCTGTGTTGTTGATGATCTTGATGAATTGATCTATCAAGTTGAGAGTGGTTTGAAAGTTTTTGTAAAGGGTTTATTGGACCACACTGTGCAGACATCTTGAGGTTTGATTTAATTTGATAGTAACTTGATCAAAAGCTTCGTCTCAGAATATCAGAAGGATAAATGGCCTTCTTATAGCGCTATTAACGTATTGTTAAAGTGGAGTATTTTAAGGATCTGCTTAATGAGAAGCTATGTATGAGTTGTAATCCGATGCTCCAGATTGGTGATGGAGATATGGCAAATGGACAAAGACGATAGTGTGTGAATTTATCCTTTAGTGCTAGTGGGGGAGGTGATAAAAATGGCAGTTGTATAAGTTCTAGTTTTATAAGTTCAAGTTGTTTAGCTGTAAAAGTGACGATGTGCTTCTTGAGTAACTGTTTCTTTCGGTTGCAAAAAAATGAAAGAAGATGAGAGCTTTGTTTAGTTGATTTTATCTTCTCTTTATATGCATTAGACTTGTAAAGGACTTCGACAAATGATGAGTTTTTCTCCGCAAAAGGAAAGTGAGAGCACTGAATTTACCGAGTATAAAACAGCTGTATCAGGGCACGTAACATTATCACGTGAATGATCACGTGATAATTATTTACCATTATGTAATGTTTTTTTTTTTCGCGAATTTATTTTATTCATGAAAAAAATCGTCAAAATTGCACGAAAAAGATGAATTCACCACTTGAACTCGGGAGGATTTTTGACAGCTCTTTAAGATGGCTTTGAACAATTTCATACGTGTATGTACTTTCAGAACCCGTGTATTTCCAAGGTAGACCATGGATTTCAGACTGACTAATTACCAACACAGTTTGGTGTTCCTTTAATGGCTTCATCAGTTTACTTATCACAACAATCTCCAATCATGAACGAAACTGTATGTATCAGCATCCTCACCCATATTACACTCTCCCCCTCCCCCTCATTATTAGTAGCAGAAACCACTAACACTAGGCTTAACTAGAAGCGTAGATTTTATGAAGATGAAGAAAACGTCACACCATTGCCAGGTACAGTCATTGCTGCTACTGATGCTGAGATCGAATCATTAGGTCCTAACAAGCTAATAAATGGTTCATCAATTAGATCCCCTTCTTCTATTGAATCAAGTTTGGGTTCCATCAGACAATCATTTAACTCATTCATCAACAAATCTGAAACTACAATTGACTCCTTAACTACCAGCTATCATAATAAAGAACAACATTTTACTTCCACGATTGCCAACCTACACAATAAAGAAGAAGAGTTATTGACTGCCGGTATTTACATCTTAGTTGCTGGTTTATCCGGAACCATCATAACAAGAAGATCAAACATTTTATTGAAGACCATTGTTCCATTGACTTTTGGTCTCATTGGTTTTAAACTTACATTACCAAAAACTTTTGCCAACACTACTAATTTTGCCCACGAAATTGAACATGCTAAAACTCCAGAGTTGGCAAAGAAACAGGATGAATTAATTAAGGATGTTGGTCATTTCCTGAATAAAACTGAAGCTAAATCAAAAGAAGCCTCAAACTCACTTCAATCAACTTTGGATAGTTGGAAAACTTCTTTCAAGAGATTCACTGGTTTAAATATTGATGATAATGTTACAAAAAAATAGAGACTGAGGATATGACAGACATAATAAGTATATATTAGACAACCAAAATACATTTGAATTTTTTTTTTCAGGTTTCCTTCTTGTAAGGAGATTCAAATTTTCAACCTTTTTACTTTTACCACAAAATCAGATCTGTCCACAAAAACAATTAAGCTTCACAAACTATATGGAAAAAAAAAAAAAGCGAAACAAATGGAAACTCCCCAAAAAGAGGGAAATGTTACGAAAAGGAAGTCACTGCTCTATCAGTCTAGCTGCTGCTGTCGATTACAGATAGTGGGTATATTATGAATCGGTAAGCTATTGCAAATTTCCAATATGTGATATAAATTAACACTTTTTTTACAGAACATCTCAAGTTTACAATCCAAGTGGGATATCTACGAGAGCTAGCAATGGTGAAATTGGATCTGGTTCTGCTCCTTCTTCTGGGGGTTCACAACAAGTAGAAAATGATGGTGATGATAATACAATGCAAGGATTAGTCACGCGTCCTACTACAAACCAAACAGTGAGATATAATGTTTATTCTTCAAATATCACTTCCAATTACACTCCATCAGTTCCTTCCTTTTTAGAAAAAATTGGCGCAAATTCTCAATCAAGCTCCCAAACATTATACAATAGAATCAATAAATTAATAAAAGCTGAGAAAAAAATGATGAAACAAAAGCAGGATCTTATCAAAGATATAAATTCATGGTGTAACGTTTTACCAGATGATGAGTGTAAAAAGCTAATGTATCATTATATTAAAATTTTGGAACTTGAACTAGACTGCAATGAACAGTTTATCAAAAAAAAAGAACAAATCAACTCACAACTACTGAATGTAAATAAAAGAGAAAAGAGGACCAACGACTTGAAGCTAAAAAGAAACAAGATGCTTGTAAAGTTAAGGGACAATGAAAATAAAATTGGTGATAGTCCAATCACAACATTGACTAAAGAGAACCTCGAGGAATTGGAGTGTTCAGTTGAAATAGTAGAAGATCAATTTATCAGAAGCATAAATCTGGGGTTGAAAAATTCAGTCGTTGATTATGCTCTTGCTTTGAGAGATACTGGCCTGAAATACAGTGATAAATCAAAAGGCTTTTTAGATAATTATTATTTCACTTCAACAAAGTTAGGTCCAGGCTCAAATTTACAAAGATTAATATTACAAAATAGACTAAATTCAACTACAATTCCACCAACAAGCTCTTCTGGTGATTCCAAACCTACTTCATCACATCCACGAGATGTCTCTCAAAACTATGGTGAGCAAAAATATGTTGCACTTTCACCGAACCAAATTGGAAAATATCTTGACAATAGATATGAAGGAGAAAACTCAAATGATGATGGCAGTGAATTTACAGAAGAGGCAACCACTGCTATAGGTGAATTACCAAATCGTGTTCCAACTTTATTGAGGGTGTCATCCCATGATTTTAATCCTTTACAAGCACAAGGGGGGCCACCTCCTACCTCACAAATTTCATCTAATACTGCTAACAATGCAAATCAAGAGCATGGAATTGATGCTTCTTATATTATTAATTCTTATAGCACCCCAGGATCTTTGGCTGTTAGACCGGGCTCTCAATTGGGTGGCAATCATGAATGGACTACATAGAAAACGAATATCACACCTGTATTAAATTATAGATTCAATTGTATTCATCTTTATTTCAACTCATGTCACAATAGTGCAAAAAAAAAAAAGAAAAAAAAACAAAAAAAAGCAGCTTTTGAAAGCTTTGGACTATAAACAGTTTTTTTATTATACATTTTAGTTATTCGGTTTCCACCCTCACTTTAGAGAAGAATCTTTTACCTATTTCATAACTTGAAATCATAATGGCACAAGAAGGAGCAATTTTCAACAATCTTGGAAATAAACCAACATACAAAGCACCAATTCCTTCATATTGAATTATATGTTTCATGAAATTTACCATAGATTTTTCTTTCACGTTAACCAATGTATTTCCAGGTCCTTTAGATTCAGAACTGATCTGCAATCTCGTTTTACCAACATCGAACGGATGCGTAGCCAATGCAGCAACCACTCCAGAAATAGACCCACTTAAAAAAGAATGGAAAAACAGGTTATATTCATCATTTAAAGATCTAATCATCAATTTTTGTTGTGATATAGTTTTGGAAAATTCATAACTTGCCCAGTAAATTCCAGAGAATGGGACATCCCTCCACAACGTCAAAGCCAAACCTTTGAATAAAATTCCCGGTCCCTTCAATTTCAATTCACAATAAACATTCCCTACCAAGTTCCTCAGTATATCTTCTTGTGATGCTGGTATTGATTGTAATCTAGTCTTGATCAACTCGATTGGCGATACCGCACTGGCTGCCAGTATTCTAGCCATAGATCCACAGAATAATGGGTTCAAAGTAGTAAACTCTTTAATTGGTGAGTTATCTCTAAGAAATTCGTATCCTGTAAAATAAACAATATTCGAGGGTCCCGCCATTAATAGTGTCAGACTTAATCCTCTCCATAATGTAGTCAGTCCTTCCTTTTGAGCAATTTGAAACATTGATCTAAATGTCCCATTAAGTTTCTTATCTGTGATGCAAACATCTGTCTTACATCCCACAGATTCAGCTTCATTCCAAAAAACTTGTCTCTTACAACAGTTAGAAGCTGGTGATAGGATCTCTTGTTGTTGCAATCTCACTCTAACAACATCCAATGGAGTCATCGTTAATGACGTTAAAAGTGATCCAGAACACGCTGCAATCATTCTTTCAGTTATCGTGATCTCACGAATCGTGGGTAGTATTGGCTCAGGAGATGGGTCAGGCCCCAGCTCGAACTCAGGATCTGCTGAAGGTCTATGTTTGAGGAAAGTCGTAGACATCGTTGATGGTTTGTGCGTGTGAAAAGTGGCTAATGAATGAATGCAGTTATTAGATGTGGGTGTTTCTGGTAATGTGACGCAATAAGGGTTAAGTTGATTAATGTGTAGTATTGAGCTTTAAAAAATGGATGGTATTAAGAATTATGTTGATATTATGGGTGATATATGTTTCTTGAATGAGGCAAATGCAATGGATTTAAGGACGTTGAAATGTAATAAAATGACATTTGTTAAAGAAATACAAAGTTTTTTTGTATTTTTTTTTTTTTTGCTTTGGGGAGATTCGCGAAAGAATAGCCGAGAGTTTGACGTTTTTTTAAATGAATTACTTTGATTTTAGAAAGAGTTAGAAAGAAAACATAGGCGAATCTGTTGTTAGGTTGTTGATCTACAATTAGTGTCTTTCACTCAAGTTTTTGTGCTTTGAGCTTATTGTGTTTTTTCAATTTGCTTTTTCTTTGCTTAAGTTTTTGCATCACTTTTGAAGCTATTTGTAATTGGCTTTGATTAAGGAGTTTGGGGTTAAATAAAACAGTCCTTCAATTAATGATGACTGCAAAATATACCAAGCTATACCATTCAATCTTATATTTATCCCAGTTTTTGATTGATGAGAAAACAGTGGAATCTTTTGCTTCCAAAATTCCAAAAGTTTTGACTACTTTGAAGATTAAAGATGTAAACACTCGTATAACAATAGTTGACAAATTTGATAACTTCAAAATTGACTTGGAAAATGCCAAACTTACTGGTGATATTGCACTGGTTGCTAAGGTTATTAGAGGATTTATCGTTAAATTTTTGTCGCTATTAAGTGTGTTGATCGGTGCAACTGCTTTAAAAACTTTATTGGTGAATCTTGTTTCTAAAGGTTCATTTAATGCTGTGTTTGATTTTGATACCTTCAAATATCTAACCAAGGTAACTGGATCTATTTCGAGTTTAGCAAGCTTTATTCCGTTGTTGAAGTTAGGTCTGGACAAAATTTACCGAAATGATTTAAATATCACTATATCAACTGCTTTAATTTCATTTTTATCAACGTCTGTTTTCCCACAAAGTCATGCTCGTGATCATATGGCAGTTTATTCATTCTCATATGGTATTCAAAGTTTTTTGATGTATATTAATGAAAAATCAGGATTGAATCTTTTGAAGCCTGTTGTTTTGACTCCATTGGCATTAAGTGGGATTTATCACAACTATGTCATCCACCCTGAATATCTTCCACCATATATCATCAAAATTTTCAATTTCTTGAATGATGGACTATTCGAGCCAAAACCGAAGCATATCAATAATTGGGAAAACATTGGTAGTGTTGTTCTAAAGATTAAGGAGTCTTCAATTTTGAAGAATCGTAAAAGCTCAACTATTTTACTTCATTCAAATATCAAAGCCATTTCAAGCTTTCAACCACATCCATTACACACCAATAGAATCTTGGCTTTGACGAATCCTTCCGAGCCTAGCTTATTAAAAGTACTTTTGCGTTACATCCCTAAAAAAATTTTGATTATGACTCTGATAACATTGCCAATCTTTGCAGGTCTGGCTAGATTTAAAGGCGAAATCAAGGATGAAGACATGCGTGATTGGAAATCTCTTTTGAGAGTTCTAAAGGATCCATTGTTGGCGTCACTAAAACTATCAGGAACTGTTGTATTGATTTTCTCAACTTTATTCACGTTGACAGTCAAGAACAATTCTTCACGTTCACCGATTAAGAACTTCAAGGTTATTGGTCTAATCGCGGGTTTATGGGCTGGCCTGTATAAGACTTCTAATTTCAACCTACCGTTGTTAGCATACCTTTCTAGGGTTTCATTCTATTCAGCAAAAAAGTCAGTTCAAACAAAATATCCAAATGGTATCAATCAGCATTTGGATCCATTTTTGACTGGTGTTGGATTGTCACTGCTAACCACACTTGTTAATAGAGGGTATCAAAATTGTATTGCACCAAAAAGACTGATCGCTTATTTGACTCTAATTTCCGGTGCATGAGACATCTTCTGAGGAGTTGAAATATAACGTTGTTACGAAGTATACGATTATACGATTATACGATTATACAATTATACGATAAATGAATATTTTTAGGCTGTATTTTTGACCGAGAATCAAGTAAAATGATTGTAGATGGTGGGGGGGAGAGGGTCTGATCACCAAACTCAAGCATTTGCCTTCAACCTGTTGCAAATTTATCAATTTACCCCATAAATATTCTCTAAACAGTTCAACTAAATGATGGCTCAACTCTTATCTTTAGATGTTTCTCCCCCAATCGGAGTAATAATAGCCCATATGTATACGTATACGTATATATATATATATATATACGTATACAAGATAATAAATTTTTTAAAGAAAAATACCATAATAGGAAATTATCCGTTTGAGGTTAACAAGAAAATAATAAGCGATCTAGAAACGTAACGTTAATAAGCGTGGATTTTAGAGCAGAAAGGACACTAAAAAAAAGACAAAAAAAGACAAAAAGACAAACAGATAAGACATACGTCTAGAAACAAAGAAGAAATTCTGACCAGTACAGCTTTGAATTAGTTTTTCTATATGTGTGTATGTGTGTTGAAACAAGTAAACAAACAAAACAAACAAAACAAACAAAACATCACTCTCTTGAATAAAATAAGAAAGTATATCCAACCAATCAGAGTTATAATTCAACATAGCTGAAAATCTCTACTGAAATGTATAAAAAAAAAAAAAGAAAGAAAAAAAAATTCGCGGAACGATCCGATGAGGTAGAAAAAAAAAAGGACATTAAAAAGCCGCGATTCGAGAACCGCTTAACCAAATAATTACCATGAGATTCAAATAATTGGTGGGATTTTGTCAGTTCGATTTGGTTCGATGGAACTAAATTATTTGTCACCTTTTTGTCTGCTGGTTTATCTGCTGGTCTGAGAATGTTATTTCCTTTTGGTTATAAATGTGATAATATCCACCTTGCTTCTGCATGCTGGAATTATTGTTAACTTCTTTATCATTGTTTCTCCCCTTGTCACATATACACCGCTAAAGATAAGAACATTATCGACCACACTAAAATTTCTACCACAACACTTCCTATTATAACATCTCAGCTATGAACAATGTACTTCCTACTTATAAAGAATCACTCAAGGGGTTCACTCCTCCTCCTACCTACCAGGATGTCATAATATCATCAAATAACCAGTCTCTAATACCCAACCAGTTTTCATCCCAGGATTATTATATCCCACAGAATATAGTGTTTAATGAAATTGTTAATCTGGATGATATAAATGATGATGATGTCTTGAACTTTTTTGAAACTGTCGAGGATTTACCAACTTATGATGTAAAGTCAACTTCTAAAATCAAAGATATAATATCTTCATTAGAGTTAATCCTTGATGATAAGTTAGTCCAAATCAACAGAAATGCTTCCTTTATTGAAAAAAAAATAAGAACTAAGAATAACAGCTATTATGTCAACAATTTAAGAATTTCAACCTTCAAAGACTTTATGAGAATCAAGAATAGAATCATTCTAGAAAAAAGTTCTCTAACAGAAGACATTTTCTACCCACTAAATCACTTCAACTCACTTTATGAAACAACCTTAAATCAAATCCAAATACTTCAAGATAAACTCTCAAATACATTTTCCTCGCCGGGTATTGATAAGTCAATATCAAATGAGATTTCTAAAAGCTTATATCAACACTACTATAAGCTGGCACAAATAAGATACAATCTGAACTTAATACAATCCAAAATTTTGAAATTGAGCAATGCTGACGATGTTTCCTATGTGTTAAAAGAAAGAGCAAGAGTTTACAATGATGCTAAACAAATTGTCTACAACCAACAGAGAGCCTGCTCTCTTTACGGTAATTGTTGATTTGAGAGAATGGTTTATAGGAACAATGCCAGTTAGTAAACATTCGTTATTTATTTATTTATTTATCTTATCTAAAATGTACTTCAGTATACTTGATATTTCCTGGCCTTCTCAATGTCAATGCCTTAGACAAGCTAAACCAGAACAATCACATCTGTAAAAAAAAAAAAAAAAAAACAAAAAAAAATGCTGCTGCTGCTTTTCACCAAGTCAAACATTAATAACTCTACTATACCCGACAAAATCTGACAGAAAAGTACTATAGTTGCAACTTTTCCAAACCACAAAAGGTCTTGTAATAAAAAAACGTATTGAGAGAATCTCATTCCCATTTCCGTCCCGGTTCCGGCATTATCACGTGATGTTTCTAAATCCGGTTCCGGCGGACTGTCAATTTTATTTTTTTTTTTTTTTTTTTTTTTTTTTTTTTTTTTTTCTTCGTAAATAAAACAAAATATGTCAAAGTTCAGCAGCAGATAGTGGCAACAAGATCGCACACAAATGGATCAAGAAGTGAGGAAATGGGCTGAGGATGCCACTCAAAAACTAGAACAGGCACAAGATACAGGATTCAGGGCAAATTCCCGACTTGAACAAACAAAAATAGATATCAGCCTCAATAATGACAACCTGATAAAGGGCAATTTCATGCTAGACTCAATCAACCAACAATTGCAGCTTTTAGAGACTATTTATGAGTCAATTGAATTGAACATAGAGGACAAAGCACAAAGTGTTGACATGTTGAGTAACTACTTGGGCAATACTGTTGAAGAACTGGAAACTGAGTTTGATAAGCTGAAGAGCATAAAAGTTGATAAGTCGCTTTCTACAACTGAGCAGACGCTATATGACTTTGTTTCCAGTGAAGTCCTTGATGATTTACAGATGGAGTTCAGTAAGATTGACCATTATTTTAAAGGTTTACTTTTTGAATTGGACGAACTTTTGAAATCTTTAAGATCAAAATTAAATGATTTTAGCGAGAGGTACAGCAGATTGGATAAAGTTATAACAACAGTCACAAACGCTATATGGATTGGTGCATTGATTGAAGAGAATAATAAGCTAGAAGAAGAGCTGGCTTCATTGATTGAATCTATAACAAATCACTACGATCAATGTTCTAAGGGTTTGGATATCATTGAAGGGAAAGCTATCGGGATAGCAGATGATGAAAAAACAGAGCTTTTCGGAGTATTGGCTAAAGACTTCGAAGAAGTTCCAGACGTGATATCTGATATTGAGGAAGTTTTTGGAGACATTGAACAGCGATGCAAAAAGATTGAAGAATTTCTCAAGAGTAAATCATACGCTACAGCCCTAAAGCAACTATTCATAGAGCTATCTGAGTTTGGCGAACAAGAATTGATAAACATGCTGTCCACAGTCTCAATACAAACAAATTTGTTTCAAAATAAAACTATAGAAATTAATGAAAAATGTGACGAAGCCAATGAACTGATTAGACACTACCAGAAGTTTGTTCGTTCTTATTATAGTTTGATATTAGAATTGAATAGAAGAAAAACAACTCAAGAAGCAATGGAGAAAATAGCTTCGGAAGCTAATTCAAAGCTCCAATCGCTACAAGAAGAAGATTTTAGGTTCAGAAATTCGTTCATGAGCAACAATGGACCATTCTTACCTGGAAATTTATGGACCGGTTTCAGTGATGATACTCCATTGATACGAACAACATTCGAATACAGCACATTACCAGAGATAAGTCAATCTACATTGAATAATGCAAGGAGTACTTTGAGTGGTAGACATTGAGAGTTTTTTTTTTTTTGTCTATTGGATTCTATTTACATGATCTACTTATACTTTGACTCTAAATCAATAAAAAACTCCCTCACTTCCTCAGGTGTAATAACTTTTGGTATTTTCTCCGATGAATGTCTAATTGCAACTTTATTAAAGTCAACTTCTTTATCGCCAATCATTATTATATAGGTATAGCCTTTTCTGATACCTTCTTTGATTCTATTTCCAACTGTTTCCTTTCTAGAGTCAATATCAACGTAAAATTTGTGCTCAACTAGAGATGGTGTATCATTTTCGTCATTTATTATCTTGGAGACTTTGTTGGCATATTCGATATGCTTATCAGAAATTGGAATAATCAATGCTTGTCTTGGACTTAACCAAAATGGCCATTTCCCATTGTAATGATCAATCAAAATAGCTAAAAATCTCTCCAAAGAGCCAAAAACAGCTCTGTGAATCATGATCGGTCTTTTTGTGATTCCATTCTCATTAGTACTATACTCAAGTTCAAAACGGTTTGGTAATTGGAAATCTAGTTGTATCGTTGCGGATTGATGTTCTTTACCGGTATGATCTTTCAAGACGATGTCAATTTTTGGGCCATAAAAAGCACCATCCCCTTCATTAAGCTCCCATTCTTTCCCTGAGTGTTCCAAAGCGGTTTTCAAAGTTGACTCAGCGTAATTCCATTCTTGTAGTTCACCAATATATTCGTCAGGTCTAGTTGATAGAAGCAGTTTATAATTTGGAATGTTGAAAATTCTGTAAACCTGGTCAATCATTTGTAAACATGATTCAATTTCTTGCTTAATTTGGTCTTGTGTACAAAAGATATGTCCATCATCTTGATGGAATCTTCTCACTCTCGTCAACCCAGATAATGAACCACTTGACTCATTTCTATGCAATGAACTGAAATCTGAAAGCCTTAACGGTAATTCATGATAGGAACGATCGAATCTTCCAAAAATGATACAATGTCCAGGACAGTTCATTGGCTTCAAACCGTACTCCTCCTTTTCCAAGTCACTTCCTTCGACCCTAAACATATCATCTTTATAATTTTCCCAATGGCCAGACTTCTCCCATAGCTGTTTTCTATAAAGTAGAGGAGTAATCACCTCTTCAAATCCATATCTTCTTTGTTGAGCTTTCATGAGCGTCACGAGCTTATTGAATATTCTTGTTCCATGGGGTAGGAAGAATATGGATCCTGGTGTGACCTGATCTATGATGTAAAGTTGTTGCCTTGTTGCAATCGATAGATTTGTGATCGATGAGGATGGAGGTGTTGGTTTTGAGCAATAAGCTCTGGAATTTTGCAGTAAAAAACGGGTTCCCCGTATAAATTGGGTATTCATTTTGCTTCCTAAAACTATAAAACAACAAAATAGAGCGTGAACCTCCCGATTATCCCTCACAAACTGCCCTGGTTCAAACAAAGATAAAGCTCAAAGTTTTTCCTGGCTTTAAAAGCCAAAACAAATTGGTGTTTGGATGCTGCTTTTTTTTTTTTTTTTTTTGATTTCCGCGAATTTCTTTAGATTTTCTGTCGATTTTGATATTTAAGAAAAACTCAACGAGAGCTAGGAAAACACAGTAAAAGAGAACAGTTCTGCTCATTGCTTATTGATATTCACTCCTTAGATAGTTCGTTTATTGCTGGTTTCGTTTGTTGAGATGTCTGATATTTTGAGATTGCTGAAAAAAGATTTGTCGAAAAAGGGTAAACAGGAGCTTGTAATTGACGAGAAAGATGTCACTTCAGATATAAACAAAGCAACGCATCTAAAGCTATCAGATGGGAAGCTATTCGAACTGGGCCAAGAGACAGATTTCGTTGTTGATGGGACTCCTGCTAAACTAAGAGCTATCTACTTTGCATGGGCTAACCAGAATTTATCAGCTGCTGAATTTGTCACTGACTCTCAAGCTAAAAACATCCAAACGTTAACTTTCTTACAAAGAACTGATCTGATCAATTGGTTAAGTGGGAAATCAAATGAATCAGAGTTCCTCAAATCTACCACTTCCGCTGCGACTATTGAGAATGAAACTAAGAAAGAAGATTCGATGGATATTGATGATCCATTTTTAGATGCGATACTGGCAAAAGAGCGCACGTTAATTGATCATAATAGTTCTTTAAGAGGATTCAAAGCTGTCGATTTCAGTAATGTTGGACGTGAATGCGAAATTAAAATAGTTAAGGTGTTGAAGAGAAAAGGTGCTGACTTGACAGGTTCTAGCTCAAAACCAGGCTCAAAAAACTCACAAGGTAATAAGAAGAGACGTCAAAACCCAATAATATTAATCTCCCCAGCCGCATCTGCTCTAATATCAATCACAAATATCAAAACATTTTTTGAGGAATCTTTATTCGTCGAGCCAAACTCTACAAATCCTAATGACCAACAATATCTACATACTGAAGGTGATATTAGAAATGTTTCTCATGTATTTCCAAAATTAGGCAAACAGACATTTCTAGTTGTTAATAACACTCAGAAATTTTCAAAACCTGAATACTGGGACAGAGTTGTTGCTATCTTCACTACTGGTCAGCAATGGCAATTCAAAAATTACAAATGGTCAAATCCAAGTGAACTGTTCCAAAAAATTAAAGGATATTATTTCCATTATGATAAAGATCCAATACCGCAGCAATTAAAAGATTGGAACGTTGAAAGAATAGGATTAGATAAACACAGAAGATTCAGAGACGCACAAGTTTTGAACTATTTCTGGGATAATCTAGAAAAATCGATGCTTGCCAAAGGATGGACCAGTTGAATTGGGCGGAAATAGTGAGTAAAAAAAAAAGAAAAAAAGAGGTGTATTATAAGTTTTGAAACGAACTCAATAAAATAGACAAAATAATCTAAAAACTTTCTCAAATGCCTTGTAAATTATTCGCAAAGTCAGTTAAATATACTGTCGGGCTTCCGATATTTTCAAGGTTTTGAAATTTCGCGCAAAAAAATTTACTCAATAACCTTGAATCGAAGCTATACATTTCATCCTTTAGGAGAAAAAAAAAAAGCATTCCCTGTTTAATATTGGTCATGTCACTATCAAAATCAGTTTATAGCAGACTTGGAACATCTTCAATCCTTTTTCCTCGCTTGAAACAACCTCAATTATCATTTATACGGCATAATCTCAAGATATACGCCAATAAAGCAATATCAAGACACAATTGCACACAAATAAGGAAATATTCACAACCAACTAATAACGTAGAATCAGCAGACCAGAAACAGCTGCCCAAAAAACCAAAAACGAAAGAAGATTTTTTAGCTGGTGCCAATTCTTTTGGTGAAAGACTAAGAATTAGAGCAAAATGGGTTTTGAAAGGGAGCATGAGACCATTCAATGTTGATGATTTTAGTGCTTTCTTTTCGTGGATTGTTGTCGGTAATATTCTGTTGATTGTCTTGGGTACAACAACATTTGCATCATTGGTGATTTATTTGGCAAACACAGTTTTTGCTCAAGAGCTAGTTGCTAAAACACTGGGTAATTTTATAACTAAGAATTCAGGAATGACCGTTATTTTTGAAAGTGCTATTGTTCCTGACTGGAGAGATGGTAAAATCTCTTTCAACAAATGCTTTGTATCGAAAAGGCCTAAGAATAAGAAGAAAACTGTGTTTGTTAAAGGGTCTCAAGCTGATGCCATTGCAAAAGCTGCTCAAGGTGAAGAAATTGTAGAGACTGACCCAGATGAACCGTATGATGATGGTAATTATACACAATTTGACCTCACTATTGATCAAGTTAACGTTTCACTATCTATAAGTAAGTTTGTTAATGGAAAAGGCATTCTTGGTGAAGTTGAAGTTCATGGTTTAAGAGGTATTGTTGATAGAACCCACGTTCATTGGGATCCAGATGACGATGCGAGAAATTATAAAAATATTTACAAACCAGGAGATTTTGAGATAGATAATTTCAAAATGACCGATGTTTTGTTCACTTTGTTGCAACCTGATGGATTTAGGCCGTTCAATGTTAGTATTTTCAACTGTGATTTGCCAGTTCTAAGAAAAAATTGGTTGTTTTTCGATTTTTTGAATGCTAATAATATTTCTGGTTCATATGATGACTCATTATTCACAATTCACAAGCGTCAACGTCCAGACGATTTCAATTCAGATGCTTTAGAACAAAATTCGCCATGGAAAAGAATCACTAGATGTCGGGTTGACTCGTTAAATGTCGACCATTTAAACACAGGAATGGATGGCCCATTCGGTTGGATCACGAGTGGAGAAGTTGATATGATTGGTGATATAATGGTACCCGAAGATGAAGGTGTGAACATGACTGAAATTCTACATGAAATCAGGGACAGTATAGCTAAAGAAGCTAGAAGAGCAAAAATTTTGAACAAACCTTTAGAAACAACAAGCAAAGAAAAAGGATCCACAAAATATTTCATTGAGGATTTACAAATCAAACTAATGAATGTCAAAGCTGCTGTTCCAATCTTCACAAGTGATCTGTCTTATGTTAATTATGCATTGATTCGTCCTATTGTTGGCTATATCAATTCTAGAAAGACCTACATCCCAATAAAATGCAGAATAGTAAAGAACATTGAAGATTTTGATGGTTCATGGACTGTTTATGATTCTCTACTGATGGATGATATTAGTATTGAGGTGTACGATGCTTTTGCTAATTATGTTGCAAATGAAGAAGTTAGAACGTTGAGAATGAAAAGAGTTGGATTTTGGTCATTACAGATCATTATCCAAGTTCTCCTAATGAGTTTGGGGGCTATTGCATAACGTTATGAGCTTTTATTTCTTGTCCATATTTTAATTTAAAAATCATTGAGTATATTGAAACATTACTGACCCAAATGTACTTATTGACGTTTCGAGTTAGCTCTCAATCGATATGAAAAAACATCAATTACATGCTGCTTATCGAAACAACACGATACTTCACTGTGCTGAAATTAAATCATAACTGACCGAAGGCTCATTTTGATGTGTTTTTGAAACAATCAGAATATAGCATAGAAAACAACACCCGTAACTATCAACGAAATCAGAGATATGGCTTCAGTACTAATCAAAAGCTTGATATAAGAGGCTCGTATATCAATTATTCAACCACTAACACCCAACCGTCTAACAAAGCCTCAGTACAAACGAGAATTTACGATGGTGCTTATCGCTATGCTCCAATTGCATCTTTATCATTTGCGCTATTGATAACAAAACTGTTTTCAAAGAAGTTCATTTCTGTGGGTATGGTTTATAGTGTTTATGGATCTCTGATCTCCATAATTGCAGTAAGAAGAATAAGAGTTATAAAAAACTTTTATAATGAAGAGACTGAAATATTTTACTATAAAACGAGTGGTAATACAGTGTTACTAATGGATGTTGTTAGTATCTTGAGCTATTTGGCGTTGTTGGTATTAATTCTACGGATAAAGTTTGAATAAACGTATAATTTCACAAGATTTTTGGGGGAATTTGTTAGTTTAGCTAGTTGCTGGGTCTAGAAAGTCCCTTCTTCCCTCAAATTCTAATCAACATTTAAGAAAAAGGATTAATAATTAACCTGGTACATTTGAGAGAAGCGTTAGAATATTGTTTTGAAACAGAGTTGCATTTATTCAAATTTTAATAAGTATACTTCAATACGTTGGCTTAGTAGTGCTGACAATACAGATGACCCTTACTCTTAATGACTTGACTCGCAATGGTTTCCAATAAGAATGGATAGAGAATCCTCACTCATAATTATATATACATTCCATATGATTTTTAGGCAGAATCAGATCAAATACCGGCTAGCGTGTTTTTGGATTCCTTGTAATAAATGTAGACAAAAGATTAAATTGGTAATATTCAAAATATATTGAATCTTATACTATAAATATTTAAGGCTGGCTGGAATATTGGAATCTGCTCGAATCCGTAGATCCCTTTAATAGTGAATAATATATTTTCTAGTGACCAAATAATAAAGGTATTAAAATTGCCAGATAAAGAAGTCAATATATAAGAACATTTATATATATGTATACAAATGTGTGACTGAATACTGAAAAAAAAACTCTAGCTTGAATAAATGAGACGAAACAAATTTAGCAATATCAAAAGGCCCTAAATCAAAAAAAAAAAAAAACCAATGTCAAAAATGTAAAAGCAAAAGCAAAAGCAAAAAAGAAAGAAAGAAAGTTGAGCTCATTATATCATTAGAATTGTTATGTTATTTTAATAAGTAATATTTTTCCCCTTTTTAAATCTGATTGGAGAAGCCAAAGAATCGTCACTACTGAAAGGTTCAGAATAGACCGTTTCTTGTGTGATATCGCCGATTGTTGCTTGGGCTGTTGAAGCTGGTTGTGGATTTAGAACTGAAGAGGAGCTTTTATAGACGATATTTCTAGATGGTGAAGTGCTTAACGGGAATTCTAATACTCTTGATGGGGAAGAAGTAGAGACTGGCGATTCAAGGATATGAGATTTATTCAGCTTAGATAGATGTTTATCAAGTTTTTTCTCCTGTCTTTCAAAGGAGTCTTCAGGAGTTGGCGATCCTGAGCCTGATTCGGCACTTGTTTGATTCGTGTTCGAGCTTGATGATGAAGACGATGGGAACTGGAAATGTTGAGTTACTTGGAGATTATCACTAGATATTTCCGTTAACCCACTGATTTGGAGACTGTCATCATCATTTTCCAAAATTTTGACATCAATAGGTTCGTCAAGAGCAATGGGAGTTGAAGATGATAAAGCCTGTCCATTAGGATATTCTTCCTTATAACTTTCAGTAACAACTTCAAATTGTTTTAATATCTTAGAGTCGTGTTTCAAAGCACTTAGCTGCTCATAACTTTGTAGGACCAACAATTCTTCCGCATCACCTTTCCCAACGCACATTGGTATTGTTTCAAACGGGAGGTATGCTTTTTGGATATCCTGCACTTGAAGTTCTTGTATAGGTTTATCGCACTTAAACCTGGATTTTGAGAAAATAGAGCCAATCAGGGACTTTGCCAACTTCACAGATAACACAACTCCCAAGAAAATTAATGTAGTATTCACAATTTCTTCATTTTCTTTATAGATTTTGTAACTTGAATGTGATTTCCAAAATTCTATAGAATCTCCAGTGAGCACAACAACCCTTTCTGGGATATATTTTTTACCAAAATCAGTAAAGACGTCGGTCAGTTTTTCCTTGTTTTGCTTCAAAAATGATTCAAAATCATGAACCAAATCATTACTTAGCACATTATAAGAAGGACATTCATCCGAAAACGTATCAGAAATAGTATTACCTTGTGAAGGTGGTAATTGATAGGTTTCAGATGGTTGAGAGACATCTGGAACAGGGGTATTTGAGGGGTCTATAAGGTGCCCTAGTTCAAATGTTAGTTCATTCCTTAAGAATTGAATAAATTCAAAAATACACACAAAACGACCATTCCAATTGAGGCAATTGATTGAAAATACCGACACTGATCCATGGACTAAGCAGTGTTACTGCTAGCAGTCCAATGAGGGGAAATAAGAAGATCATATTTGGCTTTCTACTAAGCTGGAACTTTCCACATCAAAAAAAAAAGATTGTAGAAACTGTTTATTTTGTTTTCATTTACGGGAAAATCAAAGGGAAAAAAAAAAAAAAAAAAAACATATAAAACTTATCCCAAATATAGAAAATTTCCTATTTTGGATAATCACCAATATTTTTAAGTGTCCTGATTTGTTAAACAATTTTGGTTTTAAAATTTTAGTATACTAACAAAACCTGTCCCGGTTTATCATTCAAAGAATCTTAAAACTGTTTATTTCGTCTATATAGAGCGTTAAAAGCTTCAGCAAAAAAATGAATATCAGTCTTCAAGATATTATCTATAAATCAGGCTACCAACATCTCCACCAAAACCTCTTTAATCAGACAACATTCCCTTAAAATTCCTCCAAAATGCAAAATTCTTTCACTCATCGCGATGTTTAAAAAAAAATTCAAAACAAAAAAAAAAAAAAATTTGTTGAAGTAGTCGTTTTGGCCTAGTAAAGAAAATATCACTGAAGTTGCTTTCAAAATGGATGTCCACGCTTTACTGAACTGCTTTGGGGCTACTCTGAACCCGGATCAATCCACCAGAGAACAGGCCGAGCTGCAGTTACGTCAGGCTGAAAAACACATTGGATTTCTAGGTGCTTGTTTGGACATTCTATCAAATTCTGAAATCAACCCGGCTATTAAGACTGCCACGGCTGTTTTCTTCAAAAATCGTATTGTTCGTCATTGGGACGATGACTTTCATGAATCAGATGAAGAAAAAATTGATAACGACGAAAAACCAGTTATAAGAGATCGTATATTGGGTACTCTAGTCAGCTTACAACCAAAATTGAGAAAACAACTGGTTCCTGTTTTGAACTCCATAATCAAAGCCGATTATCCTAAACAGTGGCCTAAACTGATTGATCATGCTTTAGAACTATTGTATACCCAAAATTTAGATGCTGCTTACACTGGGTTATTATGTTTTGCTGAAGTTGCATCTTCCTTTAGATGGATAACGAACGGAGACAGACCGGAATTAGATGCTCTGATATTAGCACATTTCCC
Organism: Wickerhamomyces bisporus; assembly: GCA_024271855.1. NCBI lineage: Eukaryota > Fungi > Ascomycota > Saccharomycetes > Phaffomycetales > Wickerhamomycetaceae > Wickerhamomyces > Wickerhamomyces bisporus. The sequence goes on from JANBXE010000019.1 coordinate 213,041, forward strand.
AACTTTATTACAAGTTGCTGAAACCTTATTGAAAGAAGAAAGCCCGGAAGCTGGTGAAATGACTGTTTTATTGCTGAAAACTTATAAATATTCAACTTATCACGATCTCCCTCAACCATTACAAACTTTAGAAAGTTTCACCAATTGGGGAAACTTCCATGTCGGTGTCATTAACAAACCTTTACCAAAATATGTTTTAGCCTTGGATGAAAGTGAAAGAAGATTGAATCCTTGGGTCAAGTCTAAAAAATGGGCTTATGCTAATCTAAATCGTTTATTTCAAAGATATGCTTCTACTTCGTTATCAAGAAGATTCGAATACTCAGCTTTCAAAGACCTTTATGTTGAGAATTTTGTGCCTCAATTGTTGAACCTATATTTGAATCAAATTGATGAATGGTGCTCACAAAGGTTGTGGATCGGGGAAGAATCTTTATATCATTTGATTAGCTTTTTGGAAAACGCCATTACTCAAAAACAAACATGGCCATTAATCAAGCCTAATTATGAAATTTTAGTTTCCCATTTCATCTTCCCATTGTTATGTCCTTCAGATGATACTTTAGACAAATTTGAAAATGATCCAGAAGATTATATTCATACAAAATTAGACATTTATGATGATAACAACTCCGCAGATCTTGCAGCTATGTCATTGTTAGTTACCTTAACTTCTAAAAAGAAGAAAACTACACTGGAAACTATTCTACAATTTGCATTTAACTTATTGAGCCAATTTAAAGACCCGTTATCACAATCAGTTGAGGACGCTAAGAAATTAGAAGGTTCTTTACGTTTGATTGGTACATTGTCTTCACATTTTACAAATGAGAAATCACCATATTACCCACAAATGGAGCAATTTTTATCAACGTTGATTATTCCACATTTTGATAACCCACACTCATTCATCAAGGCGAGAACCTCTGACGTTGTCTCCAGATTTGCCGATATTACATTCACAAACGATGCTAACCTTGGCGCATTATATCGTGGTGTGTTGGGGAGCTTCCAAGATGATCATTTACCAGTTCAATTGGAAGCCGCCCTTGCATTGCAAAGTTTTGTTAAAGTTCCACAATTTCAAGAAGCTTTGAGTTCTGTTATTGTTCCAACTATGCAGAAACTTTTAGAACTATCAAACACTATTGATGCTGAAGCGATCTCTTGTGTTATGCAAGAACTTGTTGAGGTTTTCAGTGAGCAACTTCAACCATTCGGTGTTGATTTAATGACCAATTTAGCTGAGCAATTTTTAAGATTAGCCAAAGAATTGCACGATGCTTCAAACGTTAACCCTGATGACTTAGATGGCGAATATGATGATCTCTCAGATAAACAACTCGCTGCTTTGGGTCTATTGAATACTATGATTACTGTTTTATTATCATTTGAAAGCTCAGCGGATGTTGTTTTTAAGCTGGAAGAAACTTTCTATCCAGTTGTTGACTTTGTTTTCAGAAATAATCTTGAAGATTTTTTCAAAGAAGCCGGTGAATTGATTGAAAACTCAACTTTCTTGACTAGAACTATTTCAGGTGTTGCATGGAGATCGTTTGAATTGATAATCTCTTCATTAACCAACGGTGTTGGCATTTTATATCTGGAAGACTTGATGCCAGCTCTAAACAATTTCTTAGTTTATGGAACTGATGAACTTAAAAGAAATCAAAATTATACAAGTGCCATAATTCAGCTATTTGATTATATCTTAAGTTCTGAAGATTGTTCAAGTGATGAATTGGCATATGGTGGTGAACTTGCTCAAAAATTGATATTAGCATTGGGTGAACTATCTGAACCATTTGTCAAAAACGTTTTAACCAAAACTATCAATGCTGTCATCAATGCTGACAGTATTCCAAACATATTTGCTATTAACATGATCAACGTTGTCGTTAGTTCTTTGATCTATCATAGAGTTTTAACTTTAACAACCTTACATGAAGGTAACTTTATCTTGCCATTTTTCAATCTATGGTTCCAATATATTGAAAAATTTTCTAGAGTTTATGATATGAAACTATCAACACTAGGTTTGTTAGGCTTGATCAATTTAACTAGAGAAGAATTTGTTTCATTACAAATGACCTCTTTGGTCCCAGAATTCGGTCATAAGCTAGCTATTTTGATGGATAAATTACCTGAAGCAATTCAAAACTTGGAAAAAAGAAGAAAGGAATACGATGGTGAGGAATTCACAAACAGTAATACATTTGGATACGAAGATGAATGGGAAAACGAGGATGTTGACGATGAAGCAGAAGCTGCTGCAGGCGATGATTATTTGAACTTCTTGGCTGAAGAAGCGAAAAAACTAAAACCTAACAACGGACAGTTTGATGACGATGACTATGAAGATGATGACGATATTGTGGAAGATGCTTTGGCTAATACTATATTGGATTCTGTTAACGTTTTTTATAACTTCAAAGAAACAGCATTGGGTATCCAAGCAACTGATTCTGTCAAATATCAGCAAATATTCGGGGGATTGAATCCGGAGGAGCAAGAGATATTACAAAATGTGATAGATTTATAAATTGAACTACATAGATTCTTCAATAAAAAGTTAAACGTATTTAAACTTGTTGGTAAGGGTTTCTTTGACGAAGCGATGAGCATCACGTGACTCCGGATTTAGCTTTTATTTAGACTTTATTTATTTCATTAATAATGATTGTATGGTTATGCTTTAAAGCTTAAAATCAAGTTTAGCTCTTTATATATCAGTATCGCTTACCTTTAAACTCTCTACTTTAATAATTAACAAGGTATGACTATTCAAAGTCAATCAATTCCGGTCAATGGATTAGAAACTTAGTTGTTTCGGCCACGATTCTTCAAGAAAATTTTAAAATTTTTTTCCATCGCTACTAGTTAAAGAAACCTTTAATATTAGTTCAAACCGTCTTATTACAGAATCAATATCTGATATATATTCAAACCAATGAGCTATATAGCCGGTAAATTTGACAAATCAGGCTCGTTCTTTGCCACAGTTTCCTCAAAATTAGGAAAGAAAGAGATTACTATTTCACCGATACAGAAAGAATTAGATGAGGTTATAGTGTCAAAATCATTAGCAGTCTCATTTAATCTTGAAGAAGACCAAGAAATTACCTTATTTGAGTGGATTTATACGAAGAAATCTACAAATAGTAAATCCAAGAGACGACTATCTTCAAATGGAAATTCGACGCAGGATAGCAAATCTGCCTCATATTTAGCAGTTGCTTTGAACGATGGGAGAATACTGATATTCTCACCTTTTCAAAAGGTTCTTGTGAATGAAATCAACACAAAGTCCAAAATTACAGCATTGTCTTCTTCCATAGATTCGTTTTGGATTTCTGACTCCAAAGAAGCCAAAGAATACACACTCAATGGACCAGAGCCAATAAATACTATAATTTATCCAAAACATGTCAAAGAAGTCTCGAGCCTGCATACATTGAAGCATAATTTTAAAAACTACCTTATTGTTGGTGGCAAAAGTGCCCTATTGATTGACGAGTTGAATAATGAAGTTGTTGGTGAGCTATCCAATCCTGAGGATAAATCAAAATCATCAATCAAATATATCACTTCAAAAAATGACACCATTTTGATCGCAAAAGAGGACTCTACATCCATTACAGCATTTTCATTAACTAGTACTGAGCTCTTATTCACACTTGAGGCCTCAGATCCAATAATATCCTTGTTTTCAATTGAGCAATCTATTGCGGTCGTCACTACAAAAGGTGAAGGCCAGATATTTAAAGATGCATTAGACTTTAACACCCCTACAACGACATCAAAAGTTTTCTCAAACAACAAAAATATCAATTTTATCAACGCTGTATCATATTCATCTCAATTTTTGGCTGCATGGGTTGATATTATTCCAAAGTTCAAATTGATCACTCTTAGAAGAATAAAAGCCCAAGTCGAAGTCGATGTCCAGTTTGTTCCTAAACAAAAGCAAAGTGGCACTGCGACCAAAGTGCTAGAGCCTTTCTACGCTGATCTTGAATTAAACCCTGACTATACTTTCAATGAAACTGAACTTCCATCGTTAATCGTAAAGAGTATTGACTTTCCACAAAACTTACTTCAAATATTAGTTTCCAATGAAGATCAAGCTAAAATGAAACATGTTGTTTCCCAATTATCTAGAGATGCTGCTGTTAAAGTTTATAACATTTTGAGTGATAGAATCGCATCCAATCCAACTGAATCTGCCACTTTGAATATTTGGTTAAAATGGTTGCTGATCAGTCATGGGCAAGTTATTAATGCTTCCACAAACTTCAAACCTTTGAAAAGCTCATTGAATAGAAACCTAAAGCAACTTCAAAACCTGTTGGGTCTTCAGGGTAGATTGGAATTGTTGCAATCTCAACTTCAACTGAGATCCCAAATATCTTCTGGTGAAATCTTTGATACTGAAACCCCTGTCGATATAATTGCTAAAGCTGAAGAAAACATCACCTACGTCAACGGTGAAAATGATGACGGTGCCGATGTTATTGAAGCCGGTGGAAATTCTGAAAGTGAAGGCGATGATGAAGATGAAGAAGATGCTGAAGCTGGAACTGAAGAAGAAGGAGAAGAAGAAGAAGAAGAAGAAGAAGCTAGTGAAAAGGAAGAAAATTAAGCTAATACAGAGTAATATAGAATACAACCTTTTCAAAATAGATAACTTGGCATTGCAAATATCATAAATATGCTGTAGTATTACATATAGTTGAACAGAAACTTCATGAATCATTTATTTTGTATTTCAACAAGTTGTTGGACTTGTAGTCTACAAATGTCTTTGAGATCTTGAACATCAGCTTTTAGCTCTTCCACTTGCTCTGATTTCTCGCCGAGAACCTCCAATGTCTTTTCGTGACGTCTGGAGTATAACTTGACTTCTTCTTCTAGTTCATTAATTCTTGACTTATAGTTCTCCACTTCTTCATTGTCCCTCATCAATCTTACAATCTCCTCATTAGCTGCCTTTTTATCATAAGTCAACTTGTTCATTTCTTCTTTTAAAGTTGATAGTTCGGTCTCCAAACGACGAACCTGGCTACTCATTTTTCCTATTAATTGAACAGAGGTTCCACCGATAACTGAAGAAGACATATTATCACCTCTGTGTCCATTGTTAAACTGCGAGACTGGTGAGTTAATTGTATCATTATCTCCAAAATCTGAAAAACTATCATCTTGGCCTCCAATGAATGAACCGTTTCCTTGAAAAACTGCCGATGCTTTACGGCTTTGTAATGGAGTGGTTGAAGATTCACCCAGGCTAATATCTCTTGCTTCCCAACCTTTAGCATATTTTAATGAAGGTGTTGATGTATTTCTTGAAAACATAGGGGGGGTAGAATATTCAGGGATCACCAGTTGTTGTGATTGAACAGTCTCTTTGACTTGTCTTTCTAACGATTGGATCCTGTATTCTAAAGCTGATTTGTCTTGGTTGAATCTTAGTTCTTTTTCTTCTAAAGTTTCTTCAGTCTCTGACAATGATGTTGATAATCTCTTAATTTCAATCTCAAATTTGGTATTATTGCACTTCAAAGTTTCTAGAGACGCTTTTAAATCTTTGATCTCCTGAATTTTAGATGATAGATCATTAGATAAAATATCGTTTTTTAAATTAGCCTCGTTTAACTGAGACTGTAGCTCGGATGTTTTAGATTCAAAATCACTAATCTTACCACTTAAAGACGCTTCAATACTTTGCCAATTCTCAGTGGCTGAAGTGTACTGAGTTTGTAAGATATCGTACTGTCTCAATAATTTAGCATAACTTTCATCATTTTCAGAAGTTGAAGTTTGAGCATTTTCAGCTTGGAAACGTAATTGTTCAATTTTTTCCTCGAATCTCGAAACCTCCCTAGTATATTCATCTTTAGAAACAATATATTTTTGTTTTTCTTTTTCCAGTTGTCTTTTTAATTCGTTAATCTCTGCAGTATATCTGTTCTTTTCTTGTACAATAACCTGGCTCAACTCTTCGATTTTAGATGTTAACTCTTGATTTCTGGAGATCTCCTCTTTCAAAGAGTCCTTCTCATTATTTAACTGGATTTGCATGGTTTTAGAGTTAATATTAGCTTGTTTTTCAGACTCTTGAATTTTCTTTATTGACCCTTTTATTTCTCTGTTCTCTGCTTCTAAAACTTGAAGCCTCTTGGATAACTCTCTAATTTCATAATCATTTTCAGACTCTTTAACTTTCATCTTTTTGATTGTATTATTATATTTCAGCTCTTTAACTGATAGCTCCTCTCCTTCTTTCAACAATTGGGCAATCTTTTGATCTTTTTCTTTGATAATTTGATCATTGTGTATATTTGACTTACTCAGCATGGTATTTGTAGATGAGTTCAAGTTCTTAACCTTCTCTTGTAAGCTAAGTTTCTCTTCAGCCAATGATTTATTCTTTGACTCAACACTCAAGAACTTGGATTCAGCATCTGATATCAGTACCCACAATTCTTCAGGAGGTAATTCTTTGAAATTTTGTGGAAATAGTGACACAGACTCATTTCTTGGAACTTCAATTGACGCATTTCTCGTAGACGCTAAAGACTCAACTGGAGATGTAGTAGACGGGGACCTCACTTCATCAATAGAATTCTTAACACTAAAAGATGGTACTAGCGGTGAAGGTTCTGGGGTGGATCCTCTAGACTTTTGGTCTTGTTGAGCTACATTCCCAGAAGATGTTCTCTTGGATTTTCCTGATTTTGCAGCAAGTGCTAGCCTTTCTTGTAATGTAAGTCTTTTTTTCTGAGAGGGAATTGGATTTTTTGATTCCACGATTGGTTCCTCGACTGTTACAAGTTCTTCGACTTTATGCTTTTCAACTTTTTCATTCCCATTTTGTTCAGCTGGTTCTTCAGGTTTCGTTTCTACAGCCAATTGTGTCTGATCCTGTAGAATTGGATTATTCAATTTGGTATCAGCATTTGATAGGACTTCCTTCTTTACATCCTCAGCTTCATCCGTTGCATGATCTGTACCTTTTTCTTGTTGTGCGTTGTTCACTTCAGGTTTCACAGCAATTTGCAACTTCTCTTTGGACTTCTTTTTCCCTTTAGCCATACTTCGATTGAACAATGCAACTTATCACCAACCAACCTCACGAACTTGCAGAAAGCTTTTTAGATTTCCAAACGCTTAATTGAAAATCGCTTAAACTGTTTTGGGGTTTTGTTTAATTCATGATTACGCAATTTTGTTACCCGACCAGTTAAAATATTATTTTGTCACGTGATGATTATTAAGATGTAATATGATAGTAATGGCTTTATCCGGACTTACTACCGCTTTTAGTGGCCATTCCGATTAACTGCGGCAGAGCTGATAAAATTGACAACAACAATAATAATAACAATAACAATAACAAAAGTAATAGCAACAGTAATAGCAACAACGGTTATTATCACATCAAAACAAACAACGTTCTATTTAACGCGCTGCAGATAGAACTGGCATTTCACATATATTTTGGTATTTGTTACTGAAGGCTGATTTATTTTTTCAAAAAGTGCCAGATTGTCATAACTTGAAACCTTCACCAAATTGTTTCTTTCCAGCTAGTGATGCTTTCTTATTAAAATCTTGCCCTCATTCATAGTTCACATTTTCAACAAAAATTCAACCAGCCATGGAAATTTGGACAGTCAACGATTATAAAGATGCTACGAAGTCGCCTCAAGGAATTCAGAAAAAGAAAAGAAAGAGAATCAGTCACACTTGTACCTCCTGCAAGACGAGAAAGGTTAAATGTGATCAAGGAAGACCATGCTCATCTTGTTTGAAAAAACATATACCACCAAATTTATGTATCTATGAGGAGTCGCCGTTTATACCAACGATTGAAGACGCAAAGGATCCTAACGAAGCTATTTTGCTTCTGAAGGAAGAGAACAAAAAGCTGAAACAGCAAATTGAAAAACTTGAGAAAACTTCGTCCACATTTCCAACGCCGTTACTAGAGTCTTTAGAAAAGACTGTCACATTGACTGAAAGCTTATTTGCTAAGAAAGATAGGGTAATCTACAGTGGCTCTACAAGCTGGAGATCTTTGCTTGACTCTGAAGTTGTGCACAAGGATATAGTTCAAACAGCAAGAACATACATCACCAATGCTAGAAAAGAGTGGGAAAATGAGAGAAATTTAAAGGCAATACCCTACGAGGAGTACAGGGATATGGAAGCGTCCACTCCTGAAGACCTTTTAGTGAAGCTTGCTCGATTCCTACCTGACTATAATACACTTCATACTTACTTGGAGATTTATACGAGAAGTTATTGGAACTATTCGATTCCCATATTGGAGCCAGCTGAATTGATGAGAGATTTTGATAGACTTTTTCTGAGAAGTTCTAACCCAGACAGCTATAAAATAGTGGTTCATAACAAATTTGTTGATTATGCTAAAATTGCAGTTATTCTGTTATGTTTCAAATATGTCATTTTAACACTGAACTGTACATTTGTTGAATCCAATATTGATTCAAAAGATCACTTATTGCGTTATTCAGAGAAGTTGTTGGATTATTCTGGATTCTTCACAAAATCTTCAATTCCTGCATTACAAGCACTTATTTTGACTCAGGAAATCAAAAGAATCAATCCTGTTGAAGGAGATGCTGGTGATGGTATCAACTCTTCGCTGATTTTGAAAACTGCTATTAGTATGGCTATATTGATGGGGTTAAACAGAAATATTGACGAAGTATATGATCATGAAACTGAAAGTGTGAGAGAACGGTTGAAAACCATTTGGAGGTATCTTTTTAAAGCAGATGCAATATTATCGTTCAACATGGGTATTCCCTTGTCAATTGAAGACTCATATGTTGACCATTCAACTATAAAGTTTGGAAATTTGAGTGACGATTTAACTTTAATTCTCAGAGAAGCTACTAGGCTTTTAACAAGAATTGGAGATTGTAAACAAAGTGAAATTCTTATAATCATTCAAAAATTTGAAAATTACAACGATGGAGAATTGGTTAAAGTAGCTTCGTCCCTCAAAAAAACACCGACTCATAATGAGTTACTGTCATCTTTTGCAGATGTTGCACTACTCGAGGATAAGATCATGGCTATTTATTATATTCATATACTGTATAATATCTTGTTTGTCGGATGCGAGTCTGACGATGAGAAAAAAGACGTGTTTTACAGTGGAAACAGTAAATATGGTATTCTTGCTGTTACTCATCTTGTTGAACTACTATTAAGACTCAACAAATGGTGTGCAAAGGTTGCTGAGGAAGTTGGTGATGGTGATAGGTCAAAGCTCTACAATATGGTTGAAATTTCCTCTTCAATTGCGGCAGTATCAAGACTCATATTCATTCAAATACATTCTGCTTTTTCTCAACATCTCATCAACTTAATATTGCCTAAACCAAATTGGGCATCTGATCTACCTACAGAACAAATGTTATCTTTAGCAGTGTATGATATTGAAGCGTTGAATGTTTACGATACAACGAACAAGTTGAATAGAGCTTTTAGAGACCCGTTCTTTCTCCATGGTTTGATGACCTTGGCAACTAAGTACATGCTACATTTAAACAATGAGTCATTTGGAAAGGTATTCAGTATGAACTTCTGCCTTCATGCTGTCATTTCACTTTCCAAATATTTCAACTCCGTTTTACGAAAAAAATTACCACATGAAAAACTGGATTTGATGCTAAACATGAAAACGGATGTTAATTATAATGAAGAACGTTATTTTTCAAGACCTGAAAAGGAAGAAAAGCCGAAACCAATGTCTTCAGGATCAAAAACCTCGCTTAGTCATATCTTGACTACAACTACTCCAATTTCAACTTCTTCCGACCCAGAAATTATACAGAATGATTTAGATACAAATTTCGATTTTTTTGGTTGGAAAAACGAGTCTATTGATGAACTATTCAATAATATTTTGATGGATGATACGCTCTTTATGATTAGTGAAGAAAATTCTTTGTTCTCAATGCTTCCGGAAAATCAAGATCCTGCTTCAAATCTAAAAACAAAGCAATGATTTAATTTTTTTTATACTTTTGACCAGCGAAGAAAAAACTTCATCATCATGATTTCAATAATAAATATTGAAACTTCTGAGTCTTCTTGGTAGTATTTGCTCCCTAGTCCATTTTGTTGGGCCTCAATAAAGTATGGAGAATATAAAATGAACTTTTTAAAAAAAAAAAAAAAGAAAAATAATAATGAAGGATGCGAGGTTCGAACTCGCGCGGAGAAACCTCCAGTAGATCTTAAGTCTACCGCCTTAGACCACTCGGCCAACCCTCCGGTTTTTGAAAAAGGAATATTAAATAATTGATATACTCAAACCTCATAATTCAAGTGCATATGCTAAACTTATAAAATGTCACTTTTTTTTTCAGCAAAAACCTATAATATTATGAAAGTAACAAGTTTGGCAGGTGAATTGCGGTAGGATTTATAATTTTCACCTTTAGTGTCTACAATAAAATAGCACTTGTAAAAAAAACAATATAATTAAAAAACACTGTAAATTTGAATCTAATATGAAATTATAATTAAAATAACATTTGAACATTGAGAAATTAAAGTTGCACTAATAAAGGATCTAGAAAATTAAACTGAAAACTGGATTGAAACAATAAAGAACCTTAGCAAAAGTATCAACGAATGATCAAAAAAAAAATTTTACTACAAAAAATCCTAACGAAAGTATTAACAAATGATTCAAAATCTTTATACTACCAACCTTGAAATGGAAAAAAATTATTGCCAGTATTTGAGTCTTCAATATTTGGAGTAAATGAGTCACTGAAGTAAGGTTCACCTGTGGTTGACGATGAGTTTTCTCTTTTAGCTGAAGATGAGGCTCTGCTCAAGTTGATATCATTGGTTGAATATTCCTGATTGTCGAAATCTTCATTTAATGTTACCAAATTGCGAGTATCTAGCAAACTATGATTGAATGAGGGCTCATTATTAGCCAGAGATGGATCTCCACTCAAGTTGATATCAGTGATCGAATATTCCTGGTTGCTGAGGTCTTCATTCGAAGGCATCAAAGTATGAGCATTTGAATAACCATGACTATTTTCAATACTCGAGATGTTGGTTGTGATCGTTTCCAAACAAGGAGACCCATCAACTGGCTGGTTTGGTCTAAAGGGAACAATCTGTGGGATTTCATTAAAGTCTAACAAAGCAGCAACCTGGTTTGAGGATATATCAGAGGAAGGAACAGAATATAAACCTGGATAGTTCAACTGAAAAGGTGAATATGCTTCGCCAGGGGTGTTTTGTGATCCGATTTGAGTACCAGTTTTTTCTTTAGAGTATCTGAGTTCTGTT
>JANBXE010000002.1:0-286148 GCA_024271855.1 Wickerhamomyces bisporus
AACACCACACCCGAACACCACACCCGAACACCACACCCGAACACCACACCCGAACACCACACCCGAACACCACACCCGAACACCACACCCGAACACCACCCGAACACCACCCGAACACCACACCCGAACACCACACCCGAACACCACACCACAACACCACACCACAACACCACACCCGAACACCACACCACAACTAATAGACCTACAAACTGCAATCATTTGTAAATGTCTACTCGTCAATTTGTTGGATAACGGCAAGTTAATGGCCTTTGCATATGGTCTTTTCTAAATCAGGTAGCTTCTCACTCAACCCAGAATCAACGATAATTGATTCGAAAGAATCTTTGAAATACCGCCACTTGCTTGTGATGCAAGTCTCATTTTTACTGTGGTCCTGTAAAGACGATTCATTTTCATAGATATCGATATTCCTATTGTCCTCAATCATTTTCTTGGCATCTATGTTGTAAAATTAAGCTTCAGAATGATCTATAAAGGTACTCAAATGCTTGGTTAAGGTAGTTGGTTGAGCAACATCATACCTGATGCAATTCATAAAACCACAGAGATTTGTCATCTGATATTTTGCAGGTACTATGTAGTTTTCTGAATTCATTTCTGAACTATTCAAGACAAGCCAAACGAAGATGAGGAAAAAGATCAAAGAAGCATTCATTGAGAAATGGCTTTCTGGATACAGGTTGTCTCCTTGTTTTTAAAAATAAAAATCATGGTGATTATATCTCCGTCTTTAAAAAGTTAATGTATATTTCTAACGAAAAAAAAAGGTAGAACACTTAAGTGAGAATCCAGATATTAACGGAACGATTTATATAGCAGGATCTATTGGTACCTGCTCTACATATTTAGCGGACTGATTGGAGTATATCGGTGATTAGAAAGATGTAGTTAATAGTATGCTCCTGCAATTTCACCAATTGAACGAACGGCTCGTTTCATTTTTTTTTTTTTTTATTCTTAGTAGATAGTCTCCTCAGTATGAGTGATCTACAACAGGGTATTTTAAGGGAATATGGAAGAAGCGTGATCTGAATTTTAATGACAAAGAAATTAGTGAAAAATATCAGTTTATAATAAACAGTCAGATATATAAGTTGGCTCAGATAAATGTTCTTGGAATCTTGTATACCCATTCTTTATTAAAAACTTCCTGTTCATTCTCATAAGCTTTTAGATGAACCTCTAGCTTGAAGTTCTCAGAATCAGCAGTAAGTTTTGATTTTGAGTCTAATTTAATTCTCCAATCATCAGCATCTCTACCCATATCATAAGTCCACAAACATTCAGAAACAGCAGATAACGGGTCATTTGGAGTAATTTTGAAAATGTTTTTGTTCCAACTTCCATGATAAATGCCGGAAATGTCTTGAAAGTTTGGAATCTTAACTATACCTGAGTCCTGAATATCAATTAAGGACCATTCATCTTTGGAATAATCGTAAGAAGTCGTTTTAATTCTATCATAAGGTTTGATAATCTCGGTTTCAATTCCTTTCATTATAGTTGGAGATTCAAATTTTGGAGGTTCAACAGTTTCATTGACCAATGGCAAGATTAGCTCACCACTGAACAGTTTCACAGTTGGTATTTCTGCAGTTGGCCAATTTTGTGGCCAGTCAGTGGTTGAAAATGCTAATTTTAGCTTATGGCCAGGTTTCACCTTAATACCTAAAACGTCCAATTTTAGTTTAACGTCATATTTAACGTTTGGTTCCAACCATTTAGGATCTTCGTGTGAATCACGATGTGTCAAATTCAATTGACCCCATGAAATCAAAACGTTTTCACCATTATTTGGATAAACATCAATCAATTTAACAGATAGGTTTGCAATTTTCTTGTCGGATGATAACGATAGTTTAACTATTGGCTCACCTAGCAATTGTAATTCTTCAGTTATAAAATCAGATTCAAATGTTAAACATTTTGAATCCTCTAACCTTTGATCAGCAGGGAAATCACCAATGAAACCGAATGGACAAAAAGTTCCTCTAAATAAACCATGAGATAGAATACCACTTACGTCATATTCAATTTCCGCATTAGAAGATGCAAGTTTATTGTTTGGATTCAAAAACAATGAAGTTGATTTCTTGTTGGTTGGAGTATTTGTTGAGACCCATTCACCTTCTCTGAATGTATATGAATCTTGGATAGTTGATGGGTTTTGAATATATGCTGTTAATTTCGGTAGCTTCAAATCGACAACGTCTTCATCATCATTTGATAAATATTTTTTGAACCAATTCAAAGATAATTGTTGATAACCGATTTTTGGAGCAGGTTCGGCCATTTCAGGATACTCATGAACCCAAGGTCCAACGATAGCTGATGATTCTTTATTTGGCAAGTTTTCAACCATTCTGAAAACAGGTGAAGTATAACCATCTCTCCAACCACCAATAGCCAAAACTGGAATATCCACTTTTGAGTAATCTTCATTAATAGAACCGTGTTTCCAATATTCGTCTTTATATTGATGTTCAATCCAATTTTTCACCATTGGCTCAACTTCTAACCTTTTCATCCAGTTTTCCTTCCATGAAGAGCCAACAATTTTTGGATCTTGAGGTCTTGGTGCATAAATTCCCATTGTTGAGCCCCACCATAGCATATCAGAAGCTAACAAACAACCACCTCTATAATGGACATCATCAGTATATCTGTCATCTGTTGACATTAAAGTTATGATAGTTTTTAAAGCTGGATGTTGTCTAGCAGCGACTTGTAAACCATTAAAACCACCCCATGATTTTCCAAACATCGCAAGTTTACCATTAGACCATTTTTGGGAGACAATCCAGTCAAAAGCTTCAAGTGCATCATCTTGTTCGATTTTCAAATACTCATCTTCCAAGATCCCATCAGATGAAGAGGCCCCTCTCATATCAATTCTAATTGAAGCGAGGCCATTACCTGCATACCATGGGTGTCTAATAGAGTCTCTTTGGATAGTGACATCGGTTCTGTAAGGGATATATTCGATCAAAGAACCAACGGAAAATTTACCATCCCAAGCATCTTTTGGAATCCACATATGAGCTTGTAGTTCAACACCATCTCTCATAGGAATTCTGATGTCTTGTAATTTCAAAACTTCATACTTCAAAGACGATTGTTCCAGGACCTGTGTCAAGGCTTTAACATTGGTATTCCTAACGTTAAAAGCCATCTTTTTCTTCCCTTTCTTTCTTTCTTTCTTTCCTTTTCGTCTTTTTTTTTGTTTTATTAGATACGGATCATGTTTTCATAAATTAATTCGATGAGATTTAAGAGCGTATTTATTAAACCTGTTAGCGTTTGAACAGAGGGTAATAGCATCGTTGGGAATTCCGCTACTGTGCGTACCATATCTGTCCATATTGGGAAAGGGTATGCAATATCTCGTCATCGGTCACCTTCCAGTTGATTAGAATAGGGACAAAGGACAAAAAGTTAATCTTAAGCGATTATCATCCACTACTAGATTAAGTTTTAGTGGAAAAAAAATGAAAATAGCCTATGTTGTAAACCGTTTTTTTTTACATCTTGGGATTATTACAGTCGATCTCATGCATTAACGGAACATTTTTTTAGTGTATGCAGAATATTAAAAAAGAAGTATATTTTAGCAACATCAACAACGATGAGATAAATTTATAAATTAAGTAATACCAAACGACCTCATTTGTCTGATAATGATTTGAAATTTTAATCAAGCATCATCAAAAAAAAAAAAAAAAAAAAAAAAAAAAAAAAAAAAAAAAAAAAAAAAAAAAAAAAATAGTGAAAATGTTGACAGGTAAATTTTTCATATATAACCATAGTTCTCTCTTTCTTTCTCAATTCGATCTCTATTTGTATCATTTCTCTGATTATCGAAAAATGTCTTCTTCAGTAATATCCAAAGAAAAGCTCATTACAGAAGATAATTCCTTCGAGCAGAAATATGCTTCAGCAGAATCTGGTTTGGATCCTTCTATTACTGCAAATGATTTAGTTGAGGCAGAACCAAATGATTTTGCTTTAACACAAAAACTTCATCTAATAAACGATGCCATAGATGAGATTGGATTCACATGGCATCATATTAAATTATTTTGTATTGCTGGTTTCGGTTATTCTATTGACTCTCAAATGGAAATGGTTCAATCTGCAGTTAAAACTTATGTTGATTATCAAATGATAGGAGCCGGAAAATTTCCAATCAGTAATGAGGTTTTCTATGCTGGTCTTATCTGTGGTAGTTTTTTCTTTGGGTTTGGTTCAGATATTATTGGAAGAAAACTCGTCTTTAACTCATCTATTTTGCTAACTTCAATCTTTGGATTCTTCACTGGTGGTATGGACAGTTATCCAATGTATTGTATCTTTATGTTCTTATCAGCTTTCTCAGCAGGTGGTAATATTGCCACTGATGTGTCTGTTTTCTTGGAATACTTACCTTCCAAATATCAATACCTAAACACTTCGATGGCTGCATTTTGGGGTGTTGGTCAAACCATTGCATCTTTAATCTCATGGGCTTTTATTCCAAATTATTCATGTGCAAGTGCTGATTATTGTCCTTCTCATATTAACAGAGGTTGGAGATATTGTTGGTATGTTAATTCTGGTATTTGTTTGTTTGCTGCTTTACTTCGTCTGTTTGTTCTTAAGTTAGACGAAACTCCAAAATTTCTTGTCTCTACAGGAAAAGATGAAGAAGCCATCAGAGTTTTACAAGAAATTGCAACCAAATATGATCGTCCATTATCATTGACTTTAGAAGACTTGCAAAAATGCGGTGATATCACTCCAGATTATTTTGATGCTGAAAAGGATGGGTATGATTTAAAAGTTTTGTTCAAAGTAATTAAAACTAATCTTGCAATTTTGTTTAAAAATCGTCTTGTTGCAAGATCAACTCTCCTTGTTTTCTTGTCTTGGGGTTTCATTGGTATATCTTACTCAACGTTCTATAATTTCCTTTACATCTATATTTCCCTTCATGGTGGTGATACAAGTGCATCCACTTACATCACATATAGAAATGCAATGCTTGCCAATTTCGTTGGTATTTTTGGGCCTATCTTAGCTGGTTTCCTGATTCAGATTAAATTTAAGGCGTTTGGAAAAAATATCGTTGTTGGTAGAAGAGGTACTATGATTTTTGGTTCGCTTTCAACAATGGCAGTTTTATTTGGTTATACAACCGTCAGAACTTCATCAGCAGATGCCGGTTTCAGTTCAGCTACCTATTTCTTTGTCAACATTTATTACGCAGCAATCTATGCTTATACACCGGAAATTTTCACAACAAAAGCTAGAGGGACTGGTGTTGGTTTCTCATTGATTGTCTCAAGAATTTTTGGTGCTTTCGCTCCAGTGGTGTATTATTTCGGTGCCAAATCAGGTTCTTCAGTTCCAATTTGGGTCTGTGGTGCAATTATTGGTTGTTTGTCCGTTTTCGCAGCTTTTATGCCATTCGAACCTTCTTTAAAGAGAGCAGTTTGAACAAAAATAAAATAGTTAATACATATATTCATTTAGAAATTTAATATTTAGTTTAAACGGTTAGTTTTTTTTAATGATCATATTGATTATATAACCAACTACATCATTGATATAGAACGTCTAATTAGTCATGTGTATTCAAAAACAAACCCCCTTCTAGAATTTATTCGATAAATCTAGATTATAAATGAAATATCTCACTAAACCGTAAAGGCTTTGTTCATCTTGTTTCAACAGTTACATCGCTTCCTTTAGGATAGCTTGTTGCTCATCAATTCGTATGACTGGGGGAAAACCATACTAGCAAAGGACTTCAGTATACTACTTATATGATCTTTATTGATCATAATTCATTTACCCATAATTCAGAGCCCTTATCTCTTGAGTCTTTGATTAATGTATCCTTTTAATCAATCTGGTTTCGAGTAAACTGTCTGTATTGGTCATATTCCTCGTTTATGAGGTTAATAAAGAACAGTGTTTTATTGCGATATCATCAATTTTCAAAAAACGCAAGAATATTGGTACTGGTAAGAATTTACTCTGATATCTGAAATTCCTTGTTAACTGAGCTTATACTATAGTCTTCTAACCGAAATTCGTGGAATCTTTGTATATAAGATTAGTTACTAAATATATACCAATCTATGATATGGTAACTGTTGTCGGGATTCCATCAATGCTGGTGGAGAAATAATGAAAGATCATATTTTACAGTACTAAACAAATCAGATCAAACTAGGCCCATTATATCCGCCGTAAACAGGTTGTTGCACTTGCTGAAATTGTTGTGCACCGAATCCTGTTCCTTGATTAGTCAATGGAAATTGTTGTTGTTGTTGTTGTTGTTGTTGTTGTTGTTGTTGATTTTGATTTTGATTTTGATTTTGCGTGATCTGTTGCTGTAGTTCCCATCCAGCTTGTTGATTAAATTGTGCTGTTCTTTGCTCTTGAATAGTCTGTGGGAAAACAGGGGTTGTTGCTAAGTTTTCATATCCTCCAAATGTTGCACGTGGTTGTGTGACTGAGATTCTATTTGAAGTAAAATTATTTTGAAATGGATTAGTGCCTGTTGATTGAACGTTCAATTGCTGTGGCGCAGCTTGTGAAAATGGATTTGTACTTTGGGACATCAACGGTTTTGATTCATTGATTGAGGATAGTTGTGATTTGTAATTCAACGAGAATGGATTATTACCAGTTTTTGATGACTCAAGTGGTTGTGTAACCTGTGGTTGCTGTTGTTGTTGTAGAGGTAACGATGACACAAAAGGATTTGAACCAGTGAACTGTTGTGAAATACCGCCATTGAATCCACCAAATCCTGCTCCAGTAAAACTTGGTGTAATTGTTGAGCTTGGAACACTACTGAAATCACCCGTTTTATAAGATTGTAAAGGTTGTAATTGAACCTGTGGTTGTAGCTGAACCTGTGGTTGTAGTTGAACCTGTGGTTGTAGTTGAACCTGTGGTTGTAGTTGAATCTGTTGCAAGAATGGGTTTCCAGTTGCTTGTGGCTGTACTTGTTGCCCATATTGCCCTTGTTGAAATTGCGGTGTTGAAAGTTGTTGCTGCACCGGTTGTTGTTGCTGCACCGGTTGTTGTTGTTGCACTGGTTGTTGTTGTTGTTGCACTGGTTGTTGCTGAGTGAATTGAACCTGCAGTGGTTGTATTTGGTTTGCCCAAGGATTTGAAATTGAAAGTGATTCTTGAGGCTTTGAAGAAACCGTTTCTTTGGTGATGGGGTTTGATTTGTATTCTTGTTCGGCCAAATATTGAGTTCTATTAACTTCAAAATTAATGTCATTCAAATAGTCCTCTAAACTCTGAGCCAATGCAGTTGGTGCATGTCTGATTGTAGGAACATGTAGTTTTGTAGCATATTCCAAATGTTTGGCAACTCTTAAATAATTAACAACATCCGTTGTCAAAACGACAAAATCTTTATAAATCTCCAGCGCATGTTTTGCATCGTATTTTGACATTTCAAAATAATGTTCCAAAATATTTATAACACCCTCATTAAGAGAAGAAAAAAGACATAGTAAATCGTTAACTAACATTCTGAAACAAGTTAAAACAATATCATTATTGATTTCAGCTTCGTTAAATTTACAACGAAGTAAACTTTCAATCTGTTTTTCAACACTTTCAACCTCACGTAATAGACCTTTTTCTACTGATAAACTTTTCAATCTAGTACCATCTTTTTTGGATCCATTGTCTTGTTCATCCCTAACGTAATCTATTTTAGTTGATTGAAATTGTTTTGTTTTAACGGACAAATATTTTGCATAACGTAATAAGCTCTTTGTTTCCCCAGTTCTGGCTTGTTTCATTTGGCGGAGCTCGAAGAATTCTGGATGCCTTGATAGATATTTCAAAGTTATGTCTCTATCACCTTCTCTAATCATGATATGAAGAACTAGTAGAGATTTGAAAACAATTGACCAAGCCGAATCGCCCAATCGTTCGTAAAGAGCAGACATAACTGTTTTAAATTCACCAACATCGGCAGTAGCTATAAGGATAGGCTCTATGTATTTTGGTTTTGGAGCAGCCACCTGTTAATTGTCAGTTAGTAAAAATAATATAACCCGAAGTAAGCACACTACTAAGAGAAAATCCCATACCTTTATTTTAGTGGCACCCTTTTAAATGTTGTTAGTTTTCTGGGAATGCTGAAAAAAAGAGAAACATTGAGTCACAAAAAGGAACATACCTTCACAATCTTGACATAGGTGGTCATTTCTAAAACTTCTGCCTGTTTTTTTTGGTTTCTTTTCTTGAGTGTTTGTTGTTTATGTTATGATTGGAATTCCCAAAATTTGTCGCTTCCTCGTTTTTTTTTTTTTTTTTTTTTTTTTGTAATTCCCGATAAAAATCAAGGCAAAAAAAATGGCATTGCCTAAAATGGAACGGTTACGAGTACTGCTAATTTTGATTACTAATAGCTTATAAATCGTAAATTTCAAGAAATGCAGAAAAAATATTTGGGCGGTTAATTTAGATAAAATAACCATTTTATCTTAAACAACGATAAAGAAAACAAATCGTATCAGGACCAAAACCGAATCAAAAAAAGAACAAAACAACCTCAAATCAAAAATGGCTAGAAAGCGGAAGAATGAGAGCGATGGTGACAATCAAATATCTGAAAAAAGTAATGACCACATGTCGCTCGAAAACAACTCCTCAAGGCCCTCCTCAACTATTGTAGGAATTTCCCGAACTATTGCTGCTTGTCAAAGGTGTCGTCAGAAGAAAACAAAATGTGACCAAAACTTCCCGTCCTGTTCGAGGTGTAACAAAGCTGGTGTGGAGTGTGTTGGGCTGGATCCTGCTACTGGAAGACAGGTTCCTCGGTCATATGTGATTTATCTGGAAGATAAGATCAGCCATTTACAACAACTGTTGGAGCAAAATGGAATTGATCCTGATGGTAAGCCAAGTATGAAGTCGGAAAAAGTTACCTCTGCAGTCATTCCAGTACAATCTCAAATGAAAAAACCTCTAATGAAGGATGATTATTCAATAAGGTCGAGTTTGAACCTTTCTGTTCCTTCAACTAATTCAAATGGATTATCTTTTTACATTGGTGACTCTTCAGGGATATCATTTGCAAAACTGCTATTCACTGCAGTTAAATTTCATCCAACTTCAATCAACGAAAACAATTCGATAACTACAAGAGTTCCTAGTGATACATCTCTACGGTCCATAACGACGTCATTACCTTCTAAGTCAACTGCAGAATTCTTTATTAAATCATATTTTGAGCAGTCCAATACCCAACTACCAATTCTGCACAGAGAGTATTTCATTGATAATTATTTTAAACCAGTTTATGGAAATTTATCTCCAGATATCAAATTAGCTTCAAATTACACCAAAATGAATCTTAATACTTCACCAATAGATCCTGCTGAAACTTATTATTATGAATACCAACAAAGTAATCTGTCAGCTTTGGAGTCTGACAACGTCCCAGTTAAATTTCATAAACCGTTGTTTTTTCTTAACTTAATCTTTTCAATTTCATCTTCAATCAATTTATTACATTATAATCCTGAAACTTCAAATTCTTTTAAACAACAGGCAATGGAGTTTGTTGAATCAATATATTCGAGTGAAGATAGATTAGAATGCCTTCAAGGCTTATTACTATTAACTCTCTATGCTATCATGAGACCATCATCTCCGGGTGTTTGGTACGTATTAGGGACAACGCTAAGATTATGCGTGGATTTAGGATTACATACGGAGAAATTGAACAATCAATTTTCTCCATTTATCAAAGATTTAAGAAGACGATTGTTCTGGTGTGCATACTCATTAGATCGTCAGATCTGTGTTTATTTAGGAAGACCATTTGGTATCCCTGAAGAAAGTATATCAACCAAATTTCCTGTTGATTTGGATGATTGCCTTATAAATATTGATGAAACACATGATTTCATTTGCCCAAATAATTCTCTGCCAACCTATAAAACAATTTCAATCAACTTTTTCAAAATAAGGAGAATTCAAGCGGAAATTTTAGAGGTTTTGTATTTTACAAGTTCAACATTACCAAGATATTACATAAATCTGAATGATTGGAAATTAAAGATGGACAATCAATTGGATCAATGGTTTAGAATAATACCGTTGAAAACATCTAGAAAATCGAATTGCAATTTTAATTTCGAGTTTTTCAAGTTAAATTATTATCATACAAAACTATTATTATTTGGAGTTACTCCAAAAAATTCAAAACCAAATGAATCAACGTTAAAGATTATATTCGAATCATCAAAAGGAATTATAAATTGTTATTCTGAATTTTATAAATCCAAAACAATTAATTATACTTGGGCAGCTGTTCATAATCTATTTATGGCTGGAACTTCATTTTTTTATTCAATTTATAATTCACCAGAAGAACTGATTGATTTGAAAGAATTTGAAAAACTAAATCGAGTTGTGATTGAAGTTCTGAATTCATTAGTTGCAAGTTGTGATGCTGCCTCACCATGTGTTGAAATTTTTGAAATTTTATCATTGGCAATGATTAGATTAAAATTTGAAAATAGTAAAATAAGCAAAAAATCTTCAAATGATATTGCAAGTTCAGACTTGGATGATATTGAAAGGTTTTTTCAACAGTTAAATGAAAAAACACCAAGTGACTATGGTGCCAGCTATCTTCAGCCAGTGAATCCATCTGGGCAAACTCCAGAAGATTTTTATAATGATGGTAACTATCCAAGTCTTTCGACCCCACCATTAACATCGACAACGTGTTCCTCAAAACCACAAGATTTGGAACAACAAAAGATTTTTGATCTGATGAATCAAGTTTCAAGTGATGCAATTTGGGAACAGTTTTTAGGAAATGGAGGAAACTTTGCTGGTTAAAGTTTATCAGTTTTAATAGACGTTAATTGTTGTAATATTTGAATATTGTTTTCATCAAGCACAGTAGTATAGTCTTGAATAACCCTAATTGATAGCAAAGTAATCGATTCGCCATTATACAACCCATTAGCGTCAATCAAAGTACCCATATAAGATAATTCAGGGTTTGATAGTTGAACTATATTTTCATCGAGCATAAGTTTTATTGAGTCACTATTTCTTGATAACACGTTTATTGCTTTGATTAAGATGCATCTCCCCATTGGATCATATTCAAGGACAGTCCCGAATATACGGAGCTTGATAACATGGTTGGGTTTATGATGGGTTTCCAGTTTAGAAAGATCAACCAGAAAACTTGACATATCACGTTGTTTTTTGTATATTGTTATGTCCTTCTTTTTTTTTTTTTTTTTTTTGTCAACAGAAAATTTTCATCCCAAATAAAGAGTTTATATCAAATGTACTTCAAAAGGCTTTTTGGAAGTTTCTGTAAAGGTGATTCTGTTTTAGTACGATCGATTGTTAGAAGTGATCGACTATGGATGAGTGAACCTCTTGTTGAAGGTGGGAAAATCAATATTGGCTCTGATAACATCTCTCATGAATCGATATTTGGACTAAAATCAAGAACGATTGTTAAATCAAAAGATGGCAATTCATATATTGTCACACATGTTTCAACTGAAGATTACGTGAACCTAGCCAAAAGAGCTGCTCAACCAATATACCCATTTGATGCTGCTTCTATTGTGACGTTGGCTGATTTACATGTTGATTATCCAGTATTAACTGATGATAACCAACTAGTTGATTCCCCATTACAATTCTTAGAAGCTGGAACTGGACATGGGTCTTTAACTTTAGCAATATGCTCTAAAATACATTCAGCGAATTGTTTTTATGAAAAATTTGGTATTAAAGGTGCAATTCTACATTCAATTGATTGTAATGAGAACCATTCAATAAGAGGCTCTAAAAACGTTCGAAATTTTAGAAGAGGAACTTATAAGAATGATGTCGAATTTCATATAGCTGAATCTCCGAAAGATTGGTTGTTGAATCATAGTGAAGATTGGAAAAAACTGGAAAAATTCAACGAATCATCAAATGATTTAGATAAAGAGGAATTTTTAAGTGGTGTATTTCTTGATATGGCTGACATTGTTCCAAATATTAAACAAATTTCAATAAATTTAAAACAAGATTGTCCATTGGTTGTTTTCAGTCCTTCAGTAACTCAATTATTGGACGTTATTAAAGAAGTTAAAAAATCTGAAATCAAATTAACGCATATTAGATCTATTCAGCTTGTACCTGGGATCGGAGGAGGATTACAAGACTGGGATTTGAGATTTACAAATATTAGAGCGACTGGGGAGGAAGGTGTTGTTTGTAGACCAAAAGTTGGCACAAAGTTAGTTGGTGGAGGATTTGTTGCAATCTTCAAGAAATTACCAAATACTGCTATTCTTAAAGTTAATAATAATTAAGAATACTAAGAATAACGAAAATACATAGTCTTTTTTTTTTTTTTTTTTTTTTTTTTTGAATGCAAAAAAATAATATAACTATTCCTTAACCTATTAAAAACCCAATTTACCTATCTTACAAAACACGTGTGGAACGTTTCTTATTCTTCAGAACAACTTTTTGTTTAACAGTTTCAACTTCTGATTCTGATTCTGATTCGATATCCATTTCTTCGTCACTTTCAATATCGATATCTTCCTCATCATCATCTTCTTCTTCTTCTTGAGTATTTTCTTCTTTCGCTCTTTGTTTCTCTAATTTCTTAGCAATCTCAACATCTCTCATTCTCAATAATTCTGGATTACTTTCAACCAATTTCTTATCAAGAGCCAACTGTCTATCTTTATTACCTTTCATTCTGTTCTTGTAGAAAGTTCTTTCACGTTTCTGTCTGATTTCTTCCACTCTTGCCATAGCTTTCAAAGTTGTAGCGACCAAATCTCTATTATAACGAACAGGAACATTTCTTCTAGCACTAAATGTCAAAGTTGAGTCCACAGCCAATTCTTTCCCAGCAGCTTTTCTGAAAGCTTTAGTCCATTTCAATTTTCTTGGGTTACGACGTTGTTTGAAATTCTTGTGACATTTGGAACGACAGAATCTGAACTCTTTTGCATCATTACGCACAAACATTATCCCCTTCCCAGGGTAGCAAGGAGCGGAGCAAAAGTGACAAGATACGATTCTCATTATTATAATTCGGTATTATTGAAATGGAAAGTATTTAAAGAAAAAGGCATCGCTTGTTAAATTTTTTTTTTCTTTGTAAATTTTTTTTTTTTCTTGTTCTTTTTTTTTTTTTTTTTTTTCACTAAATTGGGTAATTTTCCTGTTTTGTAAGTTTTTTACTCCTTTTTTTTTTTTTTCCTTTATAAAAATCATCAAAATAAAAATCTGAGCAAAAAATGACCCATAAAGAAGAGTTTCTTTAAACTGTTAGTAAATCAAAAAGAAAGATGTCCTCTAATTCCATAGATATCCCTTCGCTGCCTATTCCTGGTGAAGGTTTACAACCACCACAAAAAATTATTCTAGACCAACCAACTTCACAACAACCAAGCAATGGGCCTAAAGAAGGTTCCATAGACTATTACTTTGATAAAACATTTGAAACACTAGGAAATCATCCTATATTGACTGGTATTGGTGGATTTGCACTAGCCTATGTTATTGCTGGATCATTCAAATCAAGCCAACCTGGTATCAATGGGAAAGCTTTTTATAAAGGTGGATTTGGTGCCAAAATGTCAGCCAAAGAAGCTCTCCAAATCTTGAATCTAAAAGAATCAACATTAACCAAGAAAAAATTGAAAGAGGTTCATAGAAGGATCATGTTAGCCAACCATCCAGATAAAGGCGGTAGTCCTTATCTAGCTACTAAAATCAACGAAGCTAAAGACTTCTTGGCAAAGAGAGGTATAAATAAATAACTGACAAGATTTCGTGTATATAATAATAGAACTATTTTGTCACAATAGAAACAACGTCCTCATCGTGAACTAGATGATTCAGTCCACATTTTTGTGGATTATGTTTTGTAGATGATCCCCAGACTAATGCATACTTGAAATTAGATTTAAAATCCTTGTGAATAGAATCACAAACACTTTCAATCGAACTATGGTTTCTAACAACCATTGGATCGTTAAAATTCACATTTACCCCTCTTCTCTTTGTATACAGTTTCAAAAGATCTAACTGATACCATATTTCCTCAACAACATCATTAATTCCTAAATCCATTTCACAACTCATAACAACGGTATTTGGTTCTCTTGCAATTCTATCAACTTCTTCCAATGAAACAGCATCAATTTTATTATAAACATATAAGCAGTTGATATATTTTCTATGTGAATCATTAATTATATCTATGAAATCATCAACTGTAACGTTCTCATCTCTAATTAAAACGTCTGCGTTATGAATTCTATAGTCTCTCAAAATTGCGGTAATGATCCTTTCATCTAAATTCTTTGGGGGAGAGGTGAAACTCAACTTAACACCACCTGAACTTTTCACCTTGAAATAGATATTTGGTTTGGATTTATTTAATCTAATTCCAATACTCTCCAATTCATTCTCCAAGATTTCTCTCTGATTTGCACCTTTCGTGGCATCTAACACCATTAAAACAAGATCAGCTGTTTTTGCAGTGGCAACAACTTGTCTCCCACGGCCTTTACCTTCGGCGGCTCCATTAATGATACCTGGTAAATCCAATATTTGGATTTCAGCACCTTGATATTCCAAAACCCCAGGAACTGATGTTAAAGTTGTGAAAGCATAACTAGCGACTTCTGATTTAGTCTTTGTGATTTTGGATAAAAAAGATGATTTACCAACCGATGGAAATCCGATTAGCACTACTCTAGCATCCCCACTTTTACTGACTTCAAATCCTTGGCCTGGTGAAGAAGAGGATCCTGGTGCTGGTTCCAACAGTTCACGACGTAATTTGGCTAGTTTCCCCTTCAAAAGCCCAATATGGTATTCTGTTGCTTTGTTCTTTTGAGTCCTGGATAACTCCTCATTAATTGCCTGGATTCTCTCCGTGATTGATACCATTTTAATCCAGAGAAAGAAATGCTTATAGTTTTTGATCTTTTAATGAGTATTCCAATAGTATTGTTTTTTTTTTTTTTTTTTTTTAATTCTTTTAATTCTTCCTCTTCAAAGAGCATCGCGAATTTGTTTTTTTTTTTTTTTTTTTTTTTTTTTTTTTTTTTTTTTTTTTTTGGTTTTTGGTTTTTTTGGTTTTGTATGAAGGCGAAAAAAACACGAAAAGAAAAAGAAAAATTTGTTGACGAAATCAAACAAAGATCAAACAAAACCAGTTAACTTTTAAAGAAAAAAGCCTTTTAAAACTTAGATCTTTAACCAAATGCAGGCTCCAGTTGTTTTCATGAACACCTCGTCGGAGAGACAAACTGGGCGCGAGGCACAAATCTCAAACATCACGGCAGCAAAAGCTGTGTCCGACATCATTAGAACTTGTCTGGGCCCTAAAGCAATGTTGAAGATGTTGCTGGATCCAATGGGTGGGATCGTGCTTACCAACGATGGACATGCTATATTAAGAGAAATTGATGTTGCACACCCTGCAGCTAAATCAATGATTGAATTGAGTAGAACACAAGATGAAGAGGTTGGCGATGGAACCACCACTGTTATCATATTAGCTGGTGAGATTTTAGCTCAAACATTTCCTTACATTGAAAAGAACATCCATCCTGTTATAATCATTCAAGCTTTAAAACAAGCGCTGAGTGATGCGTTGGAGATCATCCATGAAGTTTCAACACCAATTGATATCACAAATGAAAGCGCTATGATCAAATTGATTGGAGCATCGATTGGGACAAAATATGTCAACAAATGGTCTGATTTGATGTGTAAATTGGCTTTGAAAGCTGTTACTACTGTTATGATTGATGAAGGTGATCATAAAGAAATTGACACCAAAAGATATGCAAGAGTCGAAAAAATTCCAGGTGGAGAAATTGAAGATAGTGAAGTTTTGAATGGTATTTTACTAAATAAAGATGTTACACATCCAAAAATGAGAAGATATATAGAAAACCCAAGAGTTATATTATTGGACTGCCCGTTAGAATATAAAAAAGGTGAATCTCAAACAAATATTGAAATCACAAAGGAAGAAGATTGGAATAGAATTTTACAAATTGAAGAAGAACAAGTTAAAGAAATGTGTGAAACTTTATTAAGTTTCAAACCTGACTTGGTTATTACTGAAAAGGGTGTATCTGATTTAGCTCAACATTATTTATTAAAAGGTGGTGTTTCTGCTTTGAGAAGAACAAAAAAATCCGATAATAATAGAATTTCAAGAGCAACTGGTGCAACAATTGTTAATAGAATTGAAGATTTACGTGAAGCTGATGTTGGTACAAAATGTGGGTTGTTCAAAGTTGAACTGATTGGCGATGAGTACTTCTCATTTTTGACTGAATGTTCCAATCCATTAGCTTGTACAATTGTTTTAAGAGGTCCATCAAAGGATATTTTGAACGAAATTGATAGAAACTTACAAGATGCTATGGCTGTTGCACGTAATGTGATATTCGAACCAAGTTTATCCCCAGGTGGTGGTGCTACAGAAATGGCAGTATCAGTTAGATTAAGTGAAAAAGCTAAAACAATCGAAGGTGTCCAACAATGGCCATATCAAGCAGTTGCAGATGCATTTGAAGTCATCCCAAGAACTTTAATCCAAAATGCTGGTGGTAATCCTATTAGAATCTTATCCCAATTAAGAGCAAAACATGCAAAGGGTGAATTTACATTTGGTATTGATGGTGAACAAGGTAAAGTTGTTGATATGAATTCATATGGAATTTGGGAACCAGAAGTTATTAAACAACAAAGTATAAAAACAGCTATTGAAAGTGCTTGCTTATTGCTAAGAGTTGACGATATTGTTAGTGGTGTTCGTAAACAACAATAAACTGTATAGAAGTGGATTCAAAACGAAAACAAAAACAAAAACAAAAAAAAAAATTCATATATTAATATCCCCATCTTCATCCAATACATCATTGTCAGACGTAGGAAATTGTTCATTTATTATTTCCAGTATTTCATTTGATTCATCTTCACTGAACCTTTGGTCGCACTCCTCCACAATTGAATATAAAGTAACTAATGAGCGAGGTAATGAATTTATAATTTGTAGTTTCTCAATCTTTTCAAGATTGAATTTTGATAAACCATTCATTAATCTAGTTATCGAATCAACTGATTGCAAAGAGGCTTCATTCTTAGAGAGATACGATGTAACGTCTCGCGTTATTGTATCCAAGTCAGGATTGTGAATTTTTTTGGTTGATTTTTTGGTTGTTGAATCAGCTACTTTACTCCAGTTGTTATTAACTCTAATATCTACCAAATGCTGATATACCTCGAAGTTTGAAAGCAGTTTTTCCCTTTGTATTTCAATCTATAAACTGTTAGTGGCAGTTCCTCCCTATAATCATTAAATGGAAAAGCAAGGACGTACTCTCATTATGAGTGGATTGTGAAACAGATATAGAAAGTTGAAAGAAATCTTATTAAGTTATTGATGATGGGTTTGAAGAAAAGTTTATACAAAAAAAAAAAAAAAAAAAAACAAAAAAACAAAAAAAGCATTAAAAGCCTCATTTAGGAAATTTCCCCTTTTTGTTAATATTATGTAACACGACTTGAGATAACGGCACGTGCCCAGCTTTAAAACAGCATAACAAAAAAACTGAGTAAAACAACTAAAGCCAATGCTTCGTTTACATCTTCTTTTTTTACCAAAGCAAGGACTGTCGTTGTATTAAAATGAAATTTGGAGAACACCTAAAAAGTTCGCTCATTAGAGACTACAACTTCTATTATATCACCTACGATGAGTTGAAAAAAGAGCTGAAATCAGGTTTAAAATCTAACAACAACAGCTGGAGCAACCAACTCGAGGAGTCTTTCTTAACAAGTTTGGAAGCAGAATTGGACAAGGTTTATACTTTTCAAAAAGTTAAGTCCAATGAAATTAAAAGAAGAATCAAAGGTTCAGAGGCATCTGTTCATACTGTGATATCCTCAATTGATTCTGATGACCCCCCATTTGAACAGGATTTCGAAGATTTAGAAGAAGAATTGAGTGATATTATAGCTGATGTTCATGATTTAGCTAAATTCACAAGGTTGAACTATACAGGATTTCAGAAAATTATCAAGAAGCATGATAAACAAACTTCATGGAATTTAAAACCCGTATTCCAAGTGAGATTAGATGCTAAACCTTTTTTCAAAGATAATTATGATGATTTAGTTGTTAAACTGTCTGGTTTATATGACTTGGTAAGAACTAGAGGAAATCCCGTTAAAGGTGATTCTTCAGCTGGTGGTGGACAACAAAATTTTGTTCGTCAAACTACAAAATATTGGGTTCATCCTGATAATATTACTGAAGTTAAGCTGGTCATTTTGAAACATTTACCTGTTTTGGTTTTCAACACCAATAAAGAATTCGAGAGAGAAGATTCTGCAATCACATCTATATATTATGATAATGAGAATTTAGACTTGTACTATGGTAGATTAAGAAAAGATGAAGGTGCAGAAGCTCATAGATTAAGATGGTATGGTGGTATGTCTGCTGATACCATTTTTGTTGAAAGAAAAACACATAGAGAAGATTGGACTGGCGAAAAATCAGTGAAAGCTAGATTTCCGTTGAAAGAAAGACATGTCAACTCCTTTATGAAAGGTGAATATACTGTTCCACAAGCTTTTGAAAAAATGAGAAAAGACGGTAAAAAATCAATAAAAGAAATTGAAAATTTGGAAGCTTTGGCAACTGAGACTCAATATACTGTTTTGAAAAAAAGATTAAGACCCGTTGTTAGATCGTTTTATAGCAGAACTGCCTTTCAATTGCCTGGTGATGCAAGAGTTCGTATTTCTTTAGATACAGAACTAACAATGGTTAGAGAAGACAATTTTGATGGAATTGACAGAACAAAAAATAATTGGAGAAGAATGGACATTGGTGTTGACTGGCCTTTCAATCAGTTACCGCCAAAAGATGTTGAAAGATTTCCTTATGCCGTTTTGGAAGTTAAACTGCAAACGCAATTGGGCCAAGAACCCCCAGAATGGGTTAGAAATCTAATCAGTTCACATTTAGTTGAAGCTGTACCAAAATTCTCAAAGTTTATCCATGGTGTTGCTACCCTATTACCAGATCGTGTTAACTTAATTCCATTCTGGCTACCACAAATGGACGTTGATATTAGAAAGCCAGCCTTACCAAATGAAATTGCCATTTATAGGAATAACAATAATTCAAATACAAATACATCAAGTGGTGAATATATGGATGAAGAAGAACTAGCAGGATCTGGGTTTGGATCGACTGCTAATAACAATACCGCTCGCGAGAATTCTGTTCAAAATTCATCTGGAAATACTGAAAATGCACCATTATTAACTAACTCAAATCGTCAACAACAATCTTCAGTCAAGTTGTCAGGCAATCATGTTAAAGATTTTTACAATAAAATCATTAAGAGTATTGAGGATTGGTTTACAGATGAGAATATTTATAAAGTCTCAAGAGAAACAGTATTTGAATCGAAATTTACTGCACCACCAGGTAAAAAGATTTGTGTTCCAGTTAGAGTTGAACCAAAAGTCTACTTCGCAACTGAAAGAACTTTTTTGAGTTGGTTGTCCATCTCATTGATTTTAAGTGCTACAACAACTACGCTGTTAAGTTTCGGTGATAGAGTGTCATTGGCTGCTTCTGTGGGATTCTTCTTAACAACAGTTTTGACTATAGCATATGCCACTTTCATGTATATGTGGAGAGTGATTAATATTAGATCAAAAGTTGTTGCGAATTATGATGATAGATACGGACCAACTGGTATTTGCATTTGCTTAGCATTATCAATTTTTGTGACATTTTTGTTTAGAGCTCTATAACATTTGTCGATCAAGTGTATATTATCAAAACCCCTAATAATCAGTATCTGACCTACAAACACGGTTTCCTTTATTAATTCATCTGAAGTAGAGTATCAAAGTATACCTAAAATTCGGTCCAATGTTTACCCTAATGTATTCAAAGTGGTATTTTATCTAGTATATAGGAAAATATTCAATCCAATTGTAGTATTCCAACTATATATTCCTAAAGTAGCGTTTGGAATGTCTCTTAGTTGATATGAGTATATATATATATATATATATATACGAGCAGCTTGGTTTATATAGATTAACCAATTATCAACTTTTTGTTGGTCACGAAAGCAAATCATTCTAAATCTTTGCTTTGTTTAGGGATGAAGTTGTTTAGGTATTACTTGATATAATTATCATAAGTTAATAGCACCTATGCTACACAATATCTGTATTCTCAACGTGGTTATTATCAAACGTTAAGGTAATTAATAAGATATATTTATTGATTTGACATTACAGTCAACGTGTATTTGTGGTACTTTATAACCAATATCTAAAATATTAAAAATATTTAATAATTAGAAATTATTAAATCAATTAGAAATTAATCTCAAAGATCGGATCCCATACCATGATATGAGATTTGAAATACATTCATCTGAAAATAGATTCGCTTGCAATGTATCTCGTATTTGTCCTTTACATTTTTTTTTGGGGGGATTGTCAATGACTTTTTTTTTTGTTTGTATTTGTGGTTCAACTACAAGATTTCTTGAAAAGGAATTTGAAAAGGTTGCAAATTGCTACCTTTTTTTTTGGTTAAAACAAACCGGTTGGACTTAGGTGCTTTACAGATTCTATTATGTGTAAATTAGATAATAATAGAACTAGTTCTGGCCAGAAAATGAAAACAAGAGATTCAGAACATACTGGTCAAAAAGCTGACACTTCATTAAATATCAATATCAACAAGACCAATCTACCACAATATCCCACTAAGTCTCCTTCAAATCAGAAGGATGGAGTTTTTTATCATTCTACTCCCATGATCATTGGAAACGACCCAAATAATTGCCTCCGTTATGTTCAACAAATACCAGCTTTTAACGTTTCATTTGACCAACCGTCTGAGAATACCATACGACCAGCTGGTTATATAACTGCTGAAAATATGAGAAGCAGACTCCAATGCGCCAATAACAGCACATTATTTCATCAGTTTCCTCAAGAGTTACACAATCAACAGCAATTGTTATTTCCCCATCTCCAACTCCCAACAAAACAGTACGGCTTACCTCCTTCGTTTAACCCCAAATCATCGCTAAATATGTCCCATAAAGAGAAAGTCAATAGATGGATTGATAATGTCCCTGTGTATGTTTCTTCAAATCGGGCAACGGGTGTTCAAGTTTGGCAATCTGATTGTTATCCTGGGGTAATACCTACTTCTAGTAATGATACTGATAGTGACATCAATCTTGGACTTTACCCTGTTTTCTCAACTAATTCAAATGAGTCAAATTTACCCATGACTGATTTATTTGTTGATCATGAAGACGTTTTGGAATATCAAGCAAGGAAGATCACACATTATGTGAATAAGCTTTATCACTCGGACAAATCAGAGAGGGTCCTGAAAGGAGACAAATCACAACTTTCGAACACCATTGAAGGGACTGACCCCAGCTTAAACAATGAGTATTCCAATTTGATCAACCCAAACATTACCACAATGAGTTATAACTTAAACTTAACAGATACCTATGATAATGTGATGCATCAAGATAACGAGAACGCTGTGTTCAACTTCTTAGAGGACGAAGTCAGTAACGATCAGCAAAGACTTGGAAATCAGGAGGTGTACGATTATTTGAATCCAGATGAGTATTGAATTGTAATAATTCACCTACTTTTGTTTTGTTTTAGTTCGATTTTAATTTGTAGCCCCGTTCAAGATGACTGTCACGTGATATGTAAAAAAAAAAAATTATATTAATACTGAAAGTAAAACCACCAGAAGCAGGAACTATTCCCCATCATCAAAATTGGAATAAGCTTAAATGACAAGTTCCACGCAAAGCTCCACAGTACTTCTCAATAGGTTGCTCTCCTTGAAAGAGTCATCTCCGCTGTTGATTATCCAGGATACTGTTGCGCAATCGTCATATTATTTGGTTCAAGAGTTCATCCATCATTTACCAGAATCAACAAATCTTATCTATGTATCTTTTGAGACAATAATCAAACCAGAATATGCATCCATATTCATTGAAGCAAACAATGTCTCAGTCA
Source organism: Wickerhamomyces bisporus (assembly GCA_024271855.1). NCBI lineage: Eukaryota > Fungi > Ascomycota > Saccharomycetes > Phaffomycetales > Wickerhamomycetaceae > Wickerhamomyces > Wickerhamomyces bisporus. The sequence goes on from JANBXE010000002.1 coordinate 22,177, forward strand.
AGAAGTTGATAGACGCGATTGAGCATGCTTTGGATGGCTCAAGAAAGAATTTCATCATTATTGATTCCATAAATTATATCCAGACGGAAAATATATCGCAATTTGTCACTTCTGTTATTAGACCAAATGTTACTATTCTAACCTCTTATCATACTTCTCTTCCAGATGCTCAGTGCCTATTTACGAATTATCCTAATAGTTTTAGAATCCTGTCATTTATTGCTTCCTCCATTTTTGAAATATTGCCAACTGAAGATGAAGATGTGTTGAATGACCTGAACAAGTTGAAAGTTGTGCGAGATCTTAATCATGAAATTTTTAATATAAATCTCATATCTCGTCGAAAATCTGGGAGATCCTTATCCTACAAATTTCAAATTAATACTATTTTGCATGAATACACCCCAATAATCGCTACTTCAAACGATAATGCAACCGACACGAACAGCTTATTAAAAGATCTGACAACTTTCAACCTCACAACATCCTCAAAACAGAGGTTGGCAAAAGAATCAGTGGAATTACCATATCTTGATGCTCAAAATTTTGCGGAAGGTGGTGCAATTGTTTATGAATTTGAAAAAGATGATGATTACGATGAAGAAGATCCATACGAGGATCCATTTTGAGTACAGTTTTACAGCAAGAGGAAAAATATTAAGTCTATAATCATTATGTGTTTTTTTTTTTTTTTCTTTTCACCAAAGTTCATTGATTCCTTCCCAATTTTGGGTTTTTCTTCTAGACCAGTAATTTTTATTTCCTTTAACAAATTCGTATTCAAGGTCTCCAATCTTGGTGAAGAAGTTAGGACAGTAAACGCCTCCGGAATCGGCCAATCTCTTTCTCTCGTCTCTTTGTCTTTGCTCTATATCTAGTTTTAATTGTTCCGCATCCTTTATATCACCATTTTCATACTTCTTCACATCTGGTCTATATCTTGAATCAGTAAAAGGTATTAAACCTTTTTCAATGACTGTAATTTCATTTAAGTTTGATGCAAATTCAGTGAATCCCCATTTTTGGCCTTCATTGGCCAATAATTTGGAAGCTGTCCAAATCTTTTTATTTAGTCCTTTTGAATTTTTAATGGAAATACTTTCAGTCCAACGTCCTTCAGCATAATGTTCAGTTTTTTTACCATTGCTATTAAAAATATCAATTTCCAATTCTTCACTTCTATTAGGGCCTGAGAATAAACTACCACCGGTTGGTTTCTTAAATTCAACGACAGCTTTCAATCCAATAGAACTCGACACAGTAACGGAATTTGCAGGCTCAGAATATCTATCACCAGTGATGATATTCTTTAACAAAGTGGATGGTTGCTCCCACTTGAAAACTTCACCAGTCTTCTTTAAAACAAGCGTAACCGTTCCTTTGTTGATCAATTCAACTGATTTACCCCAATACTTCTGTTCTGGATTTAGTGTTAACGATAGCTCCCATTCAATTGAATCAACATGAAATGCAAAAATTTGAGGTTTATGGTTAATTTTCTCACCAAGAAGTCTGAATCCCATTGTTTCAGAAACGTATTCAAAAGTTTCACCTAAGATTGGGTTGAATGGTTTACGCAAATTTCTTTCCTTAGATCTCATAGCACTTAAACTAGAGATTGCAAATGTTGAAATTTTCAACAGTTTGATATCATCATTGGCCTCCAAGGCAGCTTCGTTCAACAATGTCGAATGTTCAAAAGCCTCTGCAATTTTTTGTAAAATTGTTATTGGTTCATTTGATGTGACAGGCATTGAAATTGTCGATAAATCTTTCCCGACATTTTTGCGTAAAAACGTAAACAAACTTTGAGGTTGCGTGGTGGATTTTGCAATGTCATTTCTTCTTTTGACGATTGAAGTAATAGGTAAAGGATACAAGTCATCATCATCTTTTTCAGTCGGCTCATTTCCTGTAATTTTAATAGAGTCATCATCAGATAAATCTTCAATAGAGAACTGGGAGTTTTGCTTTCCTGGTAAAAGAAAGACATGATCATCGATCATATTGCTTTCACTAGCATCGAAATAGTCTTGGCTGAAGATTGAATTTGGAGGCGAGGTAATGATAGGCTCTGGTGTGATTAAAGATTTGACAAATGCTGACAGATCATTCAGTTCAGCTTTAACGGCAGATATTTTATTAACATCTGAGCCAGTTCCATTTAAAAGAGACTTGAGATGCATGACTTTGTCATTTATCAAATGCAATTCTTTATCATCGCTTGGAGTTTTAGCAGCCTCATAGGGTGTTGCTGATAGTTCAGGACTGTCATCAGCATTACTTATTGGACTGTTCCCGGTGTATATTTCATTCTCAACGACAATTTGTGGGGAAGAATTATGTGGTTCATGTTGTTCTGGGGAATCCTGGTTCAGTTTTATAAAATCAAGAGCATTGATCCAATTATCCCAATCTTGACTGCTTAATGTTTTCAATATCCAAATTTCCATACCCGAATCAATTACAATTGTATTTTCATCTTTAAATGCACTAATTGTTGAAATGTTGATTTGCATTTCCCCCCTTATTTTCAATGAATTTTCATTTAGATAGTATGATAAAGTATTGTATTTAAAATTTAAAATGAAAAATCTTTTGGTAAAACCTTGTAATTTCTTTCTCTTCTTTTTCAGTAAATAACCTTGAAGAAACTGGCCTTTCGCAGGATGTAATTGGTTTGAAAGAGTCAACGATGACGTTGAAGCGCTCAAATTTTTTGACTCCTCATTGATAAAAAACTTGTTGAATAAAACTTTTTTAGAATAGTTTTTGGAGCGGGTATTATCAAAGATAAACGCAAATATTCCACCCTTTTCCACTTTCAATTGGCTTTTAAATAGTTCGTTCCCATTCAATAAACCGTAAGATTTTATTTTATCCATAGACGATTGTTTTAGCCGATCGTCTAGCGATAACGAAAGGGTGGTATTTGATCTCTTTCTATGTAGGGAAGTCGATGATGTGGACCTTTTTTCAGGATTATCAACAGTGAGGCTATAAGGAGAGTTGATATTCTGTTCAGTTGACCGATAGATGGAGAAATTGATCGATTTCTTGATGGGCTTCAACTGAAAGATGATTGTTGAGTTGTCTGGTATTTGGATCCATTTCACCACAAACGACTTTGAGTGTACGTCGATTGTTTCCATTTTCGATCACAAAAGGCAATCAGAAACCAGTAATCAAGAAGAGCCAGTCAAGTAAGAAGCAAAGACTGCAAGCGTTATTAGCCACTTGTGTATGTGGTTTTACAGTAGTTCTGTTTTGATTTGAATTTTCTGTTCCCAAAAAAGTTGATTTTCAACATCCAAACACCAATATTTGTAATTAAATAATCCCAGTCTTTTTTGGCCTTATCAGCAAGGACTTGTTTTACTTTTAGTCTTTATTAGACTAAAAGTCTTTATTAGTCCCGTATTACATAAGCCCATGTGCCACCACAGAAAAAAAAAGATCGCGACCTGTCAAACCTGGCATTGGCATTTACATAGCTGATATGTACTAAAATTACGCAATTCCACAATCAGATTTTTATCTATGAATTTAATCATTTTTGATCGGACATGAGCAATTTTAGAAATTGTGTACTCTCTCCCTCTGGAGGACGAGGATGAGGACGAGGATGAGGACAAGGGGGGGGGGGGGGGGAATAGCCTCCAGAATTCTTCAATTTCTGAAAATCTCGGATGGGTTTTGCACTAGTCGTTGGTATTCCTCACTGTTGTTCGAAATTTGGTAATATTACCTAGCACTGTAATATCCGTTTGCTCGTTCGCTCCTGTTATCCACAATTCACTGACTGATATATAAACACTAACCTATCCCACACAATTGCAAATATCATACGTAACACATAATAACACAAACCGACACAACACACCTGGTCCACCATGAACTGTCACAACTGCCAAACAGACAAGACTCCCATGTGGAGAAGAACTCTCGACTCTAAAGCAGGTACCATAGTTACATTGTGTAACGCATGTGGGTTGTACTACAAGACAAAGGGTGTTCATAGACCAACAGTGCTTGTATCAAAGAAGAATTCGCTCTCGACTTCTGTACTCTTGGATAAACTGATAGAAACAACCTCTCCCCTAGAAAACAAAATTGTCATTAAAGATCTAAATATCAAAGATTTGAACATCATTCATTGTACCAATTGTCAAAATATTAACACCTCAATCTGGAGGAAAGATGACCAGGGGCGTAACATTTGCAATGCCTGTGGTTTATACTTTAAAAAAAAAGGTTATCATAGAGTCATCAAGAGTATAAATAAGACCCCTTCAAATTCAGATAAGGATGTTTTTCTAAAATTCGAGGATGATAATCTGATAAGATTCAATAGAATAAAAAGAAGAAAAAGATCAATAGCTAGCTCTACGTCATCCACTTCTGGTTTGGATTTATTGAAGAAAGAACACAGTGCTAGTACTTTGTCTATGAACGCTGATCATATAACACACGATTCTGAACCCCAATCCCGTGATTCCACAGCAAGCAGTCTGGAATCACAAAAGTCTGAAAATAACAGTATCCCATTTGTTTTAATACCTGATAACCATAAGCTGTCTGCTTTATCAGCGAGACGCAGCTCTTTCAATGGAAGCTCTATAGACCAATACCACTATGATTATAGCTCCAATATTAAGATCGGAAACTTTTCAAGCCACAACACCAGTTACACAAGATCCGATAGTTTTACTACACCATCAGCCGATGTAAAAAACGTACAACTTCCTTCATTACGGTCAATCCTAAAGATCTAATGATAGTAGTAATAAACACTATAAATCTTGAGCCTCTTGTAGTTTAGTTTAATCAATGTCTTTATCAACTGTCATGTGATAATACTATTCTGGAACAGCCACGACTTTTTTTTTTTTTATGGCCTAGAAAAAACCTTCCATCTTAAAAATCCATAACAAACACCACCTAAAAGTTTTGAAAAACTCCAATTGTTCGATCAGAAATGGATGTTTACGACCAATTCATTGATCCAACAAGAGTTTCACACTCGATAGCATGTTACTTCACCTCTTCCAAGAACAAGAATTTGATTATCGTCAAAAACACAATACTTCAGATATTTGATGTTAAAGATGGTAAACTAGTTTTAATCCATGAATTCAAATTGAATGGTCAAATATCTGGTATTCAGGTTACAAGACTTCCTATGTCCCTACTTGATCATCTGGTAATCCTGACAAAATTTGCTAAACTGTCAATAGTTTCTTGGGATTTAGACAAGTACACTATTGTCAGTAACTCATTACATTTTTACGAATTGGAGTTTGAATCAAAAAACGTAAACATTATCAATTATCATAATGAATCACAATTGAGATTAGATCCTAATGGATATGCTTCTTTGGTTTTCTATAATGATATATTGGCATTTCTTCCCTTTAAACAGGGTGATGAGGATTTAGATCAAGACAGCGCTCAGGTCAATAGCCAGCAGTACTTTACAGATTCAATCATTGTTCCAGTTTCTAAACTAGAACCTACAATTACCAATATAATTGATTGTGGATTCCTTCACAATTACAGAGATCCTACTTTAGCGATTCTGTATAACAAAACTTTCACCTGGGCAGCAGATCTTACTCAACGGAAAGACACTGTAAATTTCACTGTTTTATCTTTGGACTTGTCAACGGGATCATCGACACCTATTCTTGATATTGGAGGCTTACCATATGATATTTGTGCTGTAAAGCCTCTACCGAGTCCATTAAATGGTATACTCTTACTTGGTTCAAATGAGATTATACATGTTGATAACTCTGGAAATATTAAAGGTATATCTGTTAATCAATATTACAAAGACATTAGTGATCTGGAGTTAGATGACCAATCAGAACTAAATCTATTTCTTGAGGATGCTAAGATGGAGATAATTTCACGTTCAAAAGTATTAATTATTGATAAGAAAGGTTCATTTTATATTTTGAATTTCAAATTAGATGGTAAGATAATAAAAAGTTTATCAATCGAGAAACTTGAAGGTCAGCACTCAGTTTATAATCCATTGACTGTCACAAAACTAGATGAAAATTTTCTTTTTGTTGGTTCTGGATCTTCAGATTCGCCGTTATTGAGAATTAACGAAAGTTCGTCCGTTTCAAACACTATCAATGAATCAACAAAAAAAAAAGATATTGAAGGTGATGAGGACCTTTATAGTGATGATGATAATGATAGTAATGAAGAATTGGCAAATTTTGGATTAACAGTTACAGATAAATTAATCAACAATGGTCCGATCAGCAATTTTACTTTGGGAAAGTTATCACCAGAGCCTCTAATCCAAGGTTTAGAAAATCCAAATAAAGATGATATATCCATTATAGCAACCACTGGTGAAAATATATATGGTTCTTTAACATGTTTCAATCCTTCTATAAAGCCAAAGATCCATTCGACATTAAAATTCAACAATATCAACAAGACATGGAATATTTTGAATAAGTATCTTGTCACAACAGATTTGTCTAATTTCAAAAGTGAAATTTTCCTGATCAATGACAATTTCAAGATTTTTCAAAGTTTTGACTTTAAAAACAACAACATCACCATAAATATTGACACCATATTCAAACAAAAAAGAATTCTTCAGATTGCATCAACGAATATTTATCTCTTTGATTCAAACTTCAAAAAACTGTTCCAAATCAAAACGGATTTCGAAATTTTGGCTGCAAAAATTTATGATCCATATGTTATTATTACAAGCTCAAAAGGTGAAATTAAGATTTTTGAAATTGATACTAATGGGTTGAGATTGAATAAAGTCAAACTTCCTGAATCTTTGAGTGAAATCATTTTGACTTATGGTACTATCTCATCAACTAAAATATTGAACAAAATGCCTAAAAGAAAACTGGATGATTCAAACGTTGAAAATGATAATCTGATTTTCTTAGTTACTACAGTTAATAATCAAATATTAGCATTTGAAAAAAATCACGGTGAAAATGTTTATCAATTCACTGCAATAAATAAACTCGTTGAGATCTCAGAGCTACAGATGTTTGACAATCCAGCTGGTCTTGTTCCTGATCCTTTTATTAAAGAAGTTGAATTAACCACACTTGGTGATGGTGTCGACAAAGCAGAGTATTTGACAATCTTAACTATTGGTGGTGAATTAATTTTGTACAAAACTTATAAAAGCTCTGATAATACTTACAAATGTTTCAAAGTTGAAAACGTCAACTTAATAACGGGTGCACCTGAAAATGTGTACCCTGAATCAACAGTTTTAGAAAGAAAACTTAATCCAATTACGCTAAATGGTTATAGTTTTATTTTCGTTACTGGTAAACAACCTTACATCATATTCAAGTCATCCAAATCAACACCTAAAATCTTCAAGTTCACATCTAACAGTGCGATTTCAATTTGTAAATTTAAATTTGGTAATGATGAAACCAATGATGATAAATTTATGTATATTGATAACTTGAAAAATGCTAGAATTTGCTCTATTCCATTCGGTGAAGATTTTGATTATTCACAGAATTTACCAGTTGAAAAACATCAAGTCGGATTATCTGTTAATAATGTTGTTTATCATGAAAATTCACATCTGCTTGTTATTTCAACTTTGGAAGAAGTACCATTCAATGCCGTTGATGAAGAAGAAATCCCCATTGTTGGTTCTGAAGAAGGTAAGCCAAAAGCCGTTAATTATAAGAGTACCATTAGACTGTTGAATCCAGTCAACTGGTTTACAATTGATGAACTGATTTTGAAAGAAAATGAGGTCGTTAATGATATCAAATCAATGTATCTAACTGTTTCATCACGTTCCAAAAAGAAGAAAGAATACATTGTTATTGGGATTGGTGAGTATAGACTTGAAGATTTAACAGTTTATGGAACATTTCAACTTCAAGACATTATTTCAATTGTTCCGGATCCAAATAAACCGGAATTAAACTTCAAGTTTAAAGAAATTTCAAAAGAGACTATCAAAGGTGCTGTTACAACAGTTACAGAGATTAGTGGGAGATTTTTGGTAAGTCAAGGCCAAAAGGTTTTAATCAGAGATCTACAACAAGATAATAGTACAGTTCCAGTTGCATTTTATGACACACCAACATATTTATCAGAATCAAAAAGTTTTGGGAATTTATTACTACTAGGTGACACATTAAAAAGTATTTGGTTTTTAGGTTTTGATGCGGAACCTTATAGATTGTTGTTATTAGGTAAAGACTTACAGGATGTTAACGTCTCTAGTGCAGATTTTCTTGTTGATAATGGAGAAGTTTATTTTTTAGTTGCAGATGATGATGAAGGATTACATATCCTATCTTATCAACCTGATGATCCTAGATCTTTAGCAGGACAAAAACTTTTGAAGAAAACCACCTTTCAAACGAACTCTCTTACAACTTCTTTGAGAATGGTTCCGAAATATGACGAATTTTCAAACGGGCTAGAAAGTAAAAGTTACCAAAATATTGGATCAAACATCGATGGCTCGCTATTCAAAGTTACCCCGATAAATGAATTAACGTACAGAAGGTTATACATACTGCAACAACAGCTAAGTGACAAGATTGGACATTACTGTGGATTGAACCCTAGAGCCAATAGATTCAGTACCAATGAGGTTGGGTTTAAGCCTATAATTGAGTTCAGCTTGATCAGATGGTTTGTGTGGTTGAATGTTGATAAAAGACGCCAGTTCAGCGCAAAGGTGGGGAAAAACACACATCTTGAGATTTGGAAGGATCTCGTGGATATTGAGAACTCCTTGAAAAATCTCTCTACAGCATAATCATGGATATTCCATAATTTAAGATAAGCCTGTTATATTACCGCGAACACGTTGTAGATCTCAAAGTAAAGTGAAGAAAAAAAAACATGACAAAAATTCAAAAGGCACTGAAATTTCTTCCATTTCAATTACAAATTGCTTATACACAAGATTAATTCAGCATTATTTGATTCTCTCTCCCCCTCCATATAGAAATAAATGGTTTCGAGCAGTGGGAAAATGCCAAAGAAAAGTGTCAAGTTCTCTGATTCGGATCAGACTGAGCAGGTGAAGTCCCCGGAAGAAGAGGAACAAGTTGAGGATGATATATTGACCCCATTTAATCTGAAAACGATCCCAGTGCACTATCTAGTCATTGTGTACTCAATTTTGCAGCAAGACCTTTCGCAGTCTAATATTTTTACAAATTTGCTGAATCATTTGTACTTTTTAATCGCGTCCCAGCCTATATATTCAGTCTTGTTTGTTTCAAACATTATTGAAATCACCAAGAAGAACAAGAAAAGAAGAAGAATACATTTGTCAATCTCCAAGGATTATAGCTTGCTGTTTATTGGAACGCTGATAACTGTGTTATTGATTTTGCCTATATATATTCTTGTCGTTTTGTTTGGTGCTCCTTTTACAACTTATTTAAAAGAAAACTTGGTTTTAGCTGCACATTTGGCATTTCTTTCATATCCAATTGTTATTTCATTTTTAAAGCTCGGTGAAAAATCAGGGTTTTACAAGTATCTGATTTCTATTGCTGTTGGTGCATGGCTAGGTGCGATTGCAATCCCATTGGATTGGGATAGACCATGGCAAAACTGGCCATTGCCAATTGTACTAAGTGGATATTTGGGTTCTTTTATTGGATACTCTGTCCAAGGATTGATATAAGTACTTATATTCAGCTAATTTGTGTTTGCTAAATCATATATAGATATTTAAAAATTGAAGCATAAAGTTTATCGTTCTATTTTATTTCAATTGTTTGTAGATTTGTGATAATTGATGACTCGTGAAAAGTTTTGATGGAGATTTGTGATCATTGCTGATAATTATAGTAGCAGGTCCTTTAATTTCATAAAACAAATTATTGTTGAACTTGAGACTGTTATATTTTGTAGCTAACCAATCTTTTGATCTATTTAAATATTTTTCTGTTTTAGAAAGCTCAACTGGTTCTTTGTCTTTTTCAGCAGATTGTGGTGGTTGTAATGATGATACTAATTTTTTATAGACTGAGTTGTAAATAGATTTGAGTCCGTTAAATATACCCAACTGTGGTAATTGGATGTCTATGTTTGAGTTATTCAACTTCCTGAAGTGATTATTCAAATTAGTGGAGGTATACCCAACAATTGATGAAGGTTTTAGCAAGATTGATTCACCTTGGTCTAAGTTTAAGGTGAACAATTGGCCTTTACCACTCAAAATCAAATTGCAATGATCATCGTTTGAGATAACCTTAACACCAGATAAATTGTTTGGTTTGATTTCCAATAAAGAGCCATACCATCCCACGAGATTGCTCGTATTGAAAACAACCCACTGGTCATTTAACGCCAGTTCCAGGTTTATGAAAGAGCCATTTTTATTATTGTTTGGAAGTATCAATGATATTGGACTGGTTGAAGATATTTGGTTGAACAATAACGGTTTAAACCAAAGGTTGATTACTGATAGCTTTGATGAGATATTCTTTATGTCTCCACTTGCAGCTATAACTGCATTGTTTCTGAGATTCAGAATGGTTGATGAAGGTAAAGTAACGTTTAGCAAAGAAGAATGAGTGCCTAATGGCTGAAAGCGAGGATATTCAACGAAAAGTCCAGCACCAGTCGATGTAGGGACCTGTTTCAAATTGGATGAGATATCCTGGATTATCTGAGAGTAGTATCGACGGCTACCTCTGCTGGCTATTGTGCTCTTCATAGCTTTTTATACATGGATTTGGTGTATTTTTTTTTTTCTTTAATAAATGAACAAGGAATAAATCTTTAGCTTTTCTTCACTGAAAAAAAAAAAAAAAAAAAACCTACTAACTTATCAGTGGAAACTGACAGTAAACAAGGGAACAAGCATAGAATCCATAATGGCCAGTGAAGATATTACACGCGAGATTGAAGAGTATAAACAGGTTCTTTCCTACGTTTCCAGCTCGAATTTAACTGAAGTTTTAGCACCTCTAGACGGTGAAGGAAGAGAGTTTTGGGTACAGGCAGTGGCAGATCCGTCAATCTCCATCAAATTGGATGTAGGGGAGGGCAATTTCAAGCAAATGAGTCGAGAAGATGCTGTTGAATGGCTTCAAAACAAAATTAAACAACTTGAAACACTTCAAAAATGAGTGAAGCTTTTGTATAAAGTATCTCAAACCGTTTCCCAAAACGGAAATAAAAAATATTAGATCAAAACCTAGAAAAGTAAATAAACTAAGCAAACGAATACAAAATGGACAATTCCAGCGATGAGGATATCGAATTCGAATTCAAAGGCCTTTCAAACGTATCTGCACTGAATAGACGGTATCAGAAGTACAAATCTGGGATCGCCAGTGTTTCTAGTGATGAATTTAATGAGAAAGAAACTCAATACGCGCAGAATCTGTCAAAGCTATCAAAACCAATACAAGAACCAACTTCCTACTTTGAAAGGTTTCTCAAGTTGACACTGCCCCTTGTTCGCAAAAAATTAGTCATATTCTTATTGTTACTGTTAGTCAATATTATCTTCATTTTTTCAATCACATCAAAAGACAACTTACAAAGTCAAATCATTCCAAATGTTTCATCGTTCTCTGATATCTCTAGGTCTCTACAACACTTGCAAGGTCAGATCAATGATATCAACACAAAGAACAAGAACAGATTGAATGATCTTAAGAGCTTTTTGGATTTGAAAATCAATGAGTTCAACATTAAATTTAACCAAATCAATAAGGATCTTTTGGATCTACACAAACAGAATGACGACTTTGTCCTTGCTTTGGAAAATTTGAACTTGAACGATGTTAATATTGAGTCTTCAAGAATACCAATAATACTAGATCAAAATCACAATGTCAAAATCCTACCTGAATTTGAATACTTCTTACAAAATCATATCAAATCGATTCTCCAACAAAATGATATCAAAGCAAGTTTCAAAGTTGATTATGAGGAATTGATTGAGAAATACACTGACGAACTCATAAACTCAAAGATTGGATTCATGAACAAAGATGAAATTTTATCGTTAATCACTCTGCAATTTCAAGAGAATAAAAGAAAGCTGATAAAAGAGATAAAGAATCTAATCAACAACGAAACAACAACAACATCAACAACAAGCCATATTCCCCAGAAATTAATTGGTGTTGGCTATAATGACAATCATAACAAATTAAACTATGCTTTAGCTTCTTCTGGTGCTAGGATTATAAACTATAGAACATCAACTACATTTAAACCAAAATACAAGGATTCAACAATCCTTGGATCACTTTTGTCTAGATTTTTCTCGCCATCGTCAGACTCTAAAGAAGACTTGGATGATTCGGATCAATTACCTTATAACTCCTCACCTTTTATTGTTCTCACATCAAATGATGGATATTGGAGAAGTTCTGAGATTCATGATACCACACTTGCATTGAAATTCTTAGAGCCAATTTACATCACAAAGATCGCTTATAACCATAAGAAACCATTAAATGGAGCACTTCTAACCTCAGCGCCACATCATTTGTCGATTTTTGCTCAAACTGACTCAAATGATGAAATCTTAGCTATAGGTATGTTTGATGAAACTTTACACCAAGGAGAATATGTTAAAATAGGAGAATACGAGTATGATTTGAACGGAGAAGATGAGCAAGAATTCAAGGTGCCAGCTTTTTTGAAAAAATATTTGATTCGCTCAATCATCATACAAATAAATGATAATTATGGGAACAATTTTTTTACTAGTTTCTACAAATTGCGGATCGAAGGGCTCACAAGATTCGATATACACTCTATCAAGCAGTTGTTGGAGAACGAGGATATTGGGGACGCGCTGAAAAGCCGGTTCCAGGAGTTTTTGAGTACAGGCTCAGGCACGGGCTCAAGCTCAAGAGCAGGCTTAGAAAGAAGCAAGAAGCAAGTGAAGAGGATTGGTGAGGATGAGTCTGTATCATAGTTATAGTTACTATTATATAATGATTACCTAACAGATATAACGTAATTCCACACCGGCTTTTGGCTTTTCGAAACCTGCCCAGGTTTAAACTGAAAACTGGAAATCGAATTTGGAACGACAGCCAAGCCCGTTGAGTTTTGTTTCTCCTGGAACTCTCCTTCCAAAAGAACACCTCCCCTCTTCCTCTTCAATTTCTCTTCAAGAAGTTTTTGCTCTTTTTCACTCACTTAGAAAGAGAATTAAATTTGGAAAGTCTCGAGCCATTATAAAATTTTCCGGGTTTCAGCTTCGTTCGGCTTTCCCTTTAATACTTGCTGAAATTGCACCTTCTCAACTCCATCAATCACATCGTCTGCCACTTTAATCAAACAATGGTGTTAAAGAAGTTACTCAAACTTAAGAAGGACAAGGATGTCTCCTCTTCTCCTCCCAAAACAGCCAACTCTCCTGCTCAATCTACTACAATAGCAACCGCAAATATCTCAAATAATTCAAATACTGATAACGAGCCTAAGAATGAGAATGCCCTCCATCCAATCACAACCACTCCTCCCCAGTCTTCAGCTTCAAACTCGCTATCCTCAACCTTCTCCTCGCTCTCAAACTCAACCATCTATAGTAACTACGTCAACTTGAGCAGTAACTCAAGGATTTCCAAAGAACTAGTCCCGATTATAACTCTTTTAACTTGCCAAAACTCAAGAATCTATATTCAAGGCCAACTTTTCTTGAACATCGAACATAATGATCCGACCTTGGAGGCTGACCTCTCATACTCGTTAGTCGATGGTATTATCAAAGGTAACCAGTTCATTCTCTACAGAAAGGGTCTAGAAACTCAATTTAAACCGATAACTATAGATCTTTTGGAAGCAAATATCAAATTACAAGTTGAGGAAAATTCATTTATCATAGCAAATACCAATAAACTAGCTTATCATCTGAAATTTACTGACGTTCAATTTCTTCAACAGTGGATTGCTGCTATAAAATTATCCAATTTTGAATTCCATAAATTCAATGAAGCTTATACTGCTTCCTTGTTGAGTGCTAAAGGCCCAACATTATCTGATTTGCACGTTGTATTGGCTGAAAATAGATACAATCATGAAGAGCAGTGCAGTATCAAATTTGGAAAGCAGGGGAAATGGGTTAATTGCTATTCCGTTATCACGCCATTCGAAAAGGGTAGAAAAGGCCATAAAAATGGCTCTATTCAATTTCATACATCCAGTAGAACTTCCAAAAAGAACCTGATCTGTTCAATCCAAGCTATTGACACTTGCTATGCTGTTTATCCCCATGTTGATTTGATTGATCAATCAACTTTGATTAGATTGAACGGTGATGTTATCGTTTATAACGTTGATGCTAACTTCGAATCCCTTTCCAGAGCTAACTCGGTAAGAAATTCGCCTGCTTCAAGGTCAAGATCTAATTCTGTACGCTCAAACACTACAACCTTACATAGAAAGACAAGCTCAATTTCAAGTATTAATTCGTTGAGTAAACCAGTTCAAAAAGGTTTATATATTGATGACGCTTCTTTATATATCATGCCAAAACCCCACAATGGTGTCAAAAGCTTTGAAACCCTGATTCGTTATCTACTTCCAGTTTATGATAGTTTTCAATTATATGGTCGCCCAACGAAACTAAATGCTGAAAAGACGAATTCAAAATCTTTATTATTTGGTTTACCAAGTTTACCCCATGTTGAAATTTTAACAGATCAAATATCTCATCAACTAGTCTATGATAACTGGGCTTCAATTGTTGCTTTGGACAATGAAAATGATATTTTCAATTATAATCAATTATTCACATCTGAAATCACATCGCTATATAAAAAAAATCCAAAACATCAAGGATTTGGCGATATTAAGACAACTTTAATCAAAGAATCACAATTTGAAAACCCCTTGATCAAGTTCAATAGCTACAGTGTTCCTGATTTTGAATCCTCATCGCCAACAACCCCAAAATATTCGTTCAATTCATCCGATTTACCGGCAAGTGCTAACTCATCAAAAGTTCGAAACATCATGCGTTCTAGTTCAAACTTTCAATTGAACCAGCTAGCTACCTCACCAGCAGCTCAAAATTCTTCAGTAACGGGTGCTTCAAAATTAGTTTCTAGTTCTTCTGTTTCATCAAGATTGAGCTCTCCAATACTTAAATCGGGTTCTTATTCTAATCTGACTTCAAATGTCTCAGCCTCAAGACGTGCTTCTTTAACACCAAGTGTTTTAGCTGCTCAACAAGCTTTCAAGAAGGAAGAAGTCACGGATCCAGTTGGTGCTTAAAAGAAAAAAAAAAAAAAAAATATGCTTTTTCCTTGTTATTGATTTTCTATGTATTTTCTTTATTTTTTTAAAAGGTGTTCATGAGGATTTTATCTTATACAATTTATGGTTATCTTATATATAGGCATATAATAAAATAAGTCAATTTTTTTTTTTTATTCTCTTCTTTTCTCTAATTACAAGAGGGAGGGGGGGGGGGGGGAGTGTTGTTTTTTTTTGGTTATTCGTGTATGTATCTACCTATCCAAAGTTGTATCTTTTCTAACAGCATTTTCAACTTCTTGTTTGGCCTCTTCTATTAGTTCCTCCTCTTCTAACTCATTAGTGATATTTTTGACTTTTTCTTGTGACTCTTCATGTTTTGATAGAAGTTTGTTTAAAGCAGAGCCTTCAATGTCTCTCAATTCTTTGAATGGACCTGTTTCAATAACACTACCATTCTTTCCTAAAACAATAACTCTAGAGCTGTGTTTAATCGTTGATATTCTATGAGCAATCGACACTGTTGTTAATCCAGATCGACATCTTTCGTATAACGTTTCAGCAATGATTTTTTCAGACTTTGTGTCCAATGCGGAAGTACTTTCATCCAAAATCAAAATTGGCGGATTTAATAATAGTGTACGAGCTAATGCAATTCTTTGTCTTTGGCCACCTGATAGTTGTGTACCACGAGGCCCGACAATTGTGTTCAATCCATCTGGAAATTGATCCATGAATTTCAAAACATTTGCTTGTTTCAAAGCTTTTCTAATAGACTCATCATTATAGCTTTCAACCCCATAAGTAATGTTGTCTAATATCGTCCCAGCAAACAAAGCAGGTTCTTGTTGTACAACACCAATATGCTTTCTATAATGTCTCAAATTGAAGTCTTTAATGTTCCTATCATTGATTGTGATTTCTCCAGATCTGACATCATAAAATCTCAATAATAGTGAAGTTATTGTTGATTTTCCTGACCCGCTTGGCCCAACAATACAAACATGTTCACCAGGAAGAATCTCAAATGACAAGTTCTTGAAGATGGTTATATTTGGACGGGTTGGGTATTCAAATCCAACATTGCGAAATCTGATGGTCGATTTCAAATCATCATCAGTTGCCTTATAGCCAATCGTTGATGGGATAGTTGGTTTTCTGTCATTCAACTCAAAAATTCTCGCTGCTGCACCTGCACCTTTCATTAATTCAGAATAAAAGTTTGATAAACCAAACATTGAAGACCCAGTGTAAACAGCATACATCATAAAGGAGGATAGCTCACCGACAGTTAGTGATCCATTTCTAATCATTGAAGATCCAATTCCCAGTAGTGTAATTAATCCAATATTAGCCAATAATCCAGTAACACCAAAAAAAACACCTGAAGTTGTAGCCTCTTTGAATCCAATTTGGAATACTTTTCTAACGCTTTCAGAATACCTAGAGACTTCTAGTTTCTCACCACCATATGCCTGAATTGTTCTTGTAGCATTAAGTTGTTCTTCGGCCACTTTAGTTAAGTCACCAATTGACTGTTGTAAGTCTCTTGATAAATTTCTAATTCTGCGACCGTAGATAAATGCCATAGCACCTAAAGGAGGTCCAAGTAACAGCATGATAGCAGTAAGTTTCCAGCTAACAATACTCATCATGGTGATTCCAACACCGCCACTAAGAAGGGCTCTAATACCATCTGAAATATTTTGAGTGACTGATCTTGAAACAATACCAGCATCAGAACTTAGCCTTGAAATCAAATCACCAACACGATTATTGTCCAGAAATGCAGCATCTTGTTCTAACGAGGCTTTCAGTGTCCTTGTTCTTAGCCTGGCAACTAATTTTTCACCGACTGTTCTTAAAATAATGACTCTACCAGTATTTGCAGCAGCACCAAACAAAAACACACCACCAATTACTACAAAAAATTGATTCATAGATAATCCGTAAATTTGAACGTTTTCAAAAGATTCGCTACCTGAATCCATGAATTTCCCAATGATCATCGGAACTGACATTGAGATTGCAGATGAAACCGCTAATAGTCCTAAAGCGCCAATCATTGGTTTTGTCTCTGGCTTAGCTAGTTTGAATAATCTTTTGATATCTCCAAAGCCTGAAGCTTTTGAATCGTGAGGTGAAAGCTTGTTTACATTTGAATTGAATCTTTTTTGAATCAACTGGATTTGGTTGCGATATGAGAAATGTATTGGCCGTAGAACAGACAAGTTTTGGCTAGACTGATTAAATGGGTGAATTATTGAATGATTTCTTGTTTGGACATTGACTATTCTGGAAAGCCTTCCTGGAAGCGACATTACCCAAATGGTTTAAAAGAGCTGAATCTTAAGCAATGAATCAGCAATAATTTAGTTCAGAAATTGTAGATGAAAGTCGAAAGTCGAGACAGATCTTTTCTTGTTGATTGTGAAGGTAATTGAATAATTTTGTGTGGACAAACAAATGTTGGTTACGCTTATGTCATCAGGATTCAGTTTCGGTAAAAAAAAAAATTGAATTCCGGTATATTTATCACGTGACTAGATAATTCCGTCGGAATTAGAGTGTGTAAACTTGTCCCAAAACAGAAACGAAAAAAAAAAAAAAAAAAAAAAAAAAAAAAAAAAAAAAAAAAACAAAACCAAAAATAAAAACAAAAACAAGGATAGTGCCAAAAGCGAAAATCTTTTTCTAAATCCGGAAATTACAAGTATGAAATGTGAAATATGAAATTTCGCGAAATAGTACTCTCTTCTTTCAAAGCTCTCAAAAGGTACTAAATCCAAGTTCGAAAAACATCGTTAAGATACAGCGTTAACGATCTGTCTGTTTCAAAGAGAGGTTCCAGAAACTCACCATCCTCAGCAATACTGCAATATCTTAGACAGCAATTATGAACGTTTAGCAGTCGGTCTTTACAGCTATGGAATCTAACTAGTGTCTATGTTTAGAAAAATTATTAAACCGAATCGTAAACAAATAACGTAATGGCTGCATGACAGTGTTATTAATGGATCTCTATGCTATTAACGTGAGAAAATGAAGGAAAGTAAAAGACACTTGCATCTTTTACAATTAACAGTCAGCTACCCATCCTCGCCAATCACATCTACGGTGGTTTGTCCCCAATTTTGGCTTTATGGTAACTTATTAAATGCGACTTCTGCAGCGTTAAACGTCGATTCCTGTAGCCACTTGCCATACAAAAACAAAAAAAAAAAAATTACTTGAGATTGTATAAAAACTTATCTTTTCCTCTTGTATCGTCGTCGAACAGCAATCAAAACAATAATACCCTATTAATTTAGCTCACTATCAAACTCTATAATACTTACTCCCTCGTGCTTTATACTATATACTAACAAGAGCCCTTCATATTATACAGTCGGTTTTTGCTCTATCAGTTTGTTTGTTTTTTTTTTTTGATTTATTGATATTGTCCATTGTTCGTTGATTGCTCAAGTTTCAAAAAAAATGGTTGTTCCTGCTGCTGGTGGTATTGACTTGCTAAAAGAGCATGCATGGTATGAATATGGAAATGAAGAGTTTCAATCAGTCATGAATTTTGACTACCTCTTTGCCCAACAGGATGCAATTTCTAAAAACAGTTTTTGTCAAAGCTATTCCACATCTTTCGCAATAGAAACCACCTTGTCGCTTCTACTGATATTGACATTGGGCTTGCTGATTCATAGATATAGGTATTCAATACGAAACTATTCCAAGAACGGTCTACAACGCCCTTTCAAAGAGTTTTTATTAAACCCTTATGAACCTAAGGAATACGACCTTGAAGCAGCACCTGGCCTTTCATACTCAAATGTGAGCACGCCTACCTCATCTCCGCATATGTCCAGAGATCAGTTATCTGTTAAGACATATACATTTGCAGAGAATCAGTATCACACAAAAGCTGTTTAATCTCATAAGTTGTTCCTTTTCGAATCATTCCCACGTCCATACAGCACGCTACTCCAATCGTTTATCATTCAGTCATTCTGATCCTCATTACCTTAATACTCATACATTCACTTCGTATTCACTAGAATACAAAACCTGGACATTTAGTTCATTCTTCTCCACCACAGAGAAGCCATATCATTGATGTCTGCTGCTGTTTCCAAGCCTTATAAAGCTTTCACTCCTAATTCCTGAAACTCATACCTGATTACAATGTCATTCATATATAGGCCTTGCTTCTTGACCCTTACTCAATGATTATACCCATTTATCTTCAACTTGCATTGTAGAAGCTAGTTTTGATTTATAAGGAGAGCGCTCTGATTGTGTCACGTGATATCTGTGTCTTGTACCGATAGATCAGCGCCCAAAAAGATTTATCCATCAACATAAAAATAACATACCAAACAGCAGGCTGATAAGAAGTGAGCTCCTCGAGATTTTAGCTTAGGTTTGACGTGAATGAGTATTTGAGGTATTAAGCTCTATACTTTTGAGTTATGGAAATGATGGACTTGAAACAGACGCAAAAAAGCGAAAGCACCTTTAAAATTCGATGGTGCCATGGCATTATTCAAGATCTGAAAGACCGTGTACCCTTATACCTATCAGACTGGACTGATGCATGGAACTATAGGGTTATCCCATCTACAATATTGACTTATTTCACTAATATTTTTCCAGCTATAGCGTTTGCACAAGATATGTTTGATCGTACTAATAATTCGTTTGGTGTGAATGAAGTTTTATTGTCATCTGCAATGGCTGGTATAATCTTCGGTATATTTGGGGGTCAACCATTGACAATTGTTGGTGTTACTGGGCCAATTACTATATTCAACTATACAGTTTATGACATTATTAAGCCTTTGGGAATTTCTTATTTCCCCTTCATGTTTTGGATAGCTATATGGGGTATGATTGTACATTTCGTAATAGCAATAACAAATTGTGTTTCTGCGTTAAGATATGTCACTAGTTTTCCCTGCGACATATTTGGTCTTTTTATAAACATTGTTTATTTACAAAAAGGAGTTCAAATCTTATCTAGACAATTCCATCCAGAAGACAACGGCGCATCGGGATTTGCTTCTTGTGTCATAGCTATTGTGATGGGTATTCTAGGATTTGCTGGAAACTATTTTCACAACACTCCATATTTCAACCACTATATAAGGCAGTTTATCGTTGACTACTCTACACCAATGGCCGTTGTTTTCTTTACTGGCTTTATTCATTTTGGTGGGTATTTGGATAATGTGACGTTTGAAAGATTACCAATAACCAAATCCTTCCATCCTACATCCAGAGGAAATTGGGTAGATGTCACAGATATTTCTCCTCGTTATATCTTTTTAGCTTTACCATTCGGTATAATTCTAGCTATTTTATTTTATTTTGACCACTCTATATCAGCCTTAATGGCTCAAGATTCGAAGTTTAAATTGAGAAAACCTGCGGCTTTCCACTATGACCTGCTTCTTTTAGGAATTGTCACTGGTATTGCTGGAACTTTAGGTATACCATGTCCCAATGGTTTAATACCTCAAGCTCCACTACACACTGAATCACTTGTTATTAGAGATAAAACAGGACAAATTAAAGGAGCTGTTGAACAAAGGTTCACCAACACTGTTCAAGGTTTGTTGCTTTTAGGATCTATGACTAGACCTTTGTTGGTCTGTTTAGGTCTGATTCCACAATGTGTACTTGCAGGCTTGTTTTTCATCATGGGATCAACTGGATTAAATGGAAATGAAATTTTTAATAGAATCAGATTCATTTTTTCAGAAAATGATGATTCCCCTCTAGCATCGATTCCTAAGAAGAAACTTTATCTATTTGTTGCGTTTTCACTTATAGGTTTTATTGCGGAATTTAGTATTGTTAATACTAAAGGTGCAATTGGATTTCCCTTGGTTTTATTGTTAAGTGTGATTGGAGCAATGTTTTTTGGTAAAATATTCAGCGAGGAGGAATTGGAAATTTTAGATGGGCCTGTCGCACATAAAGAAACTTTAAAAAATCTGTACTGGTAAAGAAAGTCAATGTTGTGTTTATTTTAATCTATGTATTTTTCATTGTCTGTCAGACTTCTGATATCATCAAAGAAAAAATTATACAAGCTGAAACTTGGCAAAATAGTGGTTAAGTGCCAAACAGCATGAGCATCTATTTGCCATCTTAAATTTATGAAGTCAAAAACTTCAAAACTCATGCCAAACACAACAGATATAATCAATAAAATAGGTGTAATGTACAAAGATTTTTTCTGGGGATCATTCTTGAAATGTTGGTAAGACAAAACCAAAAATAGACTGTATTGTAAAACTGCAATTGTGATATTTGCTTGCATGTTATAAGTATAAGACCAATCCCAGTTTAATCTAACAAAATGATATAGATATAGCAAAATACAGAATTTTGTAAACAGTTTTCTTTTAAACACATTCTTATCCAGCCTGAAAACTCTTATAGTTAAAGCGTGGAATCCACTCAAAACGGTAGCACCGGCAAAGAAATAGTCTAGCCTCTCAGTAACAATAAGATCTCTTATATGGAAAATTGTACTGAAAATCCATGCTCCTTGTGTGATAGTCGCAACAATTAGAATATTGAAATACAGTATTTTCAAAGAGCCATGAGACTTATTGTAAAGGTCTTTGAATCTAAAGAAATTCAAATAGTGTGGGATGAAATTGAGAATGGAGAAAATTGTACTTGCTAATTCTTGGGTAAACAATAATCTTTTGAAAGGCCACTTCCCATGAAATTGGTATATCTCTTCGTTTTTCAGTTCCCTTAGTTGAGTGACATATTGCTGGCATTGATAATCACAGTTTGAAACACAATCCCATTGTAGAATTTTTAAGATTGGAGATACATCATCAAATGGGAATCTTAGAAATATGTTATCTGGGTTGGTTTGAGCTGTTTGACAAGTTAATGATTCACAAGCTCGTTGACACTCCAAAAACTCGTGAAGGTTGTCACCTGGTGAAGCAATGACAAATTTTATCAGCAGTAGAGATATTGATATCAGCAATTGGTACTTCATCAGGTCACTTATGGGTGTTTTTTCAGAACGTAAAGACTGAAGTTGTTAAGCTTTTTGCTTCGACCAGGTAAAATTTCAGATAATCTACATCCGAACACCAAGATTAGAATATCTACTAAAACAAATTTATTATCATGTCTCATACAAATCAATGATTGGCTATGGAAGCTTCTTGAATAGTGTTCTCATGTTCTTAAGAAACTGGGTGAGATCTCTAGACTCGTTGAATTCAGTCAATGTAATTTTCAAGTCATCTTCTGGGACTTGAGGTAAGACATTACCAACCTGGTACGAATGCTGACTGACGTCCAGGTTTAAAGAATATTCTCTAGCTGGATCTTGTGGGTTGATATTCTTGAAAACCAGTCTCAATAGGTCATCTTTGATGCCCTCTATCTTAAATCCTAACAATTGTTCATAAACAATGGTTTCAGGAAAATTTATTTCAGCTTGTTTCTGCTGATTCTGCTTCAATAAGGAATATTCATTTCGCCTTTTATCAACACGCTCTTTCAACTCAGCAACTTGTGTTTCTAATGATCTTCTTTCCTCTTGTAGTTGTTTCTCTCTAATTCTCAAATCATTTAGACGCGATTCAGATGAGTTGGAATCAATTATTTCGCGTTCGATAATCCTGTTCAAGTCAGCCTCGCGTTGTTCAAGATCATTCAACGCCTTCAGGAGCTCCTTGTGCTCATTTCGAAGCTGTTTAACTCTGCTAGTGTATTCTTCTTTAGCGGTGATAATTTCTGTCTTCTGCTTAGCAATAAACTTGTTGAATTTCTCAGAAACCTCTTCGATTCTCTGCTGCACCTCTGGGTCAAACGTACGAACATCAGACATCTCTTTGCGGTCTTTCTTTTATCATAAAACTTTAAGTCTGAGAATGTTCTGTTCTGTTCTGTTCTGTTTCGTTTCGTTTTGTTTCGTTTTGTTTTGTTTTTATTTTTGTTTTTATTTTTGTTTTTATTTTTATTTTTCGCGTATACGTTTTTGAGTTGTGCTTATTAAGTCATTTATTGTCAATAATCAAAAAACCCATTCTCATTAAGTGAAAAAAAAAACACACACACACACCAAATCGCAAACTCAAATCACCAGAAATGTCTTCTACAGAATTCGATCTCAATAAGGCTGGCTCCTCTCCCTCCCTTTCCACTTCCTCTTCTAAAGTGAAACTTCTTACATTCAACACTTGGGGCTTGAAATTCGTATCAAAATTCAGAAAGCAGCGTCTTCAGGCCATTGCTGATAAACTATTAGCTGACCATCTTTCCTACGATGTCATTGCCCTTCAGGAGATCTGGTGTAAAGAGGACTGGGATTATCTCAATGATACTTTGGAAGATGTATTTCCCTATAGACGAATCTTTTACAGCGGTATCATTGCTGGCCCTGGTTTGGCTATTTTATCTAAAATACCCATTGAATCAACATTCCTATATCGTTTCCCAATTAATGGTAGACCTTCGGCATTTTGGAGAGGTGATTGGTACGTTGGTAAGTCTGTTGCAGTCACACTTTTAAAACCAGTACATAAAAACTCTTATCCATTAGCAATTTTAAACTCTCATATGCATGCACCATACTCTCTTGAGGGCGATGCCGCGTATTTTTGTCATAGATCATGTCAAGCTTGGGATTTTGCTAAACTTTCAAAGATTTTGTCAAAAGCTGGTTACGCTGTTATTATTGTTGGTGATTTGAACTCAAGACCTGGTTCTTTACCTCATAAGTTTTTAACATCAGAGACTTCCTTGGTTGATAGCTGGGAACAATTAAATGGGATTCAAAACTTAGAGCACATCAAAACATTATCTCCTAAAGAACAAATTGAAATTGGTGGTACTACGTGTGACTCCCTGTTAAACACATGGAGGGCCGATAGGGATCCTACAGAAGCATGCAGATTGGATTATGCTCTTATCGACGGCTCAAAATTAAAGACAACAAATGCGAGTGTTAAATTTATAGAGCAGATTCCTGAGATTGGCTCCTATTCAGATCATTTCGCATACTCTTGTGACTTGGAATTTCTATCAAAAAGTTCATATGAAGTTACCACCATAAATGATTCTATCGATAGAATAGAATACCATAATGAAATGTTGGACTTGTTAACGGAGTATAAAAAAACTGCAGAATGGCAAAAAACATGGAGATCTATTCACTTCTTTCTCTCCATTGTATTGATCATCGCCATTCTTGTGATTGTAACCTTTACATCAATCCTAGCGCCTTGGTCATCGATATTTTGGGTATTTGGTTCTACAGCCATCGGTATCACTGGTGTCATTAACGGTCTAATTGCATTCCTCTTCGGTAGGTCTGAGCTACGTGCATTGAAAGAAGTAAGACAGGAGGTTATTGACAGCAAAAGAAGCATTGAAAATGGCATCTACTAGTTTATAATTCTTATAATACACTCTATTTACTTTTGTTTTTTTTTTTTGTTTCACTGGCACGATAAGTAATGGCAGCGACCGATTAGGAGATATCTAGAATTAAAAAAATGACAGGAAATCAAAAGGTAATATTGCACTTATCAACCGAAAAAGGACCCTTTCACCACAAAAACCAGTCACTGGTTATTAATTAAAAAACAATAAAACCCACTCTGTTACTAAAACTATGGATTTACCGCAACAAGCCTCCACAGAGCACTCACCAGATTTGGAAGAACCTACTGTGTCGCCTTTATCACGCAGTCGCTCGCCGTCATTCACGGCTAGGGTTAATGAAGGGCTAAAGACTGCCTCCAGAAACCTCAGATCTCTTTCACCGCCGCCTCTCAGAAGATCATTCTCCCCAATAACATCCACCATGGCTGCCTCTCTAGACACGATAACTCGCTTCAGCTCTTCTACTTCTGTTTCCAAAAAAAAGGAACGCAGTTCACTGGATCTTGCTGTGAGCCCAGCCGGCGTAGATGTCGATGTTGCAAAGCCTACAAACATGGCAAAGAGCTTTGTGTCGTTACTAACTACTGCGAGCATGTATAGTGGTAACCTCCAAGAAATTATAGAAAGTGGTACTAACGAGGAGGATGTGGAGGCCCCGGCGGAAGACCCGTTGATTGAAGAGTCTTTGACAAGTGAGGACGATACCACCAGAATCCCTTTAACCAAAAGACCAACCCTATTCGAGCTTTCAATAGAAATGAAGCTTGATTCTAGAAGCAAAGCACTGGCTCTTTCCGATAAACTGAGAGCGTCATTTCAAATAAGTGAAGAGGACAAGTTTATAGCGGATTATCCTTGTTGGTTGATGAAAGATGTTTTATTACAAGGTCACATTTATTTAACTGAAAAGCATTTGATGTTTTTGGCTTTTTTACCAAAAAGTGATTTCAACAAAGTGGCTTTGGCTGGCAATTTATCAATGGAAGCTCTACCCACCCCTAGGTTATCTAGATATTGGGCCGTTTTAAAGAAAAGCACTCTTTCCTTATATAACAATTCTTCTGAGCTCTACTTCCCAGTCCTGACTATAGATCTAAGATATGCGTTTAGAGCCGAAGTTATTGGAGAGTCATCTAGTGTCACTCCTGGTCCGATTGTTAAAGCTAAGTGGTTCAAAATCTCAACTGAAACTAAAAGCTACAAACTGCAAGCAGATTCAGAACATGCTGCTAGAGCATGGGTTGGTTTGCTGAAAAAACATATATTTGCTAGTAGGAACAAAGGTGACTGTGTTACTGTTAAAATTCCTTTAAAGAATATAATAGATATTGAACAGACACCAATCTTTGATGCTGCCGAAACTTTAAGACTTAAAGTTTTAGAGTCCCCAAACTTATACGCTATTGATGATTATTTCTTTATGTTTTTCAATTCGGGCCCGGATGTTGCTAAAGCTTTATCTGAAGCAATCTTACACCTCGATAACGATGACTCGTCCCCAGATTTGGTTGTCGACAGTACAGCTGTACTTTCTTTGAATGAAAAAAGGGCAAAGGGCTCAACTTTAAAGAAAGTTTTCAACAGATCGCATTCGAGATCACTAAGCACAAACTCATCCAGTTCTCAAGATCGGCAATCAACAGCATCATCAGATTTGGTTCAAGAACCAGTTGTGGAACAATACATCTCAAGAGATATAAATGAAGACGAACCTGAAACTATTGCTCCAATAACTAAGACAGGACATTCAATTCCAGGATATTCAGCAACAACAAAATCATTAACACAAGCTAAGCATACATTAGGTAAATGGACACCGAAAATGCTTAAATCAGCATCGTCTATGTGGGCATCATACCCTGTTCACTATGCGGAAAAGAATTCCCTTGAACGTGGCGCTGAAGATGAATATCTAGCAACTCCGGAAGAAAGAATCGAGGCAACTAAAAGATTTCAAACTCATTTTTCACTTTCTGAAACTGATTTACTAGTGTCTTCATATTACTCTTATCTTCATAGAAATGTCCCGACTTATGGGAAAATCTACTTGGGTTCCAAAGAAATTTGCTTCAGGTCTTTGGTTCCTGGATTTCACACAAAAATGATACTTCCTTATAAAGATGTAGAGAATTGTTTCAAAGAAAAAGGATTTAAGTTTGGTTACTATGGCCTAGTCGTTGTTATACATGGTCATGAAGAATTATTTTTTGAATTCAGTTCTGCAGTTGCTCGAGATGACTGTGAATTTTTATTGTTAAAACAACTGGATAAATCCAGCAGTAGCAATAATTCATTTGACTTAGCGCCAACCATCTCTGATAGCCAGTCTTCTTCCAAAACTAGAATAGAAGCTGCTAAAATCAAACTTTTTGAGGATAAGATTCATTCAGAGGCTGGTATAGATGTTCCTATCATTATTGAAGACCATCCACTATTGGATACTACCATAAAGCCTGGGAAATCCTACAAAATCTCTCTTTTAACCATCGGATCTAGAGGTGATGTTCAGCCTTATATTGCATTGGGTTTGGGTTTATTAAAAGAAGGGCACCAAGTCACTCTTATCACACACAAAGAATTCGAAGAATGGATTTTGAAATATGGTTTATTATTCAAGGAAATTGCAGGAAATCCTACAGAACTAATGTCTTTAATGGTATCTCATGGTGCTATGAATGTTGGTTTAATTAAGGAAGCCTCTAGCAAATTCCGTGGCTGGATTGGCCAATTATTAACCAGCAGTTGGGAAGCCTGTCAAGGAACAGAAATACTTATTGAATCCCCATCAGCAATGGCTGGTATCCATATTGCAGAAGCATTAGGTATTCCATATTTGAGGGCTTTCACTATGCCTTGGACCAGGACCAGAGCATATCCACATGCATTTATTGTTCCTGATCAAAAGAAAGGAGGAAGCTATAACTATTTGACTCATGTTTTATTTGAAAATATTTTCTGGAAGGGTATTAGTGGACAAATCAACAAATGGCGTAAAGAAGTTCTTGATTTACCAAAGACTAATTTGGATTTATTACAGCAAAGCAAGGTTCCATTTCTATATAATGTATCGCCAACTGTTATGGCCCCACCTGTAGACTACAGTGATTGGGTTGAAGTTACTGGGTACTGGTTTTTGAATGAAGGAATTACTTATGAACCTCCGGATGAACTAGTTGATTTTATTCGAAAGGCCAGAGAGGACGGCAAGAAATTGGTCTATATTGGATTTGGGTCAATTGTTGTCTCTAATCCAAAGGAACTAACTGAGGCTGTTGTTGAGGCTGTCTTGCAGGCAGATGTTAGATGTATTTTGAATAAAGGATGGTCAGAACGATTAGGTGGATCAAGTAAGATTGAAATTGAGCTTCCTTATGAGGTATTTAATGCTGGAGCATTGCCACATGATTGGCTGTTTCCTCAGATTGATGCAGCAGTCCATCATGGTGGTTCAGGTACAACAGGTGCTACTTTAAGAGCCGGGTTACCAACTATAATCAAGCCATTTTTTGCCGACCAGTTCTTTTATGCGAATAGAGTTGAAGATATTGGTGTCGGTATCTCTTTAAAGAAGTTAAACGTGAAAAGTTTATCAAAAGCTTTGAAGGATGCGACAACAAACCAACGGATGATATCTAAAGCACAAGCTGTAGGTGAAAAAATTCAAAAGGAGAATGGTGTTTCTAACGCTATCAGTATTATTTATCGTGAGTTAGAATATGCTAGAGAACTAATTTTGAGTAAGAGAAAAGTTCACGTAACAGCTGAAGATGAAAGAATTATTGATGAACATGATGAAGAGAATTCTGGCGATATTGACGACTATTACGGGATGGATAATGAGGGATCATGGTTACTAGTATAAATAGAGTATTGGGTATTATTGTCGGTTTATCAGTATAATCATTAGTTTTATTCCCTATATAATGTTTTTTTTTTTTTTTTTTTTTTGTTTAATATCACCAGTTTGTAACATCTTCAGCTTCACCAAAAACTGACTCTCTGATTTCAGTGACGGCTTCCTCTTCCCATGCAAATCCTTTCGAATTGATGATCTCTTTACAGTTTTCTTTTAAAAATTCAATAATCAAGTGATTTATGGATGCAAACTCTAATAAAAAGGCATCATGTCCTTCAGGAGAATTAATTTTTTCCAATTTAGCATTTGGAAGATATTCAGCCAGGTCTTCTTGTTCAGAATAAGTAAATAATCCATCAGAGCTAATTCCAATAATTAGAGCAGGTTGTTTCAATCCTGCTAGTAAGGATTCTACTGTACCATCTCTCTCTCTGGATATATCATGTGTGTCCAATTTCCTGGTTATCGAAATATAACAGTTAGCATCAAATCTATTGATGAATTTTTCACCTTGATAACGTAGGTAGCTTTGAGCAGAAAAATGTGTCTGGTGTTTATGAGGAATTGTTGATGATGCAGTTGATGTAGTTGATGCCAGTGAGTCTGAAGATTGTGATCTTGGATCTGTTGCAGTATCAGATACATTGACATTCAATTTTCTTCCTCTTCTGTTGCCTTCATTATGAATAGCCCAATGCTCCTCTTGAGCTGAGGATGGTTGCCTCACGCTTTGGGATTCAGCATTTTTCTTGCTCAAGCTTTTGACAAGGTTTGGATTCTTTCTACCAAATCTTTGTTCAAAACTGTTTCTTGAACGATACGTTAATAGAGCCGACATTCTTGCAGCACCTAATCCTGTGGTGGGAGGTTCGTCAAACGGATAGTAGCCGTCTAAGTATTTAGGATCAGAGTAAATACATTGACGTTGAGCTTCATTCCAGCTGATGCACCATGCCGAGTTTCTAGCACTTGTGGCTAAAGCTACTATATTTTGGACGTAATCAGTTCCATAAAATGCCCATTCTAAAACTAACATACCACCCATCGAACCACCAATCACTGCAGCTATTTTTTTCACTCCAAGAAAATCCAACACTTTCTTGTGAATCCTGGCATCATCTCTAACGGTACAAAGAGGGAACTCAGGTCCATATATCTTACCAGTGGCTGGGTTGTTGGTAGCTGGACTTGCAGAGCCATAAGGTGAGCCAAGTGCGTTCAAACATATAATAAAAAACTTTGTTGGGTCAAAAGCTCTTCCGGGTCCAAGAAGTGGACCCCACCAGTCTGCTACATCTGCAGATCCAGTTAGAGCATGACAGATTACCATACAATTATCCCCAGTTTCATTTAAGCAACCCCAAGTTTTGTAAGCAACAGGAACATCTTTCAAAGTGACCCCAGACTCCAAATCAAACTCTGGAATAAGAACGATCTTTTGCTGGTTAACCAGCTTTGAAAAAGGGTTTTCAGGTTCTTCAGAGATATATTTATAGCACATTCTTCACAATAGTATTCAACAGAGGTTTGTGAGAAAGAAAGAAAAAGACTTGACTTCTTTGTTGAAATATGACTAAATCCTAATATTAAACTTTTTTTTCCGATGTGCAATTTAAAAAATTATTTGTTGAGATCACGTGATATGATTTTAAATGATGTTCCTACAATATAGAGTTGTTATCATATCGTAGTAATTAGGCCATTGGATTCCAAAAACTGAACCGAACAGACTCATATTGTTTCAGAATCTATAAGCCACTTTTTTGGTAAATTTTACACCATTTCAATTATTTAGTCCCGATTAGGAAAAAACAAATACCGGCACAGATTTTGGCATGTCATGAATCAAAAAAAAAAAAAAAAAAAAAAGGAGAAAACTGCATAGATTTCACCAGTATTTATAGGTCTAGACTCCATTTTCATTATGATGATAGCTTTTTACCCCTAGTCATTAATTAATCAATTAGTAAACTACATAATTATTGATTATGTAATTTTTTTATTGGCACGGGTGATGATGGCAGAGAACTAATAGAAAAAATTTTAGATAGGTCAAAAACACTTTGAAAGGCAGAAAAGAAAAGTTATTGGTAGCAAAAGAAACCTTTGAAAAAATAAGATAAATGTCAGAGGAAACGAAAACACTCAGCAAGAACGACATAGAAAAGCTCAATAGCGAAACCTATGCCAAAAGACAAGCTTACCGTCACAAACAGGAAGAAAAACGTAATAATTTGAAGCATGTTAGAATAGACGAAAGTGCCATCAAGGACTCAGATGACGTAGAACTACCAAGAAAAAGATTTTACAGACAAAGAGCCCACTCAAATCCATTCTCAGATCACCAACTGGAATACCCACAAAGTCCTGATGAAATGGATTGGTCAAAGTTATATCCTCACTATTTCAATGAGCAAACAGGTAAAATGACTAAGGATGTCAAAATTGCTGATGTCGGTTGTGGGTTCGGTGGTTTATTGGTTGATCTGTCGCCTGTTTTCCCAGAAAAGTTGATTCTTGGAATGGAAATTAGAGTTCAGGTCACTCATTACGTTGAAGACCGTATTATTGCACTAAGACAAAAAAATGTTCAAACTAATGGTTATCAAAACATTAATGTGCTGAGAGGAAATGCAATGAAATTCTTACCAAACTTCTTTCACAAATCACAACTTGAGAAGATGTTTTTCTGTTTCCCAGATCCCCATTTCAAGCAAAGAAAACATAAAGCAAGAATTATCACTAATACTCTTTTATCTGAATATGCATATGTTTTGAAAGAAGGTGGTATCATTTATACAATCACCGATGTTTTAGATTTGCATAATTGGATGGTGAAGCATTTAGATGAGCATCCTTTGTTTGAGAGGGTTGGTGAAGAGTGGGAATCTCAAGATGAATGTGTTAAAGTTATGAGAGAAAGTACAGAAGAGGGTAAAAAAGTTGCACGTAATAATGGTGATAAATTTATCAAAGTTTACAGAAGGTTACCTAACCCTTGATTAGAATTTGTATAATGTACAATAGAATGGCCACGTATATAAATATTTATGCCTGAGATGTAATACTCTCTTGATCAGAAGTCAAAACATCATCATTGTTATCAACATTAGGCTTATCTTGTTTTTTGAAGACTTTACCAACGAATAAACTGACAGAAGCACTAGATCTTCTTATTGACGAGGTCAATGAATTTTGATCACTGTTTTTAAATTTCACAATTTCTTCAATCCCAGGAGGTTCAATACTAAAATTTGAAGATTGCGATTGTGGAATAAAATTATTCAAGTGATTTCTAAAACTCACTTCTGACCTTTGTTTGGTCAGTAATGGATGATTTGAGATAGTATCAGCAGTTGGGTTCAACAATGCTTGCTGTCTAGCAAGAGCTGCTCCGGATGGATTTTGCGTAACTGCAGATGGATCATCGTGTGAAAATTGCGATTGAGCTTCTGAATCTATTGGTTGATAGTTACTGTGATAACTGAAAGTTGAAGAACGATCATCAAAAATAGAATCCATATCTTCTAAACTGACACCTGCAGTTTCTGGATATAAATAAAACACAACAAAAAATGAAATAAAACAAGAAGTTGAATGGATCAAATATAATCTCCATGTGATAAGTTCTTGAAGAATCGGGGTCATTTCACCAACTAACCAATTGAAAGCCCAGTTTGAAGCAGTTGATAAACTAGCAACCTTGGATCTGATACTTAAAGGTGCAATCTCTGGAGGATATAGCCAAGGTATTGGACCCCATGAAAATCCAAATCCTGAATTGAATATGATAACAAGAACCACAACGAAATGTCTTGTAAATTCAGTGTTGATATATAATGAATATGAGATTGCAGTTAGTGCCACCCCCATAATCAATGAACCTGATAATAAAATAGGTCTTCTACCCCATTTATCAACTAATATCCAAGGAGGTAAAGTTGAACCAACGTAAAATAAAGCATTGATACCAGTCATCAAAAGGGCTCTTCTTCCTTTCCATCCAGCTTGTTCAAAAACTAAAGGTGCATAATATGAAATAACATTGATACCATTTAATTGGGCAAACGCTTGAGCACTCATAGCAATCAAGACTCTTTTTTTGTATCTCTTAAACATATATGAATACGAACTTTCACCCTCTAATCTATGTAAAATGATTGTTTCTTTGATTTCTCTATATTCATTACGAGCTCTTTCGTCTTGAACATTACCATCTGTTGTTAAGTCAGCAATCACGACAATACCTTCTGCATCATGATCCTTATTTAATAACCATCTAGGACTTTCCACAATGACATAAGTTCCAAAAAATAAAGCTATTGCTATAAGACTTTGGATAAATAGAGGTAATCTCCAAGCTAGATTTGAGTCGATATAAGAAGCAAAATAATCTGTCCAGACAGAAGAAGCATAACCAACTATGTTACCAGTGAATTCAACACAGGCCAATCTACCTCTAGAATGAGGAGGAGAAATTTCAGTTTGATAAACTGGGATAACAGTTGTTAACAAACCAACACCAATACCACTTATAAAACGCGCAATTGTCAAAGTGATGAAATTTGTGGCAAACGATTGTAGAGCACCGCCAATGGCAAAGATCGCTGAACCATAACGAATAGAACGGCGTCTTCCAATTTTATCTGAGATTTTCCCAGAAAGTAAAGAAGATATCAAAGCACCAATCTCTAAAATCGCAACCATAGTACCAATAGCGGCACTTGAAGGGTTACCAAAATATCCTTTGAAATGTTCATTTGTTAATAAACCAGACATAATACCTTGTTCATAACCGAACAAAAGCACACCAAGAGACACAAACACTGTTGTGAAATAAAGCAGTTGCTTTCCCACAAGATAACTTTCTTTTACTTGAAGTTGTTGGTATTCTGACATTTTGATAGTTGCATGGGGGGTATAGTAAAATAGAAACTCTAGTATAGGGTGTAATCTATATGTTTTGATTCTATTGTTTAATAATAGATCTAAGTCTATTCTATTATTATAACAATTATGATAAGATTTAAATCCTTATCGATATCAATAATCTGCTAACAAAATGAAGGTGAAAAGTGAAGATAGAGTTTTTAGAGACTAAAATTAGTGATCAAGTGTAATTATATTGAATATTAACGCGTCTGATTCCTTTCTAGTGTCTCCAAATAGTGGGAAAATCACGATAAGTACGAGAATTTAACGGTTGTTTTCATTTCTTTTCCATGGGAAAAAAAAAAACATCCAAATTCTATTCTCAATCATGACGTCATTTGTTGATCTTTTTTTTTTTTTTTTTTTTTTTTTTTTTTTTTTACTTATTAAGCATCCAAACACCAAGTAGTTTTGAGGTCATAACCAAATGATATGTAAAGGAAGTGTTTTGAACCTGGATTAGTACACAGGGTTATATCGTTGTGCATTGGGCAATCATCTTGATTTGATTAGAAATAAAATAATTTTGTATATACATCAATCAATTTCTTTTTTTTGAGAGGAAAAGTAAAAAAAAAAAAAAAAATTTGAATAAGAGTTATACAGTTTAAATTTTCAATATTTCACTTCAACATCAAAGATCAATATTTAAAAATTGGAATCGTAAAAAATATAATCAATATAGTACTCAAGATTAACACCAATTTCTTGATGATTTTAATCAATTAGTATGTCCGTGATATGATTTCATATGTATATACATATATACATATACAACTCTTCTTGGTTTTAACCATCGGCGAAGGAGCATAAGAGGTATACGATAACAATATAACAGATAAGATAGTTGTTAGTTGATAAGTATGTGTGTATGTGTATGTGGGTGTGTGGGTGGTTATTGTGAGCTTTTGGTAATCCTTTGAGTAAGATGCTTATTGATTAGGTCACACATATTATTATACTAGTATTGGGAAAAAATAGTTCAATACCAGGCAACCAACTTTGAAATTCTAGTTATCTAACAATATCGAACATCGACAAGATGATAGACATTTGATAAGCCAGATCTATATTACGAACCACAAGGCTAAAAAAACATGGGGCTTCATATGCATGAAATATCAGATGCTAATTGTGAAGGCGCACCTCATAGGTACACCGCCTAAGATCAAGAAAGAATGTCTCTACAGATGCATAAAATGACATCAAATTATGATCATTAATCAATTGAGTACTTTTTTCGGCAGAATAGATTCTAGAATATTGATAACCGTGATATGAGATCAAATGCACTCCTAAATTACTCATGTACTGATACACTTGGTAAGGCTGAAAAGAAAACTGGCTGCAAAAAAGAACAGTTAATGGTGGGTTTTTTTTTTTTTTTTTTTTTTTTATATATCCCGTATTTAGGTATTAACTTCCAGCACCAGCCACTTCCAGCACCAGTAGAGGTAGTTCCAACAGAAATCTACCGTACCAAAAGCATCAAGAACACCAAGAGTATCCAGTTAGCCAATCAAAGTGCAGTATCTTCATCCTTTTGTTGCCATCCCAATCCGTGTCTTTTTTTGCTTTTTTTTTTTTTTTTTTTAATAGGGCATTTTTCTTTTTTGGCACAAGTAATTTTCGCCGGAGACAATCTTTTTTGATACTTCACCAATCAAAAACCGCCAGTGGAGCTTTACTTTTTGACACAATTTGAAAAGGCATTAGCATTTGTCGTTTGATAATTGAACGATTAGTGTTTGAAATTTGGTCTTATGGTCTTATGGTCTTATGGTTGGTTGTAGAGTGAGAGTGAGAGTGGGATAACGGGATTACGGGATTATTGAACATTCTGTTTCCTTCCATATTGAGACACAATTGAATCCTGTTTTATTTCCCATGCTCCGGAGACTAGGAAAGCGAGAAAGAGAGAAAGAGAAAGAGAGAAGATCATAATTAAAGCATCCATTTAGAGTAAAAGTATATTTAATCAAACACGAGGTAATAAGATATAAGATAAAGCCGTTTACGGTGAACTATAAGTGCGATGAGAGTAACTGCTTTTGGTTAAACCTAGCGCATCTTATTTTTTTGTGGTTTTTTTTTTCTTTCTTTCTTTCTTTCTTTCTTTCTTTTAATGATTATCTTGCTTCTAGTACTTATCAGATTTTCATATAGTTCTAAAAGACAGCAATTGCAGTTTAAACAAGGACCTTTTCGCCAAACGGTTTTTTTTTTTTTTTTTTTTTTTTTTTTTCTTATCAGTAGCTTAGAAAAATTCATTCGCCAGTTTATCAAAAGAACTTTCAAGGCAGGGTACATAATACATATTCATGCTGATAGGCATACATATATGTGTATATGTGTAGATGTATATATGTATATAAATACAAACCGTTTTCCTTGTTGCTATTATTATTATTGTTATTATTAAGGGTAGTCATCAATTGCCAAATCAATTAATCAGTTAATCAATTAACAACCATGGCTATTGAAGGTTCTCCATTGGGTCAAGGTGTAGGGTATGGGATTGTCTGTGGACTTGGTGCCGTCTTCTCAATTGGGATGATGTGCATCACTAGAATTCTAAGAAGATATAACTACGAACTGATCACAGCTGAAGAGTTTGCTACCGCTGGTAGATCCGTTAAAACCTCATTGGTTGCTGCTGCCGTCGTCTCTTCTTGGACTTGGGCTGCAA
The DNA here is from genome assembly GCA_024271855.1 of Wickerhamomyces bisporus. NCBI lineage: Eukaryota > Fungi > Ascomycota > Saccharomycetes > Phaffomycetales > Wickerhamomycetaceae > Wickerhamomyces > Wickerhamomyces bisporus. The sequence goes on from JANBXE010000002.1 coordinate 58,311, forward strand.
CTTTGTTGACTAGTACAACTCAAGCTTATTTGAACGGGGTTTCTGGTGGGTTCTGGTACGGTTCTGGTGCTTGTGTTCAGGTTATCATCTTTGCAACTTTAGCAATTAAGGCTAAACAAATTGCTCCTGGTGCTCACACTTTTTTGGAAATTATAAGAGGTCGTTATGGTAAAGTTGGTCATATAGTTTATATGTATTATGCTTTAGCTACAAACATTTTGGTCACTGCAATGTTGTTGAGTGGTGCTTCTGCAACAATTAACTTTTTGACTGGTATGGATACCGTTGCTGCTATCTTTTTATTACCTTTAGGTGTCGTTGCTTATATCTTGTACGGTGGTATCAAGTCTGTTTTCATTACTGATTATATCCATACAATTGTTATTATCACCATCATCTTCACTTTTGCATTTGAAGTTTTTGCAACTAATGAATTGATTGGTTCTCCAGGTGCTATGTGGGAAAAACTAATGGAATTGGGAAAGACTACTCCAATTGAAGGAAATCATGAAGGGAGTTATTTAACTTTCAAATCTAAAAATGGTGGTTATTTCCTTATTATCAATTTATGTGGTAATTTTGCTGCCGTTTTCGCTGATAATGGTTATTGGCAAAAAGCCATCTCTGCTTCTCCAGCTGCTACACTTCCAGCATATGTTTCTGGTGGATTAGCATGGATGGCTATTCCAGTTTTAATCTCAACAACCATGGGTTTGGCTTGTCGTGTTTTGGAAAATTCCCCAAGTTTCATGTATTATCCTAATGGTTTATCATCAGCTCAAGTTAGTGCTGGGTTGGTTCTTCCAGCTGCTGCTTATAGTTTAATGGGAAATGGTGGTGCTGTTGCAAGTTTACTATTGGTTTTCATGGCTTTCACTTCTGCTATGAGTGCCGAAGTTATTTCAGTCTCTTCTATTTTTACTTATGATATTTATAAAGAATACATCAATCCAAATGCAAATGGTCGTCAATTAATGCGTGTTAATTATATTGGTGTTCTTGGATTTACCTTAGTTATGTGTGGATTTGCAGTTGGTTTACATTATTCTGAGGTTTCATTAGGTTTCCTATATAACTTTATGGGTGTTATCATTGCAAGTTGTGTTTTACCTGCCTCATTATGTTTGTTTTGGAAAAAATTAAACTTGTTGGCTGTTACAGCTTCTCCAATCATTGGTTCAATTCTTGCCTTAATCTCATGGATTGCTGCTGCTAAAGGTCTTTATGGATCTGTCAATTATGACAATTTGTTTGAAGATAAAGTTATGCTTACTGGTAATTTAGTTGCTTTATTAACTCCAATTATTTTCATCCCAATCTTCACTTATTACAAACCAGATGATTTTGATTTTGAACTTTTGAAAACAAGAGTTCAAAGAGTCGATGAAACTGAAGAAATCATCGCTGCTGTTGGTTCTGTTCCACAAGATGATGAAAAATTAGAACCAATTCAATCCGTTGCTACAATTGGTAAACGTTTAGCTCAATCAGCAAAACAAAGAATTCTTGAAGAAGAAACTGCTCAATTAGCCAAGGCATCTAAAATTGCAGGTTGGTTATCAATTTTCTTATTCTTGGCTTTGATTATCGTATGGCCAATGCCAATGTATGGATCTGGTTATATCTTTTCCAAGAAATTTTTTACAGGTTGGGTTGTTGTTTGGATTATTTGGCTTTTCTTTACTGCTGGATTGGTTTGTGTCTTCCCACTATATGAAGGACGTAAGGGGATTGCTACTGCTGTTAGAGGTATTTATTGGGATTTGACTGGTCAATCCTATAAATTGAAACAATGGCAAAATTCTCACACTGAAGAATTGCATGTTGTCCAAAGTCAAATATCTGCTGCTGCTCATCAAGAAGGACTAGATGGTTCTGAAGATAAGATTAGAAACATTGATGATGAATTAGAGAGCAAATAAGGAGATTAAATGGGAAGAGTAATATCGTTTTAATAATGGTTTAGTTTAAATTATAAATATTGTTTTATCTTTTGTGTTTTTTATATATTTGTGATTGTATTCGATTAACTACAAGCGAATTAGCCGTTATAGTATGAGATGAGATGAGATTAGATGAGATGAGATTAGATGAGACGAGATGAAATGTAATGTAATTAAAGTAATTAAAGTAAAAACAAAACAAAACAAAACAAAACAAAACAAAACAAAACAAAACAAAAAAAAAACTAAAGAAAGAAAAAGTCTAGAATCACCTGTTAACGTTATGAGACAAAATATTCATATATAGTTCCCAGTTTATTCTTTTAACCAATTCTTTTGTCTTTTGTTTTTTTGTCTTTTGTGGAATTTCCCTTTCTTTTTATAGTAAAATTCCAGAGTGGCGCGAACCGCCCTAAGCAAAAGGAAAACAAAATGCCAAATCACTAAAATTCATAAGTTAAATCAAATAAAATCTCAAATTCTATATCTTTTAATTCAAGATTATAATAACAGCTGCTCACAATGGACGAGGAATACGACGTTATTGTTTTGGGTATGTGAGGCAATTCTCTTTACTTCAATTATATACTAATCCGCTTTTGTTTTTTTTAGGAACTGGTTTAACTGAATGTGTCCTATCTGGGTTGCTGTCAGTTGAAGGAAAGAAAGTCTTGCACATCGACCGTCAAGACTACTACGGAGGGTATGTTTGTGATATTATCAAATGGATGTCTTTCCAAGACTAAAGACTAACAATAATTTACCAACAGAGAATCCGCTTCTTTGAATTTACAACAAGTGAGTTTTTTATTCATTATATCATCACTCACATAGATGCACATTTACTAATAACACACTCAAAGTTATACGAAAAATTTAAACCAAACAAACAACCTGATGAATCCTTGGGTCGTAGTCGTGACTGGTGTGTCGACCTGATTCCAAAATTTTTGATGGCAAATGGTGAATTAACAAACATCTTGGTTCATACGAACGTTACAAGATATGTCGAATTTAAACAAATTGAAGGGTCTTATGTTTACAGATACAACAAAATCTCGAAAGTTCCAGCAACCGAGTACGAAGCTATATCCTCTTCATTGATTGGATTATTTGAAAAAAGACGCTTGAAGAATTTTTTGCAATTCATTGCTGCTTATAAAGAAGATGAACCTTCAACTCATAAAGGTTTAAACTTCGATGTTGATACAACAGATATTGTTTTCAACAAGTTTGGTCTTGAAGAAGGTACAAAAAATTTCATTGGCCACACAATGGCTTTATATGATAATGATGATTATTTACAACAACCTGCAAGAACCGCCATTGAAAGAATTATATTGTATGTTCAGTCCGTTGCTAGGTATGGGAAATCTCCTTACTTATATCCATTGTACGGTTTAGGTGAATTACCACAAGGTTTCAGTAGATTGAGTGCTATTTATGGTGGTACTTTCATGCTAGGTACTCCAGTTAAAGAAATTTTATATGACGACAAAGGTAAATTTTCAGGGGTTAAAGTTGACGTTGAAGGTGAAGAGCATACTGCAAAGGCTAAAATCGTTATTGCGGATCCGACTTATTTTACTGAAAAGGTTAAAAAAGGTGAAAAATTGATTAGAACCATTTCAATTTTGGATAAATTACCATTTAAGAATGGAGAAAATTCAGGTCAAATCATTATCACAGGTAAAGAGGCTGGAAGAAAAAATGATATTTATATTGCATTGATTGGAAGTGAACATAAGGTTGCACCACCAGGTAAAAACATTGCTATTGTATCAACTTTGATTGAAGGTGATCAACCTCCTCATATTCAATTACAAACTGCTTATAAATTACTAGGCATCACCAACTTTGAATATACTTTTATGGGTCTTTCAGAGTTATTTGAACCTCTGGACGATGGTTCAAAAGATGGAGTTTATATTTCAAAAAGTTATGATGCAACTTCTCATTTTGAAAGTGTTACAGAGGATGTTAAAGATATTTACTTCAGAGTGACTGGTAAACCATTGCAACTCACCAAGTTAGAACAAGGTGAATTTAACGCAACCGCTTGAGTCATATATAAAATTATATTTTAATAATAACTACAATATTTTGTTATCACAAAGATTGAATTATTAGTATTAATATTAAGAATTAAACATTCAGTATATGTATCATTAACGCATTAAAAAAAAGTATCACCAAGAGGATTATACCGATGATGGTTTTTCCAACCAAAAAAAGAGTAACGAAAACCAAAAAAAAAAAAAAACAAAACAATAAAAGAACTTCTATAAAATAAATTAAAAAAAAAATCACACAGGGCAAGATAGTACTTTAATTTTGATATTTTCTCTTTTTTTTTTTTTTTTGGAAATGAGTGGAACGTTTAAAAAACTAATCTTTTCTCTCCTTAGATGACGTGGTAGCTAGACTTGGAATAGACATATCAAACTGAGATTCAATTGAGGTACTCGACGTATTCGACGACCTTGAGACAGATCTTGGAATATCTGAATCGAAAACTGTTGATTCCGGGGAGGAATCAGAGTCATCGGCATTGGATATCGTTGATAACGGAAGACTCATCATTGAATTTCTTGATTGTCTAGACACAATACTCAACTCAATGCCTTGAGGAGTTGCGCCACCACGACGAACAGAATTGGAGCGTGCACGAGTAATTGGATTATTGAAGGAAGTAACTTGACTTTCAATATCATCATCTAATGAAGAACATAATGGGTCAATTTTGAAAATATTCAATTTTCTAATCTCAGCATATGACCAACGATTTTTTGCATATTTTTCATTAACTGGCAAATGTCTATATTTGGTGTATGAAAACACAATAAACGATAAAACCGATCCAGCGATAACATCAATGAAGTAGTGATGTGTCAAATACATTGTCGACCACCATAGCCAAGTAACGTAGAACACACACAAAGGGGTTGATTTTGGAAATAGATATGATAAAAATAACATATCCATTGTAGCACATCCACTATGCAATGATGGAAAGGCTCCAAAAACAACAGGCGAATTATCTGAGAAATTCGTAGAATAAAGATCCAAATGTAATAACTTATCAATTCTTGCTAGACCACCTGGAGACCCTGGCATTGAATAATTAGCAGGGTCCAAACCATGAATAAGCTTGTACCAAGGAGGAGCAGAAGGGAAAAACAATTGAATAACAACTCCGATTAAATTCATATAGCCAAAGGCAAATCCAAATGATCTTAAACACGTTGGAGGACCCCACAAAAATAATAGACCGGCAACAATAAATGGTAGAGCGAAATGAATCAAACCATAAGGCAACCAAGCTAAAATGTCTAAAAAGGGAGTTGTTGAAGTAGCTAATAGTTGGGATAGATTGTCACCATACAAAATTGTTTCCATTGCTGGTAAAATTTTGACTGAGATTGGAGGTCTATAAGAAGTTGGAATTCCCGTTGATGTAAAGAAAAAGAACACCCAAGTTAAGATAGGTAAACCGTTCAAAAGAAATTGTGATGTGAATGGAATCAATAATGAAAGAATGAATAACGATAATAATAATGATTTCACGAATAAATGCAAAGGATTAATGAGGAATGCGAATAAGAAGAAGAAGGATAATGTTGAATAATGAAGTATGTCATTTCTGGTAAATTTATGCTCTTTTAGTCTCTTGATGGAAGTTTTAGGGTTGAAATCCAGATCTATATCAGCTAGTGTAGAGCCGGTGGGCTTTTCAGCAAGGAAATAGGAGTTAAATAGTGATATTAACCTGGACATTTGAAGTAGAAAGTTGATTCAATACGGAATGTGCTCTCTCCTTTGGATGGCGGCTATTGATTGAGGGACGGGTTCGTGCAACTAAGGAAAACTCAAAACAGGCGAAGATTGATCAGATGGGTTGAAATGAGAAGACGATAAGAAACAAAACAAGCAGTAAATTTTTTTTTATAATTAGAAGTAGAAGAAAAGACAATAGAGAGTTTTGTATTTTGTTTTGGTTATTTTCATTTTCTGTTATAAAAAAAAAAAAAAAAAGAGAAATAAAAATAGGAGAAAAAAAAAAACATTTCAATTACCCAATTTGGATAATTTCCTTATTTATATATTTAATTATATTTACCGAGACAGCCGGGATCCCTGAAAAAGAAAAAAAAAAAACAAAAGAAACTTTAACTCCGTAGATTCTTTTTTAAATCCGAGCTGAATTATAAATCATGATTTCCGACCATTGGTCACATGGTTTTAGCCTCGGATTTATTTAAACAATATTTTTTTTTTTTGGGCAAGATTCAGAAGTGCATACAAAGACGAAAAGGATAGACACAACAACAATATAGGCGAAAGTTATTTATTAAACTCTACACAGTAATGTCTTCTGTTCGCCGATCGACACGTGCTAACAAGGGAAGGAATGAGAAGCTGGAACGAGAGCAGGAAGAATATGAACAATTGCTGAAGAAATCCATCCAAGAGGCTGAAAACGATGGAAAATCAAGCTCAAGCGAGGATGAAGATTTAGAAGATGGCATAGTCCAGTGTCTGGTTTGTGGAACACTCCCAGAGAACTATGATGAGGAGAATGATTCACGCCAGATGATTTTATGTGATACTTGTAACACATGGCAACATAGTGAATGTATTTTGAAGGATCCTAATAACATCCCCAAGAATTACCAATGTAACCTTTGTAATACTTCAAACCCTCATTATCAAACATTGACCTATAAACTAGACCCTGCAAAATTTATTTCTCAAAAGCAAAAGAAATTGAAACTGGAAACGTCCAAGAAAAATCAAAATAAAAGACTGAAGAAAGATCATGCTACAAAAATTAATGATGATCATCAGCAAGATCTTGATTTTGACCATAAAGCTCACTATGAAGACAAAGAAGATGTAAAATTCAGTGATGCTTCCGACGATGATGGAGCAGTAGTGGAAGAGGACGACGACGACGGGGAATATGGCGCTGCTAACCCTAACGGAAAGAAGAAGAGATCAAGATCAAGATCACAAAGAACTAATTCTCTTACACCACCCTCAAATTTAAAAGCAAAAAATTCAAGGGTTAAACCTGAAGTTAAAAAGCATGACTCAGATGACATTGAGAATAAAGCAAGATTGGCCATTACGAAGAAATTTGAAGGGATGTTCCTAAAGTTATTAACTGGTAATAAAATTCCATCAGAAAGTGGTTCGATTGAGGAGATATCAGCAAAGTGGGCAAAAAAACTAGAAGATGAATTATTTAGCTATTACCATGATAGAGAAACTGGGAAATCGACAAAAAGTTACAAAGAATCATTTAGTAGAATTTTTGCTAACGTTAAAGATGAAAAAAATGTCAAACTAAGAAGTTCAATCATCAATAAATCAATCACATTTTCTAAATTGGTCAAGATGCCTGTTAATGAGTTATTAAACCCTGATTTAAGAAAAGAAAAAGAAGAAGCAATCAAAGAATCAATGACACATGCTACATTAGAAAGACCAGAAGTTTCGAATATCAGAAGAACTCACAAAGGTGATATTGTGTTAGAAAAAGAGGAATCTAATAATCAACAGTTTGATTTCAATGTTGGCTTGAGTATAGAGAACGACGAAAAGAAATTTACTAATTCAGAGAATAATGTTAACAATGAACGTAAAAATTCATTGTATGCTTCAAATCACGATCACTTTAGTGATGATGTTATAGATGATGGTGATGATCAATATGAGAATGAGTTTGATAACGAAGTTACAGGATTGGATACAAAAGGCGATTTAGATGAGCCCGCATTATTGGATGAAGATGATGATTTTGAAAAAATACTAGCTGATGAGAATAAGAAAAAGATTGAAAAACAACAAGTTGATTTGGCAAAAAAACCAAAAGAAACTGAGCGAGTTGTTTGGAAAGGCCAGACTGTTTTCATGAGGGTTGCAAATTTTGATTCTAGCTTAAGTCTTGTTGCCACTACTTTAACCGATAGTGAATTTGATAAACTCTCTCCATATCTTTTTGAATCCAATTCCCCTCTAGGTATTGAAGGTAGATTAGATGCTAAAGAGGCTGACAATTTCGTGAGAAAGTCAGCAAGTGCGAGAAGGCTGATTTTATTAGAACTGAAACACAATGATGATATTGATGGCTTCAATAAACTATTCAATTATTTCTATTCAAAGGATAAATATGGGGTTGTGATACATGATGATAAACCCTTCATCAAAGATGCATATATACTTCCGGTCTTTGATAAAAATCCCAAGTTTTTGACTGAATTACACAAAGAAGATCTTTCTGGTCCCAAAAATGAAAATAGATTGTTCATTGTATATCTTGTTAGACAAGAGTTGATTAAAGGATTGACACCAAGAGTTCCGTCTTATGAACAACCTCGAAATGAACAACAAACCATTCCTGATGACGAATATGACCCTACGGCTACTACTACTACTTCTACTACTACTGCCACTGCTAAAGGTGAAACAAATACGAGCAATGAGTTGAGCTTTTTATCTAATTTAAATCCAAGTGAATTGGCACTTGTTTATAAGATTTTTGAGCAGCATCCAGAAACTAAATTGGACCCAAACTTATTAATTCAATATTTACAGGCAGCTTTAAGCTCAACAACTCGAGAGTTTTGAATTAGTATTTCTGTCATCAAAAACCCTGATGACAATAATATAACGTTACCAAAAAAAATAATGTGCTAATATATAACTTTTAAATATGATTCTTTTTTTTTATATTTCAATTTAATGATAATGTCTTTTTTAACATCTGGTAAAATCACTACGATCTTTGAAACTTGAGTTTTAAAACAATGCCCCTAATTTATAAAACAAGTAAAAAAGATTATACAACCAGAAAATATTTCACATAAATATACCTTTATTATGATTTCATTATTTAGCTAAATTTAAGCTTTAGCCAAAGCTTTCTTAACAGCAAATCTTTTTTGTTTCTTTAAGACTAAAACTTGGAATCTTTCGAAGTCAGTTAAAGCACGACGTCTTTCTCTTTGAGCAATTTTTTTAGCCCATGATGATGAAGCCCATTTTTGGGAAACTTCAGCAGCTTCGAATTTTTTAGCAACAGTAGCAGTTCTTGAACCTCTTGGTAAAGAGAAAGTTAATGGAGTTAAAACAACGTGAGCTAATGAGATAGATTGACGTGGGACACCAGTAGTTGGACCATCAACTAAGGCCTATCAAATTTTTGTTAGTATTACTATTCTAAATAATTATTGAAAAAAAAAATGTTTAAGATGAAATATTTCAGGATAAAGGTTTGAAAAGGAGAATATTGTATGATTGATGTGAGATTCATTGATACAACTCTTTGTTGTATCTCATTTGATTTTTTTTTTCTAGTGGATTAATGCTTCAAATAGTTCGTTCTGATGTTAAAATATTTGATGATAGTTTAATACTTGACTTGACTCTTTGTATAGTTCTTTTGTGAATAAATTTAATAACGCCTATGACGCTAAGTTCTTCCAATGTAATCCTTTTCTCCATTTGAAATATTCCTTCTCTTTCAAATTCGTTATCTTATAGGGTTCAATAAAAACATACTCTTTTGTGATCAATGATTTCAACAATAGTGGCTAATTTACCTTGGTAGGCACCTTTGTTGACTAAAACAACACGACCGACTTCAACTAATCTCCAGTTGGAGGCTTTGACAGAGGTTTCAGTAGACATCTTTTGGTATTTGGTTGTGTTGATGTTGACGATATTATGTGTTTTCCACTTTAATGTTTGAAAAGTATTGGGTATTTTTCACAGTGGTTGATGGGCAGTAATTCTGCCATTTCCGAAAATGGGTTGATGTGACGGCTTTTTCTAAAAACATATGATGTTCGGATGTTTAACAAGTCCTATAATTCAATGTTAATAATATAATATTAACCATAACACCATAACACCCGGACACCAACATTTCAATAGTTTATCTTAGGAAAAACATGAAGCCCTAACTGTTAAGTCACATGATTTATAACCCTAATTCAAATGAACCAAACCCCTTTAATAAAGCCCTAATAATAATACTAATAATACTAATAATACTAATAAAATTAATATATGAAAAAAAAAAAAAAAAAGAGAAAACTTTTCCCTTCTCTTAGTTTAAGTATCACCAATTTAAAGTGGGAATTACTTTTATGCAAAAATGATAACTATATGACTAAATTGTACGTGTACCTTAGTGTCATGAATGCACTCACTGAACAAACTCCAATCAAAACACAGATTTTATGATGATTTAATTTGCGTTCTATAACTTTTCATACTCGAGACTTTCGCCGGTTTCATTATGGGGTGATTAGTAGCATGCGACCAATTTATTCGACTGATTAAACCTTTCTTATGGAGAGAAGAGATGCTTGCATAGAGCTATGAGTTTGTTCTTAGAGTTGAGTTTATATGTATTTTAGGGGGCATATGACTAACAAATTGAGATTAGAGTACGTGACAACAATTTACAATGACCTTATTTATTGGAAGCAATTGTTTTGATATATCGGGATGAAAACAGTTCGCCTTACTTGACTTTTTATGAAGATTCAAATACTTAAACACCAAGATCTACTCTGAGCTTTATCAATACTTTAATATTCCAATGAATTTAGTTATAACCTTTTGTGTTGGAAACTTTTTTTTGACTAACAGCAATCTCTAGTATTTTATAATTTACGATGTAACGAATGTATGATCAGTATATCTGAACTAATTGTTTGTAGTTTGAATTAACCGTGTTGAATTAGGATATATATTTTTCAAGTCTTGACTAATTTCGTATCATGTTATATATAGGGTCTTTTGTGCCATTGATATACTGACTTGATTGAATTGAGCACCATCAATAGGCTTATATTCCACCAGTTGCTTTTAACACCGACCTGTAGAATTCAAACAGGGTCCACAAGAACACTGTTATAAGGACATTATTGATCTTAAGCCATTTCAACAGACGAAATATCATCATTTTATAACCTTCAAGAAGAGTATTAACTTTCGCGAACTTTTCCTTAAAAGAACAACGAAATATAAACTTTGACCTGTTTAGTTAATGCTTGCAATAAAGCAAGCCTAAACATTAACCAAATATGTCCAGATATAACCAAATTGAGCAGGATGTGAGTACACTCTTGGTATATCCTCAAAAAATGTCGCATGCTGACTCTAAGGAAGAACAACAATAGATTTAATGAATTAGCATCAAAACTATCAACTTTCAGGTCGATAAATCAAGATATTGGAAACATCGCAGAGCAAGATCATTCTTTGATTGATACAATCCAAGACAATGTCTCATCGCTATACACAAAAGTCAAATTAACATCCACCAACCTAACGAGGTCTCTACAAAGTGGAAACTCAATATGGAGATATGTTGGAATTGCATTGTTGACATTTTTTATAATTTATACGCTATTCAAGTTTTTATAAAAAGTTTTACTCATTGGCAATGTCTTTACCTAATCTATAAGTACCAATTGATTTACCCCAGTTGATTTTAGATCTTGTTATTGGTAATTGTCTTCTTAAATTCTTAAAACTTGATTCATTGAGATTTAAAAATGATTTGTTTAAATTTTTTTGCAATTCATCTTCAATTTTGTTGATTGATTCAACTAAGTTTGTTGCTTTGATAGACTCAACAGTTTTGGAATTTGTTAATCTGACATTCCCATCCTCGTAGTAATGAACATCAATCTTTATTTCACCATTTAAATCTTTAGTAGTAGAAGAATATTCATAGTTTGAGACCCAACGACCATTCCAATAATTGGATGGATTTTGTCTTTCACCGACAATGATTATTTGAATAGAGCCTTGTGAATCATTTTGGAAAACACCGACATTAACTTCATTTGGGTACTTGCCATTTATATATCCTTGTAATTCGTTATGAATTTCCAATAATTTATCATCAATATCAATAGATTCTTCACTAATAGGACGTCTTTTCAAATGATCAACCGATATTTTTAAACCTTTTGCTGAATCAATAAATGAACCGTCAGATTGTTTATTATATTTAGATAAAATTATGAAGTCACCTTTTGATGTCTCGATCGGAATGAACTTGTTGATGTTATAATTGGAAACGGATTCCTCTAATTCAGACGAGATATTCTTGTCAACAACGATTTTCAAGTCTGGTGTATTATATTAGTATTGTTTCTCTTTCTTTTTTTTTTCTTTTTTTGCTAAAGCTAAGTAAGTAAGACGTTGGGAACTCACCATTGATGACATTTGATATCTGACGAGTTTGTTAATAAAGAAGTTTTTGAGAAATGTATCCAATTTCATGCTTACTTCACCAGTTGGTGTATCTTCAATGATGGAGGTGACTATTTCATCTAGTTTAGACATTACTGCTTCAAATAGCTTAATTGTAATTGGAAATTATAGGATTATAAAATTTAGAGCTTTTCTTGTAAAAGGAGAAACAAAACGTCAACAAGAAAAAGTTTCGTGTGGGAACCAAAAATGGTGATGTTTTTAAGAAAGGAAATCCTTTATTTTTGTATTATTTAATATAAAAATAGCTAGTTCGGGCTAATCAAAAGCCATCTCGTTATATTATTGTGAGATTTAGTAGTCAGGGTATGGTTGATTGGTTTGTTGTGGAAGGAGTACGTTTGTTTGGGGAATTGGAGGGACACCGGTGGATTGTTGACGAATCTGTGGTAACGGTAATTCTGCCTGTTGGAATGTAGGATATGGTGCCTGTTGCTGATGTTGTTGCTGATGTTGTTGCTGATGTTGTTGCTGATGTTGTTGCTGATGTTGTTGCTGATGTTGCAGGTGTGGTAATGGTGGGTATGACGGTGTCTGGTACTGCAAACTGTTAGCAGTAACATTTGGAGATTGTGATTGTGATGGTGCATATGAAGCAGACTCAAGCGGTTGGGATAATTGTGGGGAACTCTGAGAATATTGCTCGGTTAATGGTTGTACATACTGTTGTTTGGAGTATGGCGATTGACTGAATTGAGACTTTTGAGGTTGGGTCTGAGTTGCGGCTGGAGCATGTGTTTGGGCTGGAATTTGTTGCTGCTGTGGAGCAGGAGGGTAATAGTTCTGATGCTGTTGTTGATACTGATATTTCAAAGGATCAGTCAAGTCTTCATAGATAACAGAAGCTTCTTTCAGCTTTTGGTGAAGGTCCAATAAATCGTCTTTACGTTGACGATATTTATCAATCAATGTGGCCAATTCAGGTTTAATCAATGCGATGTCTTGGTATAATGTCCTGAACTCATCACTGTTTGTTAATCTGAAAGCTTCATCAGAGTTAGAAACACTTGTCAATAAAGCCAATAATTTTTCAACTTGTCTTGATTTTTGTAAGATTTGGTTTTCTGTTTCAACCTCTTTAGCAATTTCTTCAGGACTAGGATCATATAAAGGAGTCACATAATTGAATGGGAATAGGCCAACAGTTCCACGCAAAGAACCTTTCCCCCAATCTTTATAGACCCTCTCAATGACAGTAATAATATCACCTTTACGAAACTTTAAATCAGCAGGATCTTCACTGAAAGAGTCATACAAAGCACGAACCCTTGAGAAGTTCAGAGATTGAGACCCTTGTTCAGGTTGAGGTTGTTGTTGCTGCTGCTGTTGTTGTTGTTGGATTGGTTGTTGTTGTTGGATTGGTTGTTGTTGTTGGATCGGTTGTTGTTGTTGGATCGGTTGTTGTTGTTGAATCGAAGGTTGGTACGACTGGGACGGAGATTGAGATTCTTTTAAGGATAAAGCAATTGCAGCTTTCAAATCCTCTTCCTCCTTCAATTTATTTCTATGATTCAAATCATGCTTTTGTGGTTTTGCAGGAGGGAAGAACTGTGAATGGTTTTGCTGAACTTCTTTGAAAGCCGATTGGATTGGTTTCAGTGAAGGATCATTCTTGAAAGATTCGGACAATTGTGTAATAACCTGAACAATTTTTACCTTGATGTCTTTATGGACAGAGCGATCTTGTAGTTTTGACAGTAAGATTGAGATGAACGATTTGGTAGCTATTTCCTGTTTAGTTCTTGAACCACAGTTTTCAGCTATTGAGGTTAATAGAGAGAGAGATCTTAATTGAACATTGGCATCACGTTGTTGTAATCTTTCACCAACAAGTTTAATAACTAAGCTGGAACCTTGTTCAGAGTCTTCATTAACTTTATCACAAACATCCAGGATCAATTGCCAATTGTCTTGAAGTAGAGTTGCATCCGTAGCTTTATCTACAAAACAGAATGAGAATTAGTACTTCTCGCATTAATGATGTAAAGGGTAAACTTACCAACCAGATGGGTCAAAGAGGATGTGTAGTCAGAAGGCATTGCGTAGTTTGAAATAGATTATCGGTGTGCACTTGTTGAAGGGCTATTGATTCAACTTTCAATAGTAAGTAGTAAAGTATTAAATTGATTATTGATTTATCAAATTGTGATTTATCAAATTGTGATTTAAAGAAAGCTGTGCCTTTTGAAGTTACCCTGAATTGAAAAGCACATTAAATAAATTATTATATTAAAGATTAAAACAAAAAACAAAAAACAAAAAACTTTCTCCAATCGAGAATCGAACTTGTGAAAAAAAAAAGTTGATTAATTATTTTTCCCCTATTTTTATTTTTTCCTCATTTGTTGACTTTTTGTTTGTTTGTTTGTTTTTTTTTTTTCATTTAAACAACAAAGAATTGGAATTCTTTAGTTTCCTTAATCTTTCAAGCTTTCATCTACTCCACATTTTATTGTAAGCTATTGGCTGTGTGTTTCAACTTATATATTCTTTGTTATATTCTTTACATTGCTGACTGATTACCAGAATGGCTCAATCGTCACTGTCTCCAGGAAGATCCCAAAACAACAGAAGAAGAACATCGTCGGTGGGCAAAATCAATTTAGGTGACACTGGGGTTGGTGGGTTATCCACAACCTCATCCTCCAAAACTTCAAGAGCTGCATCAACCAATAGAATATCTGCTCTTTCTAAAACTTCCAAAACTGATTTGGAAATCACACACAAGATTTGGACTGCTTATGTTGAGTTGAATTCCCGTCATACGTGGTTAACTCCAGGTTTAATCCTAATCATAGTTTTTGGTTCTTACGTTCTATCTGGAAATCGTACCCCTTCCAATCCGTTACATAAATTCGTTGCTATATCTTATCAAGTTGGTGAAACAGATCAATATGAAAAAGGTATTAAAGATTTGGCCTATGTGTCATTTTACATGATCTTTTTCACGTTTTTTAGAGAATTCGTTATGCAAGTATTGATTGAGCCTTTAACTTCAAAAGTTGGGTTGAAAAATGAAGGGAAACAAGCTAGATTCATGGAACAAGCATATTCTATCGTTTATTATGGGATTTCTGGTCCTTGTGGTCTCTATGTCATGTACCAGACTGATTTATGGCTATTTAGAACTGACACCATGTACAAAACTTATCCTGATTTGACAAATGATTACTTATATAAGTTGTTTTATTTAACCCAAGCCGCTTTTTGGGCCCAACAGTCTTGTATTTTAGTTTTACAACTTGAAAAACCAAGAAAAGATTATCCTGAATTAATTGCTCATCATATTGTTACAATGGCATTGATTTGGTTATCATATGTTTTCCATTTCACCAAAATGGGTTTAGCTGTATACATCACGATGGATGTTTCAGATTTTTTCTTAGCTGTTTCTAAAGTCTTGAATTACTTAGATTCAATCTTTACTGCTCCATGGTTTGTTGTTTTTGTCGGTGTTTGGATTTACTTACGTCATATTGTTAATATTAAGATTTTATGGTCCGTTTTAACAGAATTCAAAACAGTCGGTCCATATCAATTGAATTTTGCTACTCAACAATATAAATGTTGGATATCACAACCAATTGTTTTTGTTTTGATTTTTGCGTTACAATTGTTGAATCTGTATTGGTTATTTTTGATTCTTAGAATTCTTTACCGTTTTGCATTCTCAGGTGTTGCTGCTGATGAGCGTAGTGATGATGAAGACGAAGATGATTTAGGTGATGATCAAAAGAAATCTAAATAAATGTTTGATTCCAGAGATGAGAAACAGGATTACTATATTAATTTATAATGAAGCCTAATGTAATGTATAGATGATAAGATGTGCCCTGACATTTTCAATAATAATAACACTAATAATAATAATAATAATAATAATAATAATCAAAACAATAAAGATTCATTTATTTACATTGATGGTTATTTTGTATTTACACATTTTTTGGTGTTGGTTTTGGTGTTGGTGTTGGAAGTTGAGCCTTTTGTGTTTGATATTGTTCAAATTCTCTTAAACGACTTTTATACCCTAATTCAGCAGCTTTTGATAACACACCAACAATCAAACTAGTAGCACGGATAGAATCGTCATTGGCAGGAATTGGATAAGTAACTAGAGAGGCTTCAGAATCAGTATCAATAATACCAATGGTTGGAACTCTTGTTTGAATAGCTTCGTTTAGTAGAACTCGGTTTTCAGTAGGATTTAAAACAACAATTAAATCAGGTTTAACAATTCTTTTACTTTCTGAAACATTTAATTCTCTACCAGTTGGATTATCAGCCAAATCAACTTCATGTCTTCCCCAAATTGAAATTTCAGTTGAATTTGTTAAAGTACCAGGGACCCATTTTGACGAAACATAATAACCACCAGATCTATTAGCAGCAACTTCCAAAGAACGTTGTTGGCCTTCTCTTGTACCAACAAAAAGGATAATACCACCTTGTTCGGCAACACCCTCAATAACTTTCGATGCTTTCTTCAAGTAGCTTAGTGTTTTCTCCAAATCGATGATATGAATTCCTTTGTATTCACCATAAATGAATTGTTGGTTCGATGATCTATATAATGATGTAGAATGTCCTAGATGTGCACCAGATGCCAAAAGTTTAGCAACTGATAAATTTGAAGCTTTTGAAGGATAGAAAATATCCTGATGTGGATAATAAACATCTTTTATATCTGCGCCCAGATTCTGGAAAGTTTTAGAGGTGAACGAACGACGTAAAAATAGCTCTTGTGTTGTGTATGGTTCTTCAGGTAAAGAAGGTTCTAATCTTGGAAATTTACGATTACCCAAACCTTCTCTAAGAGTCTTATTGCCTTCTGTTCTTAATCTTTGTTTTCCTAGATCTAAAGTGAATTCTTCAACAAAAGATTTAAGCTCTTCAACAAATTCTTTATTTTTAGATAGTTTAGTAGTCAATGGGGAAGTGGTATTGCCTGATATGATTTCATAAAGTTGAGTATCCAAAGTCTTTTCATCTTGTTTGTTCAGTTTAACTGCGTTGTTATGAGTTTTTTCAAAAAAATCAAGTTCCTCATCTGATTCTATAATTTCTTGTGATTTTTCAGATTGCAATTCAGTGGCTTGTGGCTCCTCAATAGTTACTGGATGAGTTATCGTGGTTGTTGATTTTGTTGAAATAACATTTAGGCTTCTAGCACTGCTCATAAAAGAACGAGACACAACCCTCGCTGAAATAAAAAAGACCAGTTAGCAAAAATGGGCCCTAAATAAAACAAAAGAATAAGATTGACTCACATATATGACGGTGAAACATGACTATCAATACCAAAAGTTTTTGGTTTAACCTTCCCTTCACTAACTTGATCTTTCACTAAATTATTTTCATCAAAATCTTCCACCAAGAGCTAAAAAAAAAAAAAAGAATGAAAAAAACATCCAGACACCATTCAATAGTATCTCTACAGTGTCTTGAGCAACTTAACGATTAATTCAAGCATGAAAAAGGCTATTGTTAATGCTCAGTTGGATGTCGTTATTGATGATGTTGTTGTTAAATTGAATTATCCAAAAGTTTGCTTCGTTCTGCTCAATTTGAACCAGGAATTATCATTAAAGCCAACGTTAAAGAGATCAAGTATTGACTATTTAAAGAATGCTGAAAATTGCGAGGTTTTACAGATAACTACTTTGAAAGTGCTCTTAGTCTACATTGGGAAGCTCTTGGTTGATCAAATGAATCCTAATTTTGAGAACCCCTTAATAGTAACGTGGGGTTTGATGAGTTCATACGGTGAAACATCGGACATTGAACTGGTTTTAAGTAAATTATTGAAACTGAAACATGTGCTAATAGCTGAAGACACTGACAACTACAGTATAATATTGAAAAAATGGACTACATTTTGCTCTTCAGTATGAGATGGCAAACATGAGCCTTCTCCCCTTTTTTTTTTTTTGCTAATCAATGCTTTAAAAAACTAATGTACAAATTAATGAAATAAGATAAAAAAACACACACAAAGATAAAACAATCACACAATACCTGGAATCTAATCTTCAGCTTCTATGTTAATGTTAACAATTTTGATTTCAGAGTTTTCACCGTCAAAATAAGCTTTAACTTTAACTTTGAATTCAGAAGCAGCAATACCAAATTGTTTCAAAATTAAAGCTTTACGAACATCTAGAGTTTCACCTTTACTGACAACATGGAATGGTTCATCAAGGACGATTTTACCGGATTTAATTTTAGTTGGAATTTTAAATTTGTTTCTCAAAGTTTCTTCTAATGAGTGAGACATTGGGACATCTTCTTCAATTGGGATTTCACCACCTCTCGAATAGATGATACCAGCTGGTATGGTGAAATCGATTGGAGATACTGATTTAGCACGAGAATAATCCTGTTTAGAGTAAACAGTGAAATAAGAAGTGACAGTGTCAACTTCTTCATTTGTGAATAATAACCCACTGACACCGTTAGCCAATTTTGAAAATTTATGTAAGTTATCTTTGTATTCTTCCTCCACGGTATCACCTAAGGCCTTCTCCAACACACGACGCTTCCCTAGAATTAATTTGGATCCGGCCCATTCACTTCTGATTTCTTGTAAGACTGGAGTTCTAACATCATCTAAGTAAAATAACCAGACATATCTATAAGTGTCCAACGCTTCCCTAACCTCATCGAATATTCTGTCTTTGTTTTCTCTTCCTTTCTTGTCAGTCTGGGACAAAGTTACCAATCTGGAACGTTTAGATCTAGGCATTTCTTTCTTTTTCTTGTTGATTCTTGTTTTAAAAGTGTCTTTTTGATTTTACTTTTAAAATTTTTTGTATGGCGATGAGGAAAAGAAAAAAAAAAAAAAAACATCCAGTGCTGCTTAACCTTCCCATTTAGGAAAGTGCTATTATAGAAAAAGTGCTGCTAATATTGGAAACATTCAGATTATTCAATGACAATTGTATTTAGTCTTTAAATCTTGATATTTCATAGAGGAGGTGGATACCAACTGTCTAGTTTTGAAACCAATTTCTCATACAAAAAAAGGCTAATAACAGCTAAATTAGACCTTTCCTCATACAAAATCAGAGCGAAATTATTCTTTAAAAGGCAAATTTTTGAAATCAAACTAGAAAATCCCACAATACGCCACCAAGAACCACTCCAAATCCACCCAATCAGGAACTGTTTTGTAGTATATTTACTACCAGTAAGTCCTTTCCCCCCATACTTCTTTCCGTTGTGCTTTTCAACAGACTACTTAGCGCTATTCTGTCCAGTTGTATTCACGCTTACTGTTTTTTTTGGCTGATTGCAATCCCATATCAACACACAAAAACTCACATCAATCATGGCCAGAACAAGGTCGTCCAAAGGCTCTGTCGCCAATGACTCTGGTAATTCTTCATCCTCCTCTCTTGATAAAAAAATGCCCAAAGCAGAAGACTTAACCGTGAAAGAAGAGCACAGTGATGGCGAATGGGTTGATGATACCATGGACATCGATTATGACAATAATAATGAAAACAGAGAAGAAGAAAACCACAACCAGAACAATGAATCTGACTCTGATGATCCAGATTCTAGTCTTGCAAGACTATCTCAGCAGTACAGAAGATTCTCAGAGTCTCAGCGAAACCAACACAATTCAGATATTGACGATGCTGATGAAGAGGATCAAGACGAAGACATGATGAGGTCAATCCATCAGACTCAAGAAGCTAGAGAAGAACACCAAGACAAAACAGACGTGCCTGAAATAGGTGAAGATGGGGATCAAGTACAATCTAGTGACTCTGAGAATGCTGATCCTCGTGAATCATTTGAAGGTGCTTTGCGCTCATTTGCTAATCGGTTGAGCGCTGGGAACAGCTCCGGAAATAACACAAATTCTGGTACTACAGGAAACACTGGTAATTCTCTTGCTGAAAACATGGCCCGCTTATTTCCAGAAGCTATGGGATTGTTTGGAGGTTTAAACAGTGCCAACGGAAATAGTAGCGATATTAGAGGATTGATTCAAGGGTTGTCAAGAAGAGATGATTCATATTTGATCCTTGAAACACTGAACGAACTTTCTTCAAGACTATTAATGATGAATGGATTAATCGCTGAACGTGGTCTTCCTGCATATGATTTATCCCATGCATTAGTTGATATTTTGAATGAGCCAATGTTTTTGGAAGAATTGGAGTTACAGCTTGTAGCTTGCAGATGTCTTTATAATTTCTTGGAAATCAATCCTGATTATGTTCATAATGTTGTTCAGGCTGGTGCAATTGAAGCGTTAAAATCTAAATTATTGGAGATTAGCTATATTGATTTGGCAGAACAAGCACTTCAGACATTGGAATTTATTTCACGAGTCGCTGGTACGCAGATATTTAGAAAGAATTGTCTATATTCATGTTTGCAATATTTGGATTTTTTCACTCTTCATGCTCAAAGAAAAGCTGTTATCATTGTTGCTAATTCTGTTAAATTCATTAGACATTCTGAATTCCATTTAGTTGAAGAAATTTTACCAACATTGCAAAGAATTGTTATTGAATGTACTGACCCACAAGAAATTGAAAGCGCTTGGTTAGCGATTGCAAGAATAACTAAAAATTTCAAGAATAGCCCATATTTGGAAACACTGATCACTCCAGATTTACTCAAGAAAATTATTTCGGTCTTTGCAAGTTCAGATACATCATTAGCAACAGATTTGAAATTGATCAACACTTTATCAATTTGTGCTCAAAATACAAATTTAGCTTCAGATATTGTTGAAAGTGGAAATCTTGTTGAATCAATAAACTCCACCTTACTAAAATATAAAAGAGGCGGTGACTCTGGTATTACTATCGAAGTTTTAATGGCAGTTCCTAAACATTTGATTATCTCCATTTTAAATTTAATCATCAATTTACTACCTAATGAATCAAATCCTATTTTGACATATTCTGACCCTGTTAAAAAAGACTATTCCAAAGTTTATGACTCTTTTAAAAAGTTCGTCAATGACGTATTCTCATTGCTGATTAATATTTACCAGTCAAGTGTCGTTTTTGATGTTCGTCGCCGTGTGATAGTTTGCCTAATTAGGATTATATCATCATTGAAAGATATTAAAGATTTGAACGATCCCTCATTGATCACGAATCTCCTAGCATCAATTGTTATTCAAAATAAAAGCATCATAAAATCAGAGAAAAAGAATCTTTCTCCGTATGTGAATTTATTGGGTGCTTTAATTGTCACACAACTTTTGATTGCAAAAGATTCAGATTATTTTATCCCATCGTTCGAAAGGGAAGGTTTACTGGCTGATACATCATCACTATTAGAGATTTTAAGAGCTGATAACAACGGAGAGATTAATTCTATTGGGCAAGATGAAGAGGTGCATGATAGAGATGATAGTGGTGAGGATGAGGATGACGACGATGATGACGATGACGAAGAAGAACATGATGACGATGAAATAAACAATGAACAAGATTCAGATGAAGAAAATGACAGTGAAGATGAAGATTTTAACGAAGATGAGGACGATCAAAATGATAACGGATCATCTTACGGTCAATCTGAACTATCAATTTTCAAAACATTGACTATCCCATCAATATTGAAACATTCAACAAAAACTGCTTCAAATATTGAGCAAGTTTACTTATCAAAGAAAGCCTCGGGATCTTCGAAATTAGATCATTTGAAATTATTAGATGAATTGGTTTCTGACTTAAGTAATGAATCATTGATATCTCGCTATTCAGCAAAGGACTGGTTGAATGTTTGGGTAAATTTCCAAAACGCTCTTTCTCATGGCTCATATGTTATATCAAGCTTTGAATTAATAAGTTCTGGTATTATTGAAGTTTTATCTACTTTGTTCAGTGATGAGAAATATGGATCCGAAGGTTACGTTTGTAGAGACACCTTTTTGGAAGTCTTTAGAGGTGATCCATTCGAAACCTTAGTGAAAAAATTACAAGAAGCTTTAACAAGATCTGAATTATTCGAAATCGTTGGGTGTGGTCTAAAAACTGGTGAAAACAAAGTTGTATCTTTGGGAAAACAGCTGAAACTGAAATTATCGGTTATTGATGATGAAGAAAATGTTTTTGAAGGTATGAATCAGTTTGTTATTTTAGTTCATGCAATCGCCGCATTCAATAACATTAGTACTTTTTTGAAAAGGCGTGTTGATAATCCAATTCTCTTTGGAGGGAGAACTCAGTCACCTTCAGCAACAGCTGACGACTGGCATGTTGAGTTTTTACTAGATGGCGAAGTTATACCTTCAGATACTACAATCTATGGTGCTCTCTATAAAAATTTGCAAAATAAGGACCCAAATTTCGATACTAATAGATTCTGGTATGAACTTCATGAAATTAAATTCCGCAAGGTTCAGGGAGCTCCACCTGTTTTGGAGCTGGATGAAAGATATCCTGAATCATCTGAAGAAGAATTTGAAACTGTTGAAAATGCTAAAACTGTTGGTATTTTGAACTTTTTAAGACGTCTACATGACTTTAATGATTCATCGCCTTCATTCTTGAACTTCAAGCTAACTGCTAAACTGAATAGGCAGTTAGAGGAGCCATTGATTGTTGCCAGTGGTATATTACCAACTTGGTCCATTCATATTACAAGAAAGTATCCATTTTTATTCCCGTTAGAATCTAGGATTTTCTTTTTACAGTCGACTTCGTTCGGTTATTCAAGATTGGTCCAACTATGGAATACAAAAGTTAATCAAGAGGAAAACAGCTCAAATGGTAACAATAACAATAACTCATCAAATGTTACTTTGGGAAGACCAAATAAGTACAAAGTTCGTGTTTCGAGAAATCATTTATTATCGAGTGCATACAGAGTACTGGATAAAGTCGGTACAAGTCCGGCAATTTTGGAAGTGGAATTCAACGATGAAGAGGGTACAGGGTTAGGTCCAACACTAGAATTTTATTCAAATGTGTCACATGCATTTGCTCAAAAGAAGCTAGGAATTTGGAGAGTTGATGATTCTGATACTGACGATAACTACGTTCATTCAAAAAATGGGTTATTTCCTGCTCCGTTAAACACCAAAAGTAATGATTATTCTGTTAAGGTTGAACATTTCAAGTTTTTGGGTAAATTCATTGCAAGAGCATTACTGGATAATAGAATTGTTGATATCAATTTAAATAAAGTTTTTTTCGAATTAGCTGCTCTGGAAATCAGCGATCAAGACTATTCATTACCAAAAGTCACTGCGTTTGCCAAATTGAAACATATTGACGAAGGATTATATAAGTCATTAAAATTCATGAAGGAAAATAAATCAACAGTTTCAGATTTATCCATCACATTCACACTTCCAGGCTACGACGATATTGAATTGATTCCAAACGGTAGTGATGTTTTTATTGACGATAACAATGTTGAAGAATACATTGATAAGGTTGTTGATTATACTCTTGGAACAGGAATTAAAGAACAGATACAGTCATTTATAACCGGGTTCTCAGAAGTGTTCCCATTTTATGCGTTGTTGATTTTCTCTCCAAAAGAATTAGTTGAGCTGTTGGGTAATTCTGATGAGGATTGGAGTTACGAAACTTTGGTATCAGCCATACATGCAGATCATGGTTATAATATTGATTCCACAACAGTTCAAAACTTATTGATCACAATGACTAAATTTGATCTGCCTGCACGTCGGTTATTTTTACAATTCTTGACAGGCTCGCCAAGATTGCCAATTGGAGGTTTCAAGAATCTGAAACCTGTATTCACTGTTGTTTTAAAACATACTGAAGATGGACTCAAGTCTGATAATTATTTACCAAGTGTTATGACGTGTGCTAACTACTTGAAATTGCCAAACTATAGCACCTTGGAAATATTGCAACAGAGGTTAAGTCAGGCTGCAAATGAAGGTGCAGGAGCCTTCTTGTTATCGTGAGAGTGTATATTGATTGATTGATTGATTGATTGATAACTTAAACTAAATAAATATATGATTCTTTAATTCCGACCTTAAACACGCGCCTTGAACTATAAAGATCGACACACCCTCGGATCTTGATTCCCATTTTTTATTTTATTTTGAAATTCTCAAAGTAAACAAAAAACTAAGCTTTATAAACTCTGTTGTGAAAACACATTTAAAGTTAGGCTCGTCAGCTGATTCAACCTAACAGACTCTCCCAATTGCTTCTATTTCCCACCTTTTCCTTCAATTTAAGGACTTTCCTCTAGTTGTCGTTGCCAATCTCATATTTTCTTCTATTTTGCAGTGCATTTTCGCGTTTTTTTCTCGATTTTTTGAACAAGAAGAAAAAAAGTCCAAAAGCGCTGTTGAAGCAAAACATTCAAAATCAAAACAAATTAGCCTGTTTCAAAAAGTGCTTTTGTCTGCTGTAACTTAACTTACGGCTTTTCAGTTGTTCCTCTTTTTTTTCCTGCTTCCTTTTGCTTTTGCTATTATTACTTTATCTGGTGTGTTGTAACCATCATTTAAGGCTATACAACAAAGGAGAATCCTCTCTGACAATTCACATATCAATTTATAAACTGAGTCCAACACTTGGTACCTTTCACTAAATACTTTCTAAGGGTACTGTCCATTCTTTTTACTTTCCCCATCCCCGTGTTGCAATTCAGCTAAACTCCTCCCAATAGCAATGATTGAAGGAACTTTGACGACAGATACCTCATTCCAGAGCATCGCGTCTTCTCAACAAGCTGGTAATTCCACTTCAAACTCCGCGTTTGGCTTCAGCTCCCTGGAACAAGGTTCCCAAGAATTTATTGAAACAGAAAGTACTGGATCTCAAAATTTAAGAACCCCCAAGTCTTCGAATCAGAGTTTGGATGCAGCAGTTTCTCCAGGTTCACTTCCTAGATTCCCTGGTACTCTAAACGTCAATGCATTGGCAAGTTCAACCAATTCACCAAACTCTGTGTTTCCAAATGAACAACAAGCTATAAATGATGAAAGCTCAGATCCTAATGACAGTAAGACCCTTGATCCGGGAAAACCAGCCCTTAGTGATAAAAGAGTCAATCAACTAATAAACTCCTTGGACGAGCCTATTGACTTCAAAAGAGTTTCATCAATGTCTACATCCTCAGATGATTCTATAGAAAGTTATGAAAGTTCACATAGTGTATTGGGTCCAAACATAAATGACGATATCACTGTTGGTATTATCGAATCTGCTACTACAACCACCTTCTCTAAAGCTACTCCAACGGCAAGAGCTATCAAATCACCAGCTCCACAGTTTCAAAATGCTCAAAGCCCGGTTAAGGTTGATGATGAAACTATAGCTAGCGATGCCGAAGAAATTTTAAATCTAAACACGGAACATGCAATTGAGCCAAATGACAATGATTCTGATATTTACCCACCAAAGTTGAAGGCAGCCGTGAATATTCAACCAAGAAGTGTTACGTCAGATCTAACAATCTCTGGCTCAATAAGTCCTGTATTATATGATGACCAAAAGGAAGATGATATTAACGACACTGATGATACTGATGAAGACAAAGATAAGTTCCCGGTAAAGAATAACTATGAAGAAGATCCAAATTTTAATAACACACAGATCGATCAACCTGAAGTACAGTCTGCATCAGATCACAATCCTGCTCAAGAAATATTACCTGTTCAGAGTAAGTTTCAAAATCCTATTAATGCTGCATCGTCTTATATTTCTACTGATAGAGGTTCAAACTTTGAAAGTAAAATTATTGATGAATTTATGGATTCCTCAGAAGAAGCATTGGTTGGTACGAAAGACACAACATTTGACTCAACTACTGAAAAATCAATTGATGAATTTGAGAAACCAATTGCAGCCTCATCCAATATTAACATTTCAAGCTTAAATTCAAGTCTGAATAACATTTCAGAAGAAGTTGGTAATGTTACTATTAAAGAGGAAATGCTTGAACCGTCAGACGAGGAAAGATTTCATAACCACACTTCAAGCACATTTGGATCAAATAATAACAGTTATTCCAAAACAGATTCGTCGGATTCTTCAATAATACCTGCATTCAAGACTGAGACCCCAAAGCTATCACAAGAAGTGAGGTCAAGATCTGTATCGAATCCTGGGGTAACGCCGTCTTCCGCTTCGACTTCCCAGACGTCTTTACCAAAATCAGGTTTAAGGTCTGCAAGTTCTCCATTTAGCTCAAAATTAAACGGGAAAAGAAGAAGTGGGAGTAACAAAGTCAAAGGTGTTTTTTCTAACTTTGTTAATAGTATGAGAAATTCATCGAGTTCGAGTGACACCAATAATAATAGAAACTCAACCGGCTCGGCCTCGTCGTCTATATTGAAAATATCCACACCTTATGACGCTAAGCATGTTCATCATGTTGGTGTTGATAAAGATGGTCAATACACCGGGTTGCCAGAAGAATGGGAAAGACTACTGATGTCGAGTGGGATCACCAAAGTTGAACAACAAAGAAACCCTCAAGCTGTTATGGACATTGTTGCATTCTATCAAGATCAAACCAAGAATGTCGAGGAAAAGGCTTTCAAGAAATTTAATCAGGCATCCAGCAGTGTTAAACTGACCTCCACTCCTTCATTCAGAACACCTAAAACGTCACAGGGTGTTTTTACTCCACAATCACAACCACAGAGTGTCTTTCAAACTCCAAGACGGGAATCACCACAAAACTCATCCTCTCCTGAAGCGCCAAATGACAAACAATTTATTCCTTCTAGACCTCCTCCTAAACCGCCTCAACAATCAAGTCAACCATCGGTGATTTCACCATTAGCGAGATCTTTGTCGACACAGAGTAGAGCTCCAAGTTCTAAATCTGCCTCGTCTACACCTCAAGTTCATCATGCTTATGCATTTTCACCTCATAGAGTACCTCCTGCTCCACCAAGAGCTCCACCCCCACCCCCAAAACATAATGAAGTTGTTCCAAGCGAACATCCATTAAATGAAAGAAAACAAATACAAGAACTCAATAAATCATCTGAATCTTCTCAATTACCGCCACCTGTGCCTAAGAATAATCAGCAGCCTGTTCGTGACCCACAACAAGCTGCAATAAATGCGCAACGTAAAAAAGATGAAAAGAAAAGGAGAAATGCTCAAGTATATGCTAAATTGGCTACCATTTGTGACGAAGGTGATCCAAGTAAATACTATAGAAATTTGATTAAAATTGGACAAGGTGCTTCTGGTGGTGTTTATACTGCCTATGAAGTTGATAGTAATTTGAGTGTTGCTATCAAACAAATGAATTTGGAACAACAACCTAAAAAAGAATTGATCATCAATGAAATATTGGTTATGAAAGGAAGCAGACATAAGAATATCGTCAACTTCATCAATTCATATTTATTGAGAGGTGACTTGTGGGTGGTTATGGAATATATGGAAGGTGGTTCTTTGACTGATGTTGTGACGCATAGTGTCATGACTGAAGGACAAATTGGTGCTGTTTCAAGAGAAACTTTAGAAGGATTAAAATTTTTACATTCGAAAGGTGTTATTCATAGAGATATCAAATCAGACAATATTTTATTATCAATGAACGGTGATATCAAACTAACAGATTTCGGTTTCTGTGCTCAAATTAATGAGGTGAACTTGAAGAGAACTACAATGGTTGGTACTCCATATTGGATGGCACCAGAAGTTGTTTCTAGAAAAGAGTATGGTCCAAAAGTTGATATTTGGTCTTTAGGTATCATGATCATTGAAATGATCGAAGGTGAACCTCCGTATTTAAATGAAACTCCGCTAAGAGCTTTATATTTAATTGCTACTAACGGTACACCTAACTTAAAAGATCCTGATTCTTTGACTGATACTCTGAGAAGATTTTTAAGTTGGACTTTACAAGTCGAACCAGAAAAGAGAGGCGATGCAACTGAGCTATTAGCAGATCCATTTATTGAACAAGCTGATGATGTATCAACATTAGCACCTTTAGTGAAATTGGCAAGAGTGAAAAAATTAGCAGAGAAAGAAGAAGAAGATAACTAATGAATTCAAATTTTAGAGTGAACATTTATTTTTCTAGAGCTTGGAAACCTGTAAATCTACGATATAATGACCATATGAATTATAATACAAGTAATACAATTAATTAATTCTGAAATATACAAAAAAGAAATATTGAAACAAAAACTCCAAAAGCCATAACCGATAGAAAGATGAAAAAATAATAGATATGTATATACCAGCCAAAGCTAGCCGAGTAGACTTATTACTCCCATTCATCAACTTCATGCCCTCTTGTTTGAACAAAAAACAGAGTAGCATCTTTCTTTCCCTTATTAACAAATTTATAAAAATTTCCCATTGGAACCTCCAGTGAACATCCTTTTTTAATCAAAAAGATTGAGCCAGACATCTCAACTTCGATGATCCCAGTAATACAATAAAACACAAAATAAGTCGAATCAGTTCCTTTAAGACTTTTCACGCCTCCGGGTGGAATCAACATCATACCAGTTGCAATAAACTCTCTATTTTTATCAAATAAAATGGCCAATTTGAAGTTATCAGTTGTCGAAATCACCTCACTGCTAAAATCTTCTGTACCTGGAGCCCATGCAATCAATCTTTCAGATTTGGTATCTATACCGTGTCCTTCATATGTATCAATTTTGAGGAATCCATTCTTCAACCATTCTGAGCCGCTAACTTTTCCATTTGCGACTGCTAATTCGTCCAAATCATCATCATCGTTTTCTTCTTCTTCATGTGAGTCTTCTCTCAAAACATCTTCAACTGGAGCCTTTTGTGTCCTTTTTCTTGATAATGGTTGTTTTCTTGATTGTGCAGATCTTGAGTTAGCTCTTGTACCAGCCCTTGATGGAGCTCTTGAACGTAGCGGACTAACAACTTCATCAACTGTAATGACTTCTTTTAATGTTGGAACAACATCTCCAGTTTTCTTTTCAAAAACAGCTTTTTCATTTCTCCAAAATGCCAATGGTGGGAGTTTAATTCTGGTTGATCTTCTAGTGGGTTGATCTTCTGGGATCCTAGAGCTTGATCTTGATTGTTGTCTTGATTGCAACTCTTTGACTTTAATGACATGTTGCCTTGAAGACGGTGAAGGTTGTCTTGAGCTCTTAATAGCACGGGTCGTTGATCTTCCTCTTGACTGTATAGGTAACACTGTTTCTTCATCACTGTCACTAACAATCCTAGATTTCAACCTTTTAGGTTTATGGACTTCAGGTTCAGATGATTCTTCGTCACTTTCATCTTGTAGCTCTGGTTCTTCATCATCTTCACTTTGTTCATTCACCTCATCGTCGTTATATTCACTAATGTCGTCACTACTGATGTCATCCCTTCTTGTCTCATCATCACTATATGACGGTGACGGCGTTCTCTGTCTTAAATTTACAGAGCTTTTTTTGGAAGGTCTACCTAGTGCTATTTTCTTTGAAAGTGAAGCAATTGATTTGGTTGATTTAATCTTTGGTTGAAGTGGTGAATGCAATTTAGAAGAGGCTAAAGGCGATGTTTGGTATACTTTTGGACTTGTAATTCTTGAAGTATTACCATTGGCTTTTCTCTTATTTGGTGAGCGCACACTGATATTTCTATCCAATTCTTCTCTCCTTTGGTCTAGCATCCGCTTATTGTTTGGTTTTTGAGCACTATTTCCATCATCATCAGAAGATGTAAAAAGCTTTTGGCCACCTTTCCGTGACAGTTTTGGTGTTGATTGTGATCCAAATGGTCTTGCTTGTGGAAATGGTACTTTATCGAGGTCCTCTTGCATGCTGATGTCATAGTCATAATCTTCATTATTAGTGGTACTAATATTACGGTCATTCACCACTTTAATTGTACCTTTTGATTCATCGTCTATATCCATATTATCATCTGATTCATTGTCATCTATTGGGTCTTCATGAGCATCAGTGAATAGGTCATCATTTGTTGGAACGTCATTATTTGAGCTCAGTGTTTGATGATTTCTGATTTTATCCACTCTTGAGTGTAGGGGCGATCTAAGAGGTGACTTTTGTATCTTCTTTCTGGTTGTCGGAGAGTCATCCTCAGTTGACTGTGGAAATATAACCCTTCCATTTTGCTTCTTGAATCGATCATTATGGCTGCTACTGACTAAAGTTGTTTGTTCCTCTCTGAAAAAATCATCGACATCCTCCATATCGTTTTCATCTCTGCGAACATTTTCTTTTGCTGTGAGCCCAGTTTTTCTTGACCTGACTCCTATTTCTGAAAAGTCCATGACGGGCTGGAATATATACGATTATTGAAACAAATGAGACGTGAAACGTTAATGGGAGTGAAAGAGAGGGGCTGATGTATGAGGTAGTGGGTAGTAGTGGATATAGGTGCGCGAGTCCTGAAAGCACGCGAAAATAACACAACGATAAGTGAGAAGGGCCTTTCTGCAATTCTGATTGGCTATCGTGTTTTTCTTTCTCTTTCTTTCTTATTGTTTTGTTTATTTTTGTTTATATTTGAAAATTTCAACCGCGTTCTTTTTGTTCCGAGGGTTATTATCATGTGACTAATGCTGAAATTCCGACTCAGATATACGTATCTCTATTGAATCGGGTGATAATAACATGAAATTCTTTTTTTATGCTAATACTTAGCTTGTCATTACATCCTCCCATTACTTGTCAGATGAATATAATTGAGAATTTCACTTCTTAAATTATTTCCTCTCTCTTCCCCCCCCCCCTCCTCCTCCTCTCTTTTAAAATTGATGTTTGGTGCATCCAACCATTCTAATTTTGGTCCAAGTAAAAGAACTTATTTTTCACTTACTAGCTAGTCATAAATCGACAGAGTAGTAAAAAAAATTTGCTGCCAATCAGTGTATATAGAATACCACATCTAGGAGGTTTATACTTGTAAAATCAGTTAATGAACAATATACCAAAGAAGAATAACTATTTCTTATATAAAGCTCAGCCAAGAAATAGAGACTTGAGGTAGAATATATTAGCATAACCCCCAGATTTTTTTTTTTCAACAGAGATCGAACAATTACAATATACGATATTCACAACGTTATTCCTTAAATCACTATGAACGAAAAAAGAAGCTATTCAACAAAATAAAATCAAACTATAAATTGAACTCCAGCTGTCCATCCTATCACAATGTTGTCTTAGTATCATCAGGAAAAGTCCCAGAAGAAGGTGCTGGAATAGAAGCAGTTGGAGTGGTAGATCCGCTTTGTTGCTTCTTCAACTCAGCCAATCTTTTTGCCTCTTCATGGATTTGTTTTGAATCATTAACAACATCTGTATAGAATCCATGTAATTTTGAACCAACTCCAGTTTTAATAGCTTTATCAAAATATCTATTCAAACTTGAGCTAACTTTATATTTATTGTCAAATTCTTGCTGTTTGTTTTGTAGGTCTTGTTGTTTTGTTTGTAAGTCATATTTTGAATTCAAATCGGTCAAGAATTTATTGAATTTATCGGAGTATCCGTATTTCTTATCATGCTCAACGGCTTTTTGAACCAAGCTATCACCCAAGACATAACCTTGGGATAAATATTCAGCAAATATTGTAGCTTTGGGTTTAGATTCTTGTTCAATATCGCCATTGGCGGTAGTTGGTGTAATTTCTTCGTCTTTGGCACTATAATCAGGAGGAGGAGCCGTAGTGTCTGAAGTAGTAGTGGTAGTAGTAGTAGTAGTGGCTGAGGCTGAAGCTGAAGCAGTAGATGATGATACCGTGACAGGAGAGCCGCCTAATTCAGCACCATTTAACAACAAAGCAGTTGAAACTGCAGAAGATGAGACAAATGAAACCTTGAATGACTTGGTTAAAGCAGCTGAATCGGTTGTTTCATCAATGTTGTCAATCTTACCACAGAAAGAGAAGAAATCTTGAACCTTGTCCTTTGTGACCGATTGTGGGATATTTGTAGCAATTATTAAGTTGGACATTACTGTTTTAAACTTAACCAAAAGTTCATAAAAAAACGGAATTGAACAAAAGGGCAATGACGCCTTTTTATATGCCAAATTTCATTTAACGGAATAAGTTTAGATAATCATTGCTGTTTTACGATGATATTTGACTAAGCAATTATGTAATATTTGTTTCTGTCTATTAACTTATAGCTTTTATGTATATTAACTGTTTATAATTCATAGAAGAGTTTCACCAAGTGCACATCTGGAAATGGCACAACCAGCAGTTATGGTATCTATGACATGTACCTCATTGACTCCCAGACTTGGATTACATTCGACAATGTCCAATGCGACTAAATTCCCAGTTTCTGCGATTCTCTCCGCAACAAATAAACCTTCCCTTAGTGTCAGCCCACCACGAACTGGGGTACCTGTAGCTGGAACAAATTGAGGATCAATAGCATCCACATCGTAACTTAAATGAATCGGCGTGTTTTCATCGTCTCCGCTAATAGCTTCGATGGCCATTTCAACAACTTTGTTGATTCCATATCTATCAACATGATACATAGAAAAAGCTTTAATACCTAAATCTTTCAAGATCTCACGTTCACCTGAATCAACATCCCTCAATCCGATGTATGCAATCTTGTTAGGTTTCAAAACAGATGGAACCCATTTTAAGTCTTTAGGATAATTTTCTTTATCTAATCCCATCAAAAAAGCAACTGGACAACCGTGCAAATTACCAGAAGGAGTACAAGATGGGGTGTTTATATCGGCATGTGCATCAACCCAAATCAACCCAGCATTTGGATATTTAGCAAAGGATCCACTGACAGTACCAATAGCGATGGAATGATCACCACCAAGAGTAACTGGGATAGTATTATTGAAAGCGGCAGCCTTCACAGCATCATGGATCAACTTGGTAGCTTGACCAACAATACCAGGTCTCTTACAATTGTTTGATTCTGGGTCTGTTGTCTTGCGTTCTTCAAAATCAGTGGACTTTAATGGTTCAGAAATAGAAGTCTTCCAGTTCAAAGATTCAATCTCTTCTTGAAGACCAGCTCTTAGAAGAAACTTTGGTCCATCTTCAACTCCAGACTTTCCCTGTCCACCAGAAAAAGGAGCTAGAACTAAGGTGGCTTTTTTATCGTTGAAGTACTTGTAGTGAGCTGGGCGGATAATGTTAATAACTAGCTTCTAGCGATGGAGAACAAAAAAACAAGAGAGCGCGTACGAGCAGACATGTAGAATATTGATGTGTTTTAGTTATTTGACCTTTTGGGTTTTTTCAAATGGAAGAAACGTCAGAAGACAAGAAAAAAAATGGCGATTTAAGTTTTTTTTATATGATTTGTTTGAAATGATCAAATTCGCTTCTTTTATCACTTAACAATAAGCACTATTGATTGGCATCAGCAAAGTGTGACTGCTTTTCTCTGGAAGCACGTAAAGACCATCAATTTGAAGGGAAAACGTGAGTATTCCAGAAAGGAGTAGTTCATTTATGCTTCTTACTAGGCACAAACGATAATTCTGACGATGATTGGTGTGATAAGTTTGTATTTGTTGATGTTTTGGCATTAACAAATAAACTTTTTAAAAATATCCACATTAGGAAATATTCCATTATAGGAAATAAGTACTTTAAGTGAATGTCAGAGCGAAAACTGGGAAAGCTGGGAAAAGTTGACGGGTGGTTGGGTGCTGCTAATAGGTTGGCGTTAGACTTAGATGTTGTTATTGTCAGATCACGCAGGGCGATAATAACCGGATTTTACTTGTCCTAGTTAGTACACACTTTCTGATTACGTCCCAGTTCATTGGGCTGCATTTCGATCAGATCGTGATTGACATACACCCATTAGCTACAATTTCATTAATGAAAACAACAGTCTGTATTTAAACTAAAATAGGAGTACCATGAATATACCATGTCCAGCAGCAGCAAAATAACCGGCCTATTTTTTAGTGCTAGAACCACAGGAGCAGGAAGAAGTACCGCATTTACAGCCTCCTTCACAAGAGCAGCTTCCTTCAGGACCATGGTTTAATACCATTGGAGTGCGCTTGGTGTGGGAGGATCCGCATTGGCAAGAAGAACCACATTGGCAACCTTCAGGTTTGGTAGAGCAAGAACAGGATGAGGACATGACAATTGATTGTTTTTAATTATAATATTTACTAGCGCGTTTTCATAAGAAAAGGAAAAGATTAATGGTATTTAATTTGCTCTTTTTACTATACCACCAACATCCAGACACCGACTTTACACTAATTTATATTTCTGTCAATAAATTAAAACCTTTATCTATTTATATACGCTTTAATTATCGTTGGTTTTCTCTAATTTTGCCCAATACATGTCAATCTCCTTCCCACAAGTATTTCTTTGTTCACAATCTCTCAAATTGACAACAAAATCACCTTCGCTGTAATGGATGTCATCTCCTCCTTCTGGTAATTCCAATGCTGTATGTAAACTAGCAATTGTTCTTGGTGGGACTATTGTACTTCTAGCCAAATAGATTGGATGCCATTGTAGGATATGTGTCAATGCACTCTCTGCGAATTTTGGGAAATTATGATAATTTCTAAACAGTTTATCGGTCCAAAATTCTAGTAATGATCTTGCAAAGAATTCGTTTTTAACAATGAATGAATCCAGGTTTAGATCTTGATCAACTTGTGTAACAATTAATTGAACCGATGACGCTTTAGAATTTTTGAATGTATGAATGATTCCATTTGGAGGAATGATTGGTTGATCCCTCAACATAATTGGATCTAGAACTTTTGGATCCAACAAGTATTTATATAAGTCAATATCGTATCTCATAATCAGAGAATCTTCATCCAAATACCAGAAATATTTAGCATTTGGGAATGCGTACATTGCAGCTCTCAATAAATAAATCTTTATCCATTTCTTATCAGTCTCAACATCTTGAATTATTGGTAAAAATTCTTGTAGCCAACGAACATAAAGACCGTATTTTTTCTTTTGAGCATAGTTCACTCTGTTTTGGACAATTTTGGTCAAATGACCTGATTCGTATTTTTGGAAATCAATTCCTGTGACAATAACAATTTCAGGTGATCTTGGACCATTGAATATTTGCTTCCCATGATTCAAGAAAGATTTCCGGACATTCAACATTTGATTTGTTTCGTCATTCATTTCTGCTAGTTTATTATTTAATCTTGTATCTTCATCTTCAGCAACATCATTTACAGTATATTTTTTCTTACCAGAAGAATCAGTCGATGTGTGGAAAATTCCATCCACTGTTAACTCTCTCAATAACGGGGCATGCTCGATACTTGGGAAAATCAGGGCTGATTTTGTGGTTACATCTTTTGAGTTGAATCCATAATATTTGGAATATTGACGGTTTTTGTAAATCGAAGACCCTGTGGACGTAAATTTCAAGATAATAAATATGGATACGATCAATAATCCCAAAATGGTGAGAATCTTTTTAGAATTTCTCTTCAGCTTCAACGAAAGGTCGTTGTTCTGTGGCTTAAATCTGTTATTATAAGCCAGCTGCATCACGCGTATCGGAAAGGATCAAAGTAAAACAGAGTAGTTTTCTTCTCAAAGCGTTGAAAGAGAAAGACGTTTTTTTTTCAAAACGTAAATAAAATTAAAAAGGAGCAAAAAATATAGAATTCGCGAAAACGAGAAGGTTTCTAATACCAATTGGTCTAAATCAGTGAATTTCATTGCATGCTTGTCGTTTATTTGAAGAGATGGGTAAGCTGAATATCCCCTGTAATTCGAGCAATTAAAATAGTGTTTTTCAGTGCATTAAACTAACGACACAATTCACTCTGGAAATTAAGCTTGAACCCCTTTGATTTCCGGGGTAATCTCTTTCTAGCACGTGATCACCCTCGAAAATCGCATTTCCTCTTCACCAAAAAAATTTTCGTTGAAGAATTGAAAAGTTTCTCAGATTCATCAAATTTTGGCTCTTTGAGATCGCTGTATTACTGCTTATATATTAGAAATGGCTGGTCAATCTTACATCACCGTCGACGGTGCGCTTTCAGACAGTGTTGTCGAGTATTCTGCCGTGTTGGACTTCCATAACCAAGGATTAGAGTTCGCTTCCAAGGCCCAATCTTACGAAGAAGCAAGTGAAGATGAAGAAGAGGAAATCATCTACAAAGAAGAGCTATACGCTGAACTTGCTGGAACATACAAATATCTTTTAACCATACCGGATAAAGAGTTTGAAAGCGTTGTCAATTTGGCTGTTTACATCTTATCGTTTTCAAAAGAATTTGAATCATTATTATTAACTTTCTTAACTAATCTAATCAAAGAATTCCAATTCGATGATGTTTCAACCAAGATTGTCAAAAACAAGAAAAAGTCATTAAAAATCATTTCAATCATATCTATTTTATCCAATATCTTCAATTTAACTGACTTAGTTGGAAACAAATCAAGAGCTTCCATACTAGATTTGATTTTGAATTTAGTCACAATTTTGGATAACACTGAAATCTTACTACCACTTGCAAGTCAAGTTGATCAACTATTGATTCAACAGGATCCATCAGAAGAAACAAGATCGCTTATTATCAAATTGGCAAAATTAATTAAACCTGTCGACGAAACCAAAAGTTTACAACTTTATGAATCTGCAGTTGTCAAAATCCCATCCCCATCAAGTTCAATTGTTGAAGAATACTTGATTGAAAGTTTGAACTCCATCAGCGCTATTGATCTAACTCCAATCATTTCAAACAACACCGAAATCCCATCTTCATACTCAAACCTCATCAAAGATTACCTTTCATTGCCATCATCAGAATTCCAAGCTAAATTATCATCTTATAAAGAATTAAGCTCTTTAGATTTCAACCAAATATCGAAGAAAAACCAATACCTAACATTGGCCAGATTGGCCTTAAATTCAAACGAAATTAAATATACTGAAATCTCTTCAACTTTGGGCATCAAACCAGAAGAAGTCGAGAAATTTATCATTGATGCTGTCAAACTCAAAGTGTTAGAAGGTAAATTATCGCAAGTTAACGAATCATTCTTCGTTTACAAAGTCAACTTGATTGTCAAAGAGATCGAATTGAAAGACTGGTTAGACATCAAAGCCAATTTGTTAGAGTGGAAATCTAAATTAAAAGATATCAGAAGTTTGATTGAACAATCCCAAAAAAAGAAAACCATTAAGGCTTAAGTAGGATTGTTTAAGGAAATGTAAATTAAACTAAATTAACAAAAAAGTATGTGAATCTATATTATGCTTATGCGTAGCTAATCACGTGACTGAAAACGCGATAAAAAAAAATTAATTATTCGCGTCTTTCAAAGGAACATAAACAAAGATTCTAGAACTATAGCGTGTTTTTTTGGTAGTATGGAGTTGCATAATGCCGTCTTTTGTATAATGCTCCTGTTGATGAGGGAAAGATTTTTCTCTTGCTGATTTCTTCTCTTCCACCTTTCCCTTCCTCGAGTTGTTTCATTTAGGATTGTAAATACTTGCTGCTTCTGTGCTTATGAAAGATGGTGCTAGACATATATCAGGCACTCGCTCCTGCCACTCAATCCAGTGTTTCTGTTTCTGCCACTGCAGTTGAGTCCATGATTTATAATGATCCGGTCCAACAACACTCCTCTCTACTTTTTGAAATAAGGAGCTCAGAAAGAAATTATAATCTTAAGCTATCAAAGCTATTGGCATGTTGTTCTCCATTGAAATCGAATGTTT
The DNA here is from genome assembly GCA_024271855.1 of Wickerhamomyces bisporus. Lineage (NCBI taxonomy): Eukaryota > Fungi > Ascomycota > Saccharomycetes > Phaffomycetales > Wickerhamomycetaceae > Wickerhamomyces > Wickerhamomyces bisporus. The sequence goes on from JANBXE010000002.1 coordinate 96,192, forward strand.
CCTCAAATTCATTCACAAAGGTTGTTAGAAAATTGATTGCACATCATACTGAGCTGTCACGACTAGTCATAGGATCCGATCATATCGAAAACATGGGAAACTTTATCAATTGGTGTGGTGCTGCCATTCCTATATATGAGAACTATATCGATCAATACAAACTAAGCCAAGATATGGTGGATATGGAGGTTCAATTAAGAAAAGCACCATTGATTAGAATAAACCAGCTAAACAAATTCTTGTTAAGACTGTCCGAAATCAATAAAACTATTAATATTTCAATGGCTTTTGATCAAAGAATTCCACAATCTTTCTCAGAGCTGGTCAAGTTAGCTAAGGATAAAAACGAAAAAGAGAATTTACAAATGGATCTCAACGCGTTTTATTTCGATAAAGTTAGAGAATTGGATGAGCATTATCATCATACAGTGAGCTATTTTCAACCTTCACAAATTTTAAAGAGAGACTATTTTAAATTTAAGATCACACATCCACTATTTGAAAAATCTGATTTATTAGTCGAAATATTCTTGTTGGACAATAACACATTGGCTATTTGCTCTGTTGAGCCATTAGGAAGAAGTTTGATGTTTCCGCCATTGAAACTAAATGAATTTGAACTATTGCATAACGATCTAAATTTAATTTATCTATCAAAAGTTTTGGATAATGGCAAAGTCGAATTAAAATTTATATGTCCTGAGGAGGAACAAACTGTTGAATGGAATCATATTTTCACGAATTTGAATAGAACTTCACATGAATTCTTTGTTAAAAGTCACCAGAAGTTGAAATATTTGAAAAATGATAGAATTGGTCTAGGTTTCCATATGGATAAAGAGAGTATGGGAAATGGTGTTTCTTTAAACTTGAGAAAATCTTCGCCAATGGTGGCTAAACATAATTCATTAAAAGCTTCTAAATATTCATCGCCTGCATTGTCAGAAATTTCTCCTAATCTAGCAAATATCAATCATTATTTTAAAGAGGATGCTAATTTAATGAAATTGAACACTTACACAAACACTTATGAAAAGGAACAAATGAGGACAAGCGTTACTCCAAGCATTAAACAACACACTAAACCCACTTATGTCAAGAGTGATGATGATTCTGAATTTGCTTCATTTATGGCTGATGTTGAAAGTGCGCTAGGAACCCCACAGCTGAATGATTTGCCTGTATTACCACTAAATATCAAGAAACCTACACCATCATATGAAAGTCAGAAGAACAACTCGACAACGTCATTACCAAATTTCAAACAATCGAACGCATCACTAAATATTAACGATCAATTGGCAAAATCAACTACCGATTTGTCTAAATTTGATAACATTAAACCAAACTTTAAGCTCAAAAGAAGAAAGTCAATTTTCAACATTTTCTCAAAGAAGAATTATAATGATGAACCTGAATTTGAGATAGTTACGAAGGAGACTATTTCAAGATCAACTTCAGAAAAAGACATGCAAGCTTCTGATATAAAAGTATCCAAACCTTCACTATCAATGGCAGCATTGAATAGAAATGTCAAAAATCTGTCTATTAATATCGAAAAAGTGGAAACTAAAACTAATGCTCAAGATCAACCATTACCTTCCCCATTTGCTTTAAGCAAGCATACCCAAACTACTTCATTGACTCCATTAGAAGAAAAATGCATTGCAACGTCTTCGATCAATCAAGTTTTGAAGAATTCATGTATCGTTTCTAATTGGAATAATAACAAATGGGAAAGTATTGGCAAAGAGTACCAAAATCAATTGAAATTTTTGCATAATGATGAGCTAAACACAATGGCATTATATGCTTCAAATAACCAAGTTCCAGATTTATTAATCCCATTAAATAATCCAACCACTTCAATTAGAAAAAGCTCGGCTTTAGACTTACAGATTCGTTGTTTGAAGTCAATTGAATCAACTCAAATATTGATGATAACTATTCGTTGTCGTGATTCCAAAACTTTCAACACCATAATGGACTCATTTGAACAATCCACGAATACCAATGACCCATCATTAAGTGCTTCTTCGAGTATGGATGTTTTCAGTGATAAGCCAAGTAATTCTACAAGTATGAGCTCTATTAGCATCAATGCCACGAACAAAGATGAGATCATGTCATTAGGTATGCCAAAGATTTATGGCAATTACGGTAACGGTTCTTCAGCTTCAACATTGAGCCTCCACACCCCTTTAAGCTCAACATCAACATCAACAGCTGCCGATGTATCTATGCGTGAATTGTTGTTGAAAAATAACATCAAGATTAAATTACACAAACTGGATCAAGATAATGAATGGATTCCAGTCTCTATTGGAAGATTTAACCTATACTCAAATATTGATAATCCAGAATATTCAAAATTTGAAATCCAATGTTCCGATAAATTGGAGCTAGTTACAATTGTTAAGAATTCCAACTGCTCAAGATTAGGTAAATCAGGATTACGGTTTAGCTACATTCATGAAATCAATGGCGAAGAGTCTTATTTGATTGAATTCAGAAATTCTGCAGTATGCCTTGATCTATATAACTTGTTACAATAATGAAAAAAAAAAAAAAAAAAAAAAAACAAAGAAACAAAGAAACAAAGAAAAAACATGATAAAACGTTTTATTCATATAAACAATTGCCTTTCTGTTTTAAATATATACATAATAAAGTGAATTAAGCTCTTTCTTCAAATGATAGTATTGCGGCACTTGAAATATTTCTTCTGATATCTTGATAATCGACGTCGTGGGTATCTTCAACTTCACCCCATCTTTCAGTTTGATAAATGACTTCTAATGTAGCAGCCTGAGCAATTTCTTCTAAGGATCTGGCCTCAGAGTCTGATCCAATTTGTGATTTAGCTTTCAAGACCAAAATACCACAGATTAAAGATTTAGAACATAAAGTGACTTTCTCTAAAGCAACCAAATCCCAATAGTTCAAAGATAATAAGAAGTCTTTAAATTTAGATCTCGTCTCTGCTGATTGTCTATTTCCTCTTAATCCATCTCTATCAGAGTCTAAATATGTTAATTTTACATTAAAGTATCCTTCAATCTCGCTGATGATATGTCTGTATTGCTTTTCTTGTGCTTTTCTTAAATCACCCTCATATTCATGCTTTGGAGAGAACACCAATAAAGTGTCAGTATCCAAATAGCGTAGTAAATCTTCAATAATGTGTTCTTTCTTCCCGACTTTTGAGATTTGTTCTTCATTATTTAAGCCGTTAGAAGTTTCCAGATCTATAGCTCTTGAGGCTAACGATGTCAATGGTAAAGAATGTGTTTTAATGGTTGAGGTGGTTAAAGAAGCCCATTCATGTTGAATCAAGTGTGCCAAAATTGAACGAGTTTTTGGGATACTCAATTTGTTTCCCAAAGGAGTACGAATAGGTTTGTCATCCAAGGTTATTTCTATCTTATCCTTTCCGTCCTCTAAAAGCTCAACTTTTGACCAAAATTTAGTTAATGTCTTTGCTGCTCTATTTGCTTCAGAAATTGTGTTATCTTCAACAGTTGTATCTTTTCCTAGTGGATTTAAGCACTTTAAGCTATTAGAAAGTCCTCTTGATCCAATTGGAGTCACAACGTATCTTTTTGAGTTTCTTAAAGTGAGTAACAGCATGATTTTGGTGTGTTTTATTGTTCTTGTCTAATAACGAAGGTATATGTTTAATTTTTCACATTTCTCGAGGAAAAAAAAAAAATAAATAAATAAATGAATAAATGAATGGTCAATAAAACCAATAAAGAATAATTCTTTTCTTCACAGATTTCATTACAATATCAATCTAAAATCAGTTAAAAAAATGTCACTAAATACAGAGGCTTTACAAAATGTAAGTGGGATTACCTTTTACTCCCTTTTTCCCTTAGCTTAAAGCACCAAAAACTAACTGAAGTTTGTTTTAAATAGCTTCTGATCGAAATGGATCAACAACTGAAAGAAAACAGCAACGAATTACAAAAAGTTCAGATTCAATTAGAGACACTTAAGACAAGATCGTTGATAAACAGTGCTACACTAGGAGAATTGAAAGAAAACGGTGAAAATTCTAATGTTTGGAAAGGAACTGGAAAGATGTTCTTATCTATAAATACAGCCGATTATGAATCAGGGTTGACCTCTGATGAAAATTCAATCAAAGACCAAATTAAAGCGTTAAGTATCAAAAGAGACTACTTGAAGACATCCGTTGAAACCACTGCCAAAAACATGGGAGCAATCATCAATGGGAAACAGCCAAATTGAAAGAAATATGCATTGAAAAATCTCTAGACAGCACTATATCCGCCTCTGCTACTACTTGATCCAAATATCTTTCCAAATATCTCAGAAATAAACCCTGGCAATGAAAAGGCTAAATTTGTTGAGGTCTCGATGAAATCATGAGCTGCATCTTGCAAATCTGCAGGAGATTTTGAAGCAGTTATCCAGGCACCAATAATGATATAACTTCCAAACAATAAAACAAAAATAATAAATAGCCATGTAAACCAACCCCAAGAATCATCTTTACTTTTTCCTGAATCGTTTCCGTCTTTTGGTGGAGATGATGGTACGTTCTTATCTGTCTTTAAACATGCAGCAGGTGAAATCCAATTCAGCACTAAATTATTTGAATTCCATTCAACCTTAACATCTTCGACTTGGGAGCAATGCAATTGAACACTGGCAGTAATAGTATTCGATCCCCAAGAAGAATCATCCAATTGGACTATAATGTCAGTACTGTTTGAATCCTCAATTTTGTAATTCAATCCATTACCGAACGAAATAATTTGAGACTTGATTGGAGATTCACCTGGCAAAGAAACCGTCTGAATCCCACAGATCTGTGAATTTTTAGGACAATCCTCATTTATGAATTCTACTTGATCACAAATGTTTAAATACCAGGTAAAATTTGTCTTTGATGGCGGAGTATCAGTTATAATTGAGTTTATCGTTATCTCTTTGAACACCTCACTCAGTCTGTAATTAGCCAAGTCACCCTTCTCGCAATTCAACGCACTTGATAATCCCGAAAGGAGTACTACCAGAAACACTGCTTTAGAAAACTGCATTACTTGGTTTTTAAATTGATGATAATTGATGATAATTGATGGAATTTACGGACTGTTTTACTCGTTGTTTACTTTCATTTTCTAAAATTTGCCCTTTGCCCTTTGCCATTTGCTCTTTCTGACTGCCCTAATATCATTCATCCATAAATCACGTGCTTTTAAAACTACAGTAGTTAGGGCTTTTTTCTTACCTAAAGCTATACATCCGAACACCATAAATCATACAGAAAAAAAAAAGAAGCAGTCAACAAAAAAACAAAAAAAACCATCACGTGACTTTTACACTGCTAAAAATGACAGTCAACACAAGAAATCTTGTAGTTCCAAATGTGGATTATTTCCGTTTTTGGAGATTAAATGCACTTTTTTTACCCGCGAAAATCCCAAAATTTCCATCAACACTCTGAAAAATCTTTAATTTCTTCAACAAAACACACACACAAGCATTTACCAGTTTCATCATCACAACAATGACTCGTTACGCTGCCACCTCAACCAACCCAGCTAAATCAGCTTCTGCTCGTGGTTCTTATTTGCGTGTTTCTTTCAAAAACACCAGAGAAGCTGCCCAAGCTATCAACGGATGGCCATTAGAGAAAGCTCAAAAATACTTGTCCCAAGTTACCAAACATGAAAGAGCTATCCCATTCCGTCGTTACAACTCATCCATTGGTAGAACCGCTCAAGGTAAAGAATTCGGTGTCACCAAAGCTAGATGGCCAGAAAAATCTGTTAAATTCATTTCAGATTTATTAACCAATGCTGCCTCAAATGCTGACGCCAAAGGTTTGGATTTAACTAAATTATACATCTCTCACATTCAAGTTAACCATGCTCCAAAACAAAGAAGAAGAACTTACAGAGCTCACGGTAGAATTAATGCTTACCAATCCACTCCATCTCACATTGAATTATTCTTAACCGAAAAAGAAGAAACTGTTGAAAAAACTCAAGAAGAAGCTGTTGCTAAATTGTCTTCAAGACAAAGAGGTAGATTAGCTACTCAAAAACGTATCGCTGCTTAAATTCATTTTGAATAATTCTGATTCTATGATTATTTCCAGGGTTTTCTAAATTTTTTTGGGTATGTTATTAATGTAAAAAAAAAACTTTTTGTGTTTTAAATAAATTAATTGTAAGATCCATCAATCTAAAACTATTTGTTAAAGGTTATTGAATCGTCTTAATAGTCCTTCATATCATATTTTCTTCTTTCTTGTTTTATCAGTGATGAATTTTATGTAAACTTTTTTCATGTCATCGACAGACATTTTATCTTTTGAATGTGTTCATAACAGTAAAAGAAAAAAAAAAGTGCAAAGTTTAGTATTAAAACTTACATTCAAGATAAGTATTTGTCTGTCATTAGTATGAAATTAAAAATTAGATATAAAACAGATCAGCTTATGGTATGAGTTTTATCAACAACGCCAACATCTGGTGTCAAACTTCCATGAAGACTCATAACATAAACCGTCATAGCCATAACTAAACAATGTAAACCAACACAATATCCTAAAAACAACATTCTACTAGCTTTATTGGCAAGAATGGCTTTAGCAAAACTTAAGAATATTCTTTCCAATGTCGATAATCTACTTGCAACTCTCTCTTGTTCTCTTTGTCTAAACTTCGCTAAAGGATGTAACGATTCTTCATAGTTTGATTCGTATTGTTTTTCTGGATCGTTATTGAAACCTGAATGGCGTTGAACTGTGCCTTGGAATGAGGATAAGTACCTAGTTTTCTCAAATAATTGAGAATTATCTTTTTTCAAACTTTTAATTTCTGAACGTAGCTCGCTGATTTGGCTTGTTTGTCTCTTTAACTGAGATTCCAACTCAATATTTCTCGAGCGGAAACGATCTCTTTGTGATGTTATGATAGGTAAAACTGAGGAAGATGAATCATTTTCTAGTATTGTTTCAGATAATTGGCCACCTGCTATTGATGACGCTGGTGATAACTTTCTGTTGTTACTTCTATTCGCTGTAGTTGCTCTTGTGACACCCGAAATTAAACTCATGTTATCAAATCTGGAGCTTGATTTCTGTAGTTGAGTTAAATCTGATTCTAACTGATCATTTATGTGAGTCAATGATTTCACTTTATCAGCGGAATTGGATAATTCCAACTCTAATGATTTGATTCTATTTAATAGCTCATCGTGTTTTGACCGAAATTCAGCAACTTCAGAAGTAAGTTTCTTATTTCTGGAAACCAATATTTCATCTAATTGAGTCGAGCTTGTCTTTATTGGATCTTCGTATTCATCAGCTTCATCATCACTATCGTTTTCTTCATCTTGACCAAATGAAACTGCACGAAGAGTAGCCAATTCTTGTTTCAAATCATCATAATCTTTATATCTTCCCAGTTTTGATTTCAATGTATTGGTTTCGGTTGATAAATTGTCAATTTCTCTCTTCAAAATATTGATTTGGACATTGTTTGATTTGTTATTTGATTCAAATTGGACTTTAAGATGGTCCAATTGAGCGACTAAAGTTGCATTTTCACTTTCTAATTCAGATAATTTCAGCTCTTTTGCCAGTTTTGTTTCATTTGCAACAATATCAGATTTAGCAACTTGTAATTCCCTCGTTAGTTCCTCATTTCTCTTTTCCAATTGATTAATACGTTGAGATTTACCATCAGATTCTTTTTTCAAAATCTCATGAACTTTTGGTGAAATTAGCTCATCCTGATCATTTTCAGGATTACTATCGTCATCATCAGGCTCTCCTTCTTCATCTTGGCCTAATGCAATTCTTTGGTTTTTTAACTTCAGTTTATCAATTTTCTGCTGGGTTTCGAGCTCTTTAACGTGTTTTTGAAGATCTTCAATTTTCTTGTTTGATTCCTCTTGTTTCACTGCCCAATTTTGTTCCTTCTCATGAAAGCCAGCTTTCAATTCCTCCTCCTTCAACTTTAACCGATTATTCAAAGTTTCTGTAGATTTTTGTTCTATTCTCAATAGTCTTGATTTCAATTGATCATAATCAGCATATTTTAGCAAGTCATTTTGAAGAGAGTTATTCTTCTCTCTAAGTTCATCAACCTCTTGTGCAGCTATAACACTATCCAAAGAGACTTCTAATAAAGGTTTTGGATCTGGTAATTCACCAATATTTCTATAAATATGAAAGAACCCACTCTCAGAAATCTTAGACCGAGCTGTTAAAGCATCAATTTCGTTTTGATACTGTTTCAATAAGTGTTTGAGCTCTCTCAGTTTAGCGTCATCGTTCAACTTCTTGAATTCTTTTGTTTTAGAGGCCAATTGTTTTCTGCTTTCCAGTGTTTTAACCTGCAATTCCTGAATTTCAGTGCTTTTGTCTTGTAATTGGGACTGCAAATCTGGAAGTCTCGTCTCTCCCCAAAGACGCAATGCTTTTTCAAACGTGGACTCCTTCTTCTGCTCAACTACCATTTCTCCAAACTAGGTTTCTTTTCTTGTACAAGAGCTTGTTTAACTCGCTAATCCTTGTGTTGTTTGTTTTCTATTGAAGCAAATTCCACTTTCCGACCGCCCTTGTTCCTCGGAATTGAATTTAATGTTAATTTCATAATTATAGTGACAATTATACTTCTTTTATATAAATTGATTCAATATTAACTATTAATGATAATGGTTTATATATATATATTATAGTTAGATATTTAGTATATTAGTAATATCCCAAGGATTCTGAAGTATAAAAATAGAAATTGTATTAATTTATTGAAAAATAAGAAGTTTTATTTGGTTTTATTAAATTAAAGATCCGAGAAAAGTAATTGTAAATATATTTTATTTCAATTTTAATCAATTTTTATTCATTATACTGTACTTCTCTGGTGTAACAAGTAACTGATTGGTGTACAATTATTTCAAGTGTATCATTAGTAATATTTAATATGCAAATATTATAAATATTTGAAGTACTACTACTACTACTATATTTAATACGTTTTGTGATAGTTACAATTCATTAATGCGTTGACGGATCAACTCCAAGTCGTGAAAAAAAACAAACAAACAAAAAGATGTTATTAGTGCAGAGCACTCCACAACCATCTACAGTATAGTGGTTCACTTAGAAATAATAAAATTGGTGATATTACATAGATATAATACAACTTTCCCTTTATACATTTTTGACTCTCTTCTAACCTGACCAATATCTGTAGGTTTGTGGTGTTTCCAAACTTATAGGATTCATGGTATCATCAACATCAATCTCTGTTTTTTCTTCTACTCCAACATCTTTTTTAGATAAGTCAAAACCGTCCTCTTTTTTGATTGGATTTTTCAAAGATGTTTTGATCTTCTCTAATTCTGTTTTTATTGTTTCTGGTGAGATATTTTCAGAAATAGTTAATCTGTGTAGTTGCTTTATAATATCATTTGAGAATTTGGTGAAAGATAATCTATCATTGAATAAATTTTCTTGTTGGGATTGTAAAATTTTTTTCTCGATGGCCAATTCTTTTTCTATAGTTTCTAATTTACTTAATTTTAGATCAATCTTGTTCAATTGAGTATTGACAATAACATTTGAAAGTTGATGCATTTGGATTTCTTCAGCCGTTTTGAATACATGTGAGCGTGCTCCAACTGTACTTAGAGCTATCTTCGCGCCTTCTTCCAATCCATCTATTTTCTCCTTGTCATTCTCAAGTTCTTTAGCAGCTGCATTCTCCAAATCTTTTTCATCAACAACTTTGATAGCAGCTTCAGTAGCAGCACGAACAACATCTGGATCAACCAGTGAAACCAAAAATGCGATTGTTGAAAGAACTGGATTATCTGCTTGTGAAAATGGTAAATATGGTGCATATTTTAATGGCCCCAAATTTGAAGATTTGTCGCTTAAAAATTTATCTTCAATTGGAAGTTTTAGAAATCGAATGACACATTGTTCTACTGTATGTGTCCCAACATATTCTGCTATCTTATACCAATCACTTTTGAATTTACTCAAACCTTCGAGTAGTTTTTTCAAATCTTCTTTTGTCCATCCGTCATTGATTGATTTAACGATTTTTGGTTTTTTGAAAGATATCTGGGTAGACTCTGTTGTTGTACCATTAGTTTCAGTTTTAGTTTCATCTGTGTTATTATTATTCTTTCCGTTACTCTCTTCGCTAAGCCTTTTCAATCCTAAGTTGTTCTTCAATTTGTCCAATTTATATTGCTCTAAAGGAGGTTTGAAACTTTCAAATGGGAAGAGACCTCTTGGTGCATCATATGTGATATTATAGTCACCAGTATATGGGGGCTCAACAGGCTTTGGCTTTGTTTCAGCATCAACTTGATAATTAATTAATCCCCAACGGCTCAAAAAACGGTGTAGTCTTAATATGGTACCGACATCACCAACCAGATTTCTTCTTGCTGCTGTTATTGTCAGATAATCATTTGGATTTAATCTATAGGCATTAATGAGAAAATTTCTGTACTTCACATAAATTGCAGGGGTCTTGGAAGGAATATTATTAGTGAAGAATTCTGGTAGTGATTCTTTCTCGATAGGATGTATTTTCTTGAAGTCAAACCAAGAAGCGTATGAAGGTATAACTATTGTATGTGTTTGTGGGACATATGGAGAATTATCAACTTCACCGTTATCTTCATCTTTATCATCAGTTTCAATCTTTTGATCAGTTTCTTCTTCTTTTGGCTTGATTTTGCCTCCTTCAACAACAGCTGGTGTTATAGATTTGCTTTTCCTGCTAGATTTGGTACCAGTTTCATCTTCATCGTCTTCATCATCTGTGCTATTATCATCTTCTTCTGCATCATCATCATCATCGTCATCATCTTCATCGTCATCGTCCTGATCAATATGGCTATCTCCCTCATACTCGCTGTTGTTTATATCAGGAATCAAAATATCACCATCCAAATCTTGTCTAGACTCAACCAATGATTCATCTTGATATACTTGTTCTTTTTCTTCTGTTGGATTAGGTTCTTCTGTTGAGATTTCAATATTTTTAGTTTCTAAATCAGAACTCTCAATGCCTTCTGGTTTTTCGGATAATTCGCGTCTATTTTCTTCCGTTTTAGAGTGATCTTCTTGACTTTCACCATTGCTATTGTTATCATCTTCGGCAGATGACTCTTCAGTAGACGAATCTTTGGCAGATTCTTCAGGATTATCTTGTCTATCTGGGGAAACTTCTGTATTACCAATTGAGTCTGCTATTTGCAGAGAGTCAGAAATCTGATCTGTATTTTCGGCTTCAGCAGACTGCAGCTGAATATTCTGATCTTCTTCAGCCATTCTTGAGATTTATTAAAGTTCAACTTGAATTCAAGAGCAATAACAATTGAAAATGAATACAACAATGGCGATCACAAGGCGTAATTGAATCGAAAAAAAGCAGCACCGGGTAAACAAATATAACTGAGACAATTAACCACCTTTAGGATATCAAAAAATGCTTGAATCGTAGTAATATTCAGACGCGTTTTCTTTGTTATGGATTTGTTGTTTTTATTGTTTTTTTTTGGGATTTTTATATTTTCGAAGTTTCTTGGAAAAGCGAGAAAAGCGTAGACTTCCCAATTGGGAAACAAAAAAGTATTAAGGTGGTTATATTAAGCTGTAATTTTTATTGAAAGCAATCTTCATATACAAGATCTTTGCTCGAATCAATATGATTTAAATGGAAATCTCAAATCTTTCTCCCATTGATTTCGAACCAGTTTAATTTGAATTCATGTCCAGAAATTGTGTCAACTTTTAACAAGCAATATAAAAAAAAAGAAAGTCTGAAATCAATTAAAACAATGAAGAAACTTCCATCAAAATCACGTTGTTTCATTTTAGAAAAGGAAAAGTAGTTCAATATTCAATTTGAAGCTATTGAAACTGATCAAGCTTTATTTATACATCGATTATTATTTCTTTATTTATTCCTGAGCTTAATCTCAACTCATTTATACCAGATCATGATCAAACGACTGAACATCAGGTCTTTAAGCAATAGCAAGGATTTGGATATGGATAGAATCATACTGAGATTACCATCCATACCAGACTTGTCAAAAGGCAAACAAAAGACCAACCAAGGAGTGGGGGTTTTCGACAGCTCTTTATCAAAAGATGAGATCAAATTCATTAATGATAACCCATTCTTAACATCCATAAAACTGACAGATAAGTTGAAAGATTTCGATCCTAAAATTCAGAACATTGCAAAATATGTACCATTACACAATGGTTTCTTGTCATATAGAAGGTCACCTAATACACCTACACCATTTGATATACTGAAACTTCCCAACAACCTTAGATTACCAGAAGGGCGTATCCCAGTGTCAGATTTTCCAAGATTATCCGTAACCAAGCTCTTAACTGAATCATGGTGTGAATTACGTAACTTTTATGAGGTTTATTCTCAAACATCTAGAGAAGAGACTTTTGCTATGAAACGAGGAAAAGAGATCCATCATGAGCTAGAAATTGCAACACATCCCATTCAAGATGATTCTGTAATTACTGAACAATTACCGTTTGTTGACAAAATGACTGTTGCTGATAAAAACACAGAGGCCATGGTTGAAACCATCACTAGGTTACTAAACTTATTTGTTAATGGTCATGCTAGAGAAATATATATCCATTCTTTTGCGAACGCAGAGGATGGCATTGTTGAAGGTCGGGAAATCAAAAAAGAGGACATACTAGTGACTGGAATCATTGATCATCTCATTTTACAATCATCTGATAGATCAAACCCTTTGCAAAAAGAATTAATGGAGTTGGAATCTGAAGAATTGGGATCATACATTGAAAAAATTGGACAAGCTATTAAAATCCATAAAGCTAGTTATAGACTCTGTGTTTCTGATGTTAAAACAAGAAACAAAAGAACTAAACCAAATCAGCAATCTGTTATGGATGCTTCAAAGAAACAAGTAATGTTTTATGAAAAATTTTTAAGAGCATTTGGATCATCTTCCTCTAGTGGGTTCAGACATTTACAAGAGTATTTTAATAGAAAAGGCGACATTGATATTGATCAACCTTTAACAACTCAATTTACATTATTATTAATTTCAACCCAAGAAATATTCAGAGATGATTTTTTGAAAATCAGTAAAGGTGAAAAAATTGGAGTCAAAGAATACGATGATATCTTATACAGCGATGTTTCTTATGATTTGTCGGATTTAGCTGAGCAAATTGCAAGTGATGAGTTATTAGAGGATCTGACTCCATATCTTACGAGATGGAAGAGACCTTTGACGCTAAGATATTTTTTGATCAGAGGATCACAACTGTTTCATGAAGTTTCAAAGTTACAAACAGGAGACTTAAGAATTGAATATTACTATAGAGATGAGCTGTTTGACCAAATCGATTTCAAGTATGATGAAAATATCGTTCAAGAAACAGCCATAAGAAGTCTACAATATTGGAATGGTTCAAGAGATCCCAAACCAATTGAACTAACTTTCCAAAATATCAGTGAAAAGTGTAGATATTGTGAGTTTAAAAACAATTGTTCATGGAAGCTCAAATTTGAGAAGAACCATAATACACGGTAAGAAAAAAGTGAATGTAAATTAATAGAATAACAATTAACAGGAATGATCGTAAATAGATCTAAAGACAATAGAAGAAAAGCATAATCAAACAACTCAAAGAATATAAGGAAAACAATAATATCACATCATAATAGGAAATTACCATAATTAGGCTTTTATCAAATAGTATTTAGCCATTTCATATGCAGTCCAAGAAATAGCTGCTGAAGGGACGTTTGAAACTATTCTTGGTCTAGTGCCTTTCCAAAATCCTTTATATCCATCTCTAATATAAATGGCTTTAGAGGCTTCATAGAACGTATTAATGCTTCTAATTTGCGAATCTTTACTTACACCATTTATTTGCAGTAAAGTTTTAACACAATCTAATGGTGTTGTTAATGCAGCTGCAACCCCACCAGCGAGACCACCAGCAATGCAATGTTTTAAAGGATCATGTTCACCGGAAGGATTCAGTATTTTAGTAGAACTTTCGTAAACAGCAAAGTTCAAAACAGTAAACGGAACTGTCATTGCAATAGTGGTTGGATAACTATTGTATAAAGATTTGAAACCTTCAGTTTTTAAAATTGAACGAGTAGTTGAAATAAAATTTGAAGGTTTATTTTCAGATGCACGTAATTGCATTCTTTGTTTTATAACGTCGAACGGGTTCATCAGTGCTTCAGATGTGATGGTAGCAGCAGTTCCAGCAACTGCGATTTTAAAAGGTTGATGACTTATATCATTAGGATCAACCAATAATTTTTTAATATATTCATAAGTACCAAAATAAACAGCATGAGCTGGACCAGCACCCAAAATAACAGAAGAAGTACCTCTCCATAATGAAAACCAACCTTCTTTCGAAGAGATCTTACAAATATTTTTAATAATTCCTGAAGAATCACTTGAAGCGGTTATAGATATGGCTTGCATTCTTGTTTTCAAAGCATCGACAGGATACATAACAGTATGTTCCAGAATTCCAGCAAAAGCTCCCGATATGCACAAGGAGGCCATAGTAGCATCTTTAGGCAAAGCTTCATAATCAATCTCTTCTGGGGTTGATATTAGTTCAAATTTATGCACTGCCGTTTGCTGAGATTGGCGGAGTACTGGCTCACTTGTTAGCTCTGAGGGCATTTTAGAAACTTGAAAAAAAAAAATGATAACTCTATGATATGAATTCTTATTTACGGAAAGGAAAACAGGTTACCAGAAGGGAGAAGATCCAATCGAAAGAGAGAGCTTCAACGGTTTAATTAATAGTCTTTCTCATGTAGTTTTGAGTTTTGGGTGAATTTTCATTTTCCATTTAGTATGTAAGTTTCGGCGATCGGAAATCTGGAGATTTGAAAAGTTTCCAGGCAAAAAGTTCTTGATTCTAAGAAAATTTATAGCTCTATAAGGATGTCATTTTAAGATTTAAAACAGATTGTACGAGTCAGTCGTAATTACCAGATAGCATTTATCCCATTTTTCTCAAATTTTTCCAATTGCAGTGTTTTTTTTTTTTTTTTTTTTTTTTTTTTTTTTTGGTTGGATACTTATAATGCTTTTTTTTTAGGTCGAAAGAGGAAATTTTTGTGTCAAAATCTGCTACAAATCAATGAATTGCCAAAGGAGTAATACCACATTATTCACAGTTAAACCAAAGACCATACTGGGCCATCAGCATTGCCCACTTCTTCTCCTTCACCTGCACTAACTTCGACGACAACTGCATGCCTGTTACTCCGATAATCCTCATTAGTATCATTATTATTAATAATTCGTCTTCTAACTCTCCGTCCATCGCCATCACTTCCATCGTTTAATCTTCTTGATTCAGTCTGCATATATTCATAACGCTCAAGTTCTCTTTGTCCGTCAATTTCGGGCTCTTGAAGACTTGTGATGAATCTTCGCAGTCCATAAGCTCCAGCGTCATGCTGTTCATCCTCACTTTGTTCCCACGGAGAATCTCTTGACTGATTGTTTCTTGAGTCCCGTACTCTTCTGTTTTGGGTATTTATCCTTCTCCTAGCATCATACCTTAAAGCATCTCTATTGTAATTTAATAAATTCAGGGAATTATGTCTGGTATTAGGTGATATTGAACCTCTTTCTCTTGATTGTGCTGAAGGAGAAGAACCAAAAGAAACACTAATGTTGTGTTGTTCACTTAAGCGACTTCGTATGGCATCTGCAGATCTCTCCAGGTCTGCAATAGTGCGAGTTTCGGTATCTTCACGTGAGGCATGTTGCGATGATTCATGATTGAATGAAATTATTGGTTCAGAATTAGGTCTCGAGCTTTGGGTATTTAGACTTTCAGGTGAAGAGAGTGATGGTGAATTGATGACAGTGGGTAACTGTGAGGTGTTTAAAGCTGTACGGATCAAATATGAGTCGGAAACATTGAATCTTCTTGCAGGACGTCTTCTCAATCTTGAAGGAGGGTTTGGAAACATGTTCTGATCTTGATTTTGATCGATGTTTCTTCTTCGAAGTTGGGGTTCATCCTCAGAAATTCTGACACGCTTCCTCTTTTGGCCACGAACAATCTGTGTTATTAAGATACCCATTTCTGGCTGAGTGTTCTTTTGTCGTAGTTCTTACCTTTCTGTCTACTTTTTTTGTGGTATTAAAAGAATCTCTATAAAATCCGCCCTACTTTCTTTTCTTCGCGAAAATCAAATCACGTGACATTTACTTTTGCTAAGTGCACTCCAGAAAAAAAAAATAGACTATAAATAAAAAAAATTTTCAGCTTTCTCCTTTGAATTTTATTCATTCTTTTCTCTTTTTTTTTTCTTCTTTGATACAAATTTACTGCTTCCTATTCACTGCATCACTATTCTGATCGATCTTACTAATCTTTCTAGCGTTGGTGAATGGAGGGGAAAAGGTAAGCTAGAACAAATTACATCGACAACGTCCTCATACCGAATCTTGTTTCAATTATCAAAGCATCATTTGGTAACTGCGTTTGCGATATATTCATTCCTTTTTGTATTGTTTTCTTTTCTTTTTTTTTTTAAAAAAAAAAACAATCAACTTTCACTACATTATTATTCCAACAAGAGAGATATTTCTATCGTAGATTCATTTTAGTAGTCCAACAACACTTTGATTGTGAATGTAGTCAAGAACGGTAAACTAATCGCCAATATTGGGTACTCAAATATGTAACTCAATGCCAAATAGTCCATCTGATGATAGTTCTCATAATTCTCAATGGGAGTATAAAATGCTGTAATATAAATCAAGCTTGTTGCGTTTGGCAAACCCCAAACAATTGTACTAACAAATTTCAACATATCATCACCTTCGAACCATCCTAACTTATCAAATCCGAGAATAATACACACGCCAACAATTGGCTGAACAATCAGTCTCATTATACTCAAACATAATGGAGTTATCCAAAATCCAGCTGGCATTTCACCGATTGACAATCTTGATAGAGTCGACCCAAGAATCAATAAACCAATTGGGATACACGCATTTGATAAATATGTAACATAATCCATAAAGAATGATAGTGGTGGCAATGAGTCGGGAGCAGGATGAATTGTGACTTGATTTGAAGTAACAAATAATGCTTTAACCCACGGTATCATTGCAATTGCAATTGCAACTATTAAGGTCAGCGATAATGGTTTTTTCATATTATCCAAAACAAAAAACATAAAATTTCTCCATTTTGCTTGGTTGGGGTTTGGTTTAGGTATGATTTTAACTTCTGTGAACTCACCGGGTGTTGTTACGAAGTCCTGATTGTTTTTTAACGATTCTGCTTGTGAGTATTCAGTTATAACGTCTTGAATATTTTGTGTTCTTTGTCTTCTTATTGATAGATTTGACAACTTTGACTGCTGTCTTGATAAACTATATGACCTATCTTCTTTATCTTCTATCCTCGTTAATGGAATAACATTATGGTCGTTCAATTCGAGATCATCGTCATTATCGCTATTGGAATTTTCATCAGCTTTCGAATTATATTTGGCACCACCACTATCAGGATTTGAGTTATTCTCAATTTCGGATTCTTTTTTGGCTTGGGTATCGAAATCCCAACCAATGAACCTTACCATCCCTAGGTTAAACAAACAAAAGACTTGAAAAGCTGCATAAATACAAATATAAGCAGCGCCTTTTTCACCATCTGCAGTGCTAAAAATCAGTCCTGATGCAAACGTTTGTAAATATGCAATAGGCAGATCCGATATATTTGGCATCAATCCAACACAAAGACAACCGCCAAGCCAATATTTGGGTTTATTGAAAAGATAGCATATTGTCGCACCAATACCACCAACAACCAGTAAGAATACTGAAAACAGTACTATTATCCCAATCTGTTTTATGTCTGAGCTTTGTAAATTTGTGACAATCTTTTGAAACATAAGACAAGGAAGCACAAGTGAGACAACAATATCACTTAGATTTCTAGCCGTATCAACAGTCAATATGTTTTTTTTCCCTAGCCAGAAGCCACAGCCTATAATAAAGTATATCTTAAAGATGGGCTTGACGGCAGTGTAAATGATGACCCCCAAGCTGATAGATTCCGTGGGCATTGTATAGATGTGTAGGTGTGCTCAGTGATGGGTTAGTTTTACTAACTTGAGCTGGCAATGTTTAATGCGAGTGTGGTACGGTATAGTATGGTATGGGCTTATAGTTTGTGTTGTATAGTAATCAAGTGATGTTAAAGATTAATGAGGGCAAGAAGCAACCTGTGCATATCACAAAAGGTAGTGAGGGTGCAAAAAAACACGGTTTAATACTAAGCAGTGAAGTGACAACAATTACAGTGTAAATTGTCTTACTCTTCAAGCTTTTCGTTATTTGTCAATAAAATAAAACTTTCGCACGCGGTTTACCCAAAAGGGAAAGCGCACCAAGTATTTCCTATGATTAATTAGAAACTTGATTGATACTCACTATTAATGGGCTCCTAGTTAACCAAAGAGTGGGAAATGGTACTCATAGGACCAATAATCTACACAGCAGTCAAACCAATTTTCAAGATCTACTTGATCATCTCTTCTGGGTTTTGGTTAGGCAGAAAGAACATGCTCACGGTGGAGACCTGTAAGCATCTTTCAAACATTGTTGTTAGTCTTATCCTTCCAGCGTTGGTATTTGACAAGGTGGTCAATAATATATCAAACGCAGACATCAAACAGATTGGAATCATTGTACTTGTGTCGTTCTTCCTTTACTTTTTGGGTGGTGTCACCTCCTTGTTTGTCTACTTCGCTACTAATGCTCCTCCAGTATGGTTCGGTGGGTGTCTCAGTGCTGGGCTGTTTCCCAATGTTGCAGAACTGCCAATAGCTTATGTATCAACACTAACTTCTATATTTACTGATGCTGAGGTTGAAAAGGGAATCAGCTATGTCATCATGTTTCTGGCTACTTATTGTTTATTACAGTTCAATTTTGGTGCTATCATGTTAATTGAACTGGATTATAAAACTCAGAAAAAATTGGAATTGAAGGACCAAAATGATGCTAAGATTCAAACAATAAATCATAATCTAAACCACAAAAATTATAGTTCTACTGCAATACATGACAATGAACTGAGAGAGATCAATACGGGTTCACCAAACATATCCACAAACATCGAATTAAGAAATCAACAGTCACAGAGAATTCAGCAGGTTATTCAGGATTATCATAAGGAAGAACTAATGTTTTCTAAGATTCAAAGCAGACTGAAATCATCGTTTAAGCCATATATATTTTTAAAATTTTTCATTGCCAATTGCAAGAGACCAATCTCATTATCATTAATAGTATCAATCACAATTTCAATGATTCCTTGGGTACAAGCATTATTTGTCAGCTCAAACCAATACCAATATTCAAATGCACCAGATCACAAGCCACCATTATCATTTGTTATTGATTTCACAGGATATTTATCACAAGCATGCGTTCCATTAGGCATTTTGATTCTTGGAGCAACTTTGTCAAGAATAAAGATTGATAGGGAAAATATTGACAGGTCAACAATAATTACTCCATTAGCGTTGTGCATGTTTCGATTAGTAATCATACCGGTTATAGGGGTTCTTTTTATGACAAGATTAAAAAATGATGGATGGTTTGAAGATGATCGGATTTTGCTGTTTGTTTGTTGCATTAGCTTTGGGCTACCTTGTGCGACCAGCCTGATCTATTTGACCGCAAGTTTCAGTGATGGGGAGGATATCCAGATGAGGTACCTGTCCTCTGTGTACGTATACCAGTACCCTATCCTTGCGGTAAGTCTACCGTTTCTGACAACATACACCATAATGAAAGTGCTGCCAGACCCTTAAAGAATAAGTTATTAATAATACGATTATCCAAAACCGATTATCACCGTAGATCACGTGAATCGGTCTTAGTCGGCTGTAGGAGTTAGCGTTATGACTCGGCCTCGGTTGTTATGACAGGTTCTTTAATTAGCCTCGGCAAATGTTGATTTAGATATAAGGAAAAAAAAATCATTAAAAGTCAACAAAACCGCAATATTTTGAATGGGAATTTGAATTTGAATTTTCCTCTTTTGTTTTAATTGCCTTGATTGTCCTAATTATCACCGTCACTTGATCCTTATTTCAATGGTCCAAATAACTGCACCTTCGATGGCCTCACGGTCCTCTACCGATCTGACATCGATAGACTACGAAAGTGCATACACACAGAGAGAAGCGTCTTCATCTGATGAACGTGAAAAAGTCAGCGACAATGGGTCTAAAGAAACTTTTCAACAGCCACAGCAGTTCCACCAACAAGATACCCCTGGACATACAATTGACCAAAAATTCTCTAACCAGAGTCTTACACCACAACAAGAACAATCTAATGCTGATGGTCTACAGTCTACCTCGTTGAAAAAGACTCAGAGCATTGCAAAATCTCACAAATCATTCAACGACACACAGAGTATTTATGGACCTCCAACAGTTTCACAGGAGTTCATAAATACTGGACAGCCTCCTTCTGAAGATTTCCAATTGGCTTTATCTAAAACTCTTTCCAGAAAGTCTTTAACAAAGACCCAATTAATAAAGGAAGAGAAACAGGCATTGTCGTCCTCACCTGAAAATGACGATAATGGCGAGGAAGGCGTTAATCCTCAGACTCTGGATTGGGATTCACCAACTGACAAGGATAATCCAAAGAATTGGTCCTCTCTCAAGAAATGGTTCATCACAATGATTACTGCTGGTATTTGTCTAGATGTTACTTTTGGGTCTTCCTTATACGTCTCGGGTCTTGCTGATCTTGAAGAGAAATTCAATGTTTCTCAGGAATTGGCAATCAGTGGGTTAACTTTTTATATGTTAGGGCTAGCATTTGGTCCTGCTTTCAGTGCTCCAATATCAGAGTTGTATGGTAGAAGAATTGTTTATATAACTTCTTTACCAATCTCAATGTTATTAACTATGGGTGTTGGTTTATCCAGCAAGATTAGAGATATCTTGATCTTGAGATTCTTCACTGGATTGTTCGCTTCACCTGCAATGGCTGTTGCTGGTGGTACAATTGCTGATATTTGGGATTTTGAAATGATGGGTATTGCAATGTCAGGTTTTTGTCTTGCTCCATTCATGGGTCCTGTTCTAGGCCCAGTTATAGGTGGATTTGTTGCTGAGAAAAAGGGTTGGAAATGGACAATGTGGGTTAATTTGATGATGGCTGGATTGATTTTATTCCCAGTTTTAGTTACTCCAGAAACTTATAAACCAATTATTTTAAAACAGAGAAGCTTGAAAAGAGGTGTCAAGCTTGCAAAGCCAAATGTGTCCACTGGCGAGTTTTTCAAAATTATGTTTACTGTTACTTTAATGACTCCAATTAAAATGTTATTTGTTGAACCAATTGTTATGGTTTTCTCAATTTATATTGCATTCATTTTTGCAGTTTTATTTGGATTCTTCGAAGCATATCCAATTATCTTTAGAGGGGTTTATCGTATGAATACTGGTATTTCAGGATTAACCTTTTTAGGTATTCTTGTCGGGTTTATTATTGGAACAGGACTTTACGTTGTCATCGATAGATTAGTTTTTTTCCCAAAAAACCCAGATGGAACTCGTGGTAAACGTGATGAAAATGGAAAATTAATCATTGATGCTCCAGAATCAAGATTGATCTTGTGTAAGATTGGTGCTGTTACTTTACCACCATCATTATTTTGGTTAGGTTGGTCCTCAAAAAAATCAGTCCATTGGATTTCATCTGTTATTGCAGGGGTTCCATTTGGATTTGGTTTAATTTTGATTTTTTTCAGTACAATTATTTATTTTTCAATGACTTATCCTCCATTATCATTAGCTTCTGCATTGGCTGGTAATAATCTTTTCAGATATGTTTTAGCATCTGTGTTCCCATTGTTTGTCGTTCAAATGTATAACAAGTTGGGAATTGATTGGGCAAGTTCATTATTTGCTTTCATCGCGTTAGCTTTGGTTCCAGTACCATGGATTTTTGAAAAATGGGGTCCTGCTTTAAGAATGAAATCAACTTATGGGTATGCTGCTATGTTTAAGAAAGCAAAAGAAGAAAGTGAAAGGTTGGCAAAACTACAGCAAGAAGCTGAAGCTGAAGCTTTGAATGAAGGCAGTAGCTCAGGTGACGATGAGGTGAAAGAAGGAAACTTTAACAGTGTTTGAACTTTTTAATTTGCTATGAGCTAGCTTGATTCACAATTGTTTTTTAAATGGGAGGGAATAACAGGTTCATTCACAATCACGAAATTTTATATAAGATAGAGTATACACTTTTTTAATTTAAAAACCTATGGCTGTAGCAAGTTAAGTAAATACATGAGTTGATAATATTTAAAAGTGATACATATACAACAGCTATATTCAATTTTGGAAGAGCTTGAAACTCATTGGAAGGCTTCAGGTGGGATCTGTCCACTAGCATGAGATTGTTTAAACCCATTCAAAGCAATATCAAAATTCCAACCACTCTGTTCAGCTAATAAAAGACTAAATTGGAGATTTAATTTAGTTTCAAATAACAGTTTATGTAAAATTTGTTCTTGTTCAGGTGATAGTGATACACCCGGTGGTAGTTGTAATCCTGAACTCGATAATGGTGGTGTTATCCCAGGAGAAATAGCTGGAATAGATGCAGTAGTTGGCTGTACCGGTTGGCTTTGAGCAGGTTGCTCTTGTTGCTCTTGTTCAATCCAGGATGATTTGGAAGTTGCCAAAGGTCTAACTATCAATAAATCGGATGCAACTATCAAACCATTACCATTAGGAACAATCACAAATGTTCTATCAAAAGATTTTGGAGTTAATTTATTTGAGCTTGATGAAGTTATAGCACCACGCCTATGACCTCTACCAGAATTATTTGAGTTATTTGAATCCAAAATTGGAGATCCTGTTTCCTCAAATTCACCATGAAGTGAGATGATAATTCCATTAACTTGATGATACCTCCATGCTTCAATTGAATACAAGTTTGGATCTTCAGATAATTTATGTTTTGTCTTAGGTAAATTTTGAAATAGTTTGAAAATTTCTTCTGGTCCTTTTCCTAACCTTTGGGTTCTTGATTTTTCACTTGAAACCCTAAGTACGTTTCTTGAAATTGACATATAATAGCCAAAAGCGACCTGAGAAGCTAGTGCATCATTTGGCACTGAAGAATCAACAGATATCGAAAACTGGGAGTTATCTGTATATAATTGCATTAATTGAGATCTATCACTATCCCAGAATTGTAAGAAATTTGAAATGAATTGAGTTGATAAGTTTTGAATTTCAGAATCTTCAAAGAAGAATTGTTTTTTCAATAGCGGTAATTGATATATTTTCAATAGTTTTAATTCATCCCTAATAATATTCCCATCTAATAGGACCAACTTTGGAAAGAGCTTTGAAATTTCAACAACATATGAGGGTGATGAAGTGATTGGGTTATTAACTAAGATTAACTCTCTTAAATTCTTGAATTTATTTTTCCATATTTCTAAAGATCTAGTTTTGGAAATAGCATTGTTGGCCAATGATAGATTGATTAAGTTTGGGTAGGTTGTAGATAAAGTAGTGACTCCATTTACATCTTGTAACTGGTTTTCACTCAAACTAACACTTTCAACGTTAAAGTTTTCACCTGAAGCCAGTTTCATTAAAGCAGGAAACATTTTCGATTGTGTTGAAATCGAGCTGAAGGCTCCGTTCGTTTGTAATTCTTGGTCGCTTGCAATGTTGGTTAGATCCAATAATTTAGCTGCAGGATTATAGCGTCTATGTAAAAACCGTTTCAATAAATCAATTGTATTGGACGTAGCTTCATTAGTTTTTTTGGTGATCTTCAACGAGCCACCAGCAAATCTGACCCCACTCCACTTAACCAAAGCATCTGCATCTTGTGAGTTCTTCACTTGACCTTGAATTGCCCCATCGGCTTGAATCTGTGCGTTCAATAGCGGAAGTCTTGTCTTTCTTGAGATGAACGATACCAAGTCATCTTTGGACCCACCCTGCCAGTTTCTGATCTCAACGGTCACCATATTGGAGCTAAATTGAGAAGCTGCTGTCTGGCTAAGAGCATGTGGGTTGTTATGCCTGTTGAAGCTCATTGCCAAAAGGATTTTCGTTGTTCTGGCGCGTTGTTGATGTTCATTTTACTTAGAGTGTATTGTTTTTTTTCATTTTCACTATTCGCAAAATTACATAATCAATGATTATATAATCATAAACTACTTATCTTTAAAGCTATTAGTAAAACCGTATCTAGGAGATCTTGTAGTTATGAATAATTGCCGTTATACCTTAGGCTTTTCACGAATGCATACTACTTGGCTTCAATTGGTTTCAGTTTTACAATAATATCCGCACCACTGTCCTTGATAAACTTTTCTTTAAATGGAAACGCTGTTGTAACTATAACCTTTGAACCTTTATCTGTAGGCAAAAAATAGCCAGATTACTGTATACATTATCTTGACTAGGAGATTTTTTTATTCTGCATTTATTTGGAATCCTATTGACAACAAATAATACATTATGGAAGTAGTCTTTGAACAAAGAACTCTTAAATGTCCACTCACCTAAAGCTTTCATGAGTTCACTATAATGGTTAGCATCCTTGAATTTGGAGGCGGACTTTACTGTGTGATTTCTTCCAATGCCAATGAGGTTAGTTGCAATACTATCTAGTAGAATTATAAATTCAGATGAGTTAATTATCTCTTCATTAACCAATTTGCTAGATTTTATTGTGCATTTGGTTTTTTTTTCGAGCTGGTTAGTCGTAGAGAACGTGTAAATATACTGATCATAATCAATTCAATTATGTAATTTTTTAGCAGCTTCTTTATCGTTGACGAAACCAGTACAAAATTGTTTGAATATGGGATAGGCTATTAACAAGTTGAAGAAATCAAGAACGCTTTATTAAAATAAAAAGACAATATTTTGCACAGTCTTAGCTGGTAAATCAAGCAGACTAATAATTTCTATTCTATTTCCACAGCCACATACTGGCACTCGAAGGTATTAATTCAGTCGAAATATTGGGTATGTTTGCCGTAATGATAAAGCTACATAGCCAGTTATTTTGCATTTTCCATTTCCCACGACAATTTCGCGGATCGGTTTCGCGACAGCATAAAGAAAATTTATTTTCAGCTCATCTCATAGACAGAAACGATATTGAAAAAGGACAAAAGAAATATGTGCGACCGTATTTTAGGAGGACTATACCTAAGTGGCTATGATGCATTCATCCGTGAAGGGGATATCAAAGAAAAACACAACATCAGCCATATAATCACTGTTTTTAAAGGCTCTTTACCAGCAGATTACTATGAAAGATTTGATATCAAGTCCATTGAGATTGACGATGATATCAATACGAACATTATACAGTATTTTGACGAGACTAATAACTACATAAATAACGCCCTGTTTCCTGATGAATCTGATGAGTTTTTAAAAAAAGTGAAAAAAGCCCATAAAGCCAGTCTTATAGTGATTTGTCAAGCTGGTGAATCAAGATCTCCAACTATATTAGCAAGTTATTTAATGAAAAAGTATGGTTTGAACGTTGAGCAAGCACTTCATGCTATTCAAAGAAAGAGAGAAAGAGTTAGAATAAACGAGTATTTTATGGAGCAACTGGAGCTATACTATGATATGGGTTGCGAATTGGATGAATCTCATCAAGGTTATAGACAATGGAAATTACAACATTCATTGAAATATGATCCTTCTGGCCAAAATATTCTATTAGATGATTCAAATTTTATTGACGAATCCAAGGAAGAACCAAAATCTACAGAGGACCAACAATTGATACAGCTAAGATGTAGAAAATGCAGACAACCTTTGGCCAAATCAACTTCATTTTTATATCATGAACCTCCATCTCAAGATTCAAAACAGTCTGCATTCATTCGTCGTGTTCCAAATAAAAGGAAAATTATCAGTATTCAAGCTGCTTCTTCAACTTGTTCCCATTATTTTGTTGAGCCTTTAAACTGGATGAAAGAAGAGTTACAAGGCAAAAGAGAGATAGAAGGGAAATTACTTTGTCCAAAGTGTGAAACTAAAGTTGGTGGCTATAGCTGGAAAGGAAGCCGTTGTAGCTGCGGGAAATGGATGGTTCCTGATATTCATTTACAGAGTGCAAAAGTTGATCCAATTAAAATAAAATAGGCCTAATAAATAAAAAAAAAAGTTATAGTCATCAAAATCGTAGCACATTATTAATCAATAGTCATATCCAAATCAGATCCATTAAATGAAACATCGCCAACCTCACCAAATGAACTTTCGGCAATGACACCAGAAGCATTGAAACTAGATATGTTTCCAGTTATATTACCAAAACTAGAGCTTGTATTATTTCCAATATGTTGAATATTTGATTGGTTATCATGTCTAGCTGGAGTTTCGTATCTTTGATCTGGTGTCTCATCAACCTCTTGGGATTCATATTGTTCACTAACCATAAAACCTCTATCATATTGTCTTTCAAAAGTGTTTCCATCAGCTTCTATATCGCTATCATTATAATCATCATACGAGTTTTCTTCAGCATCTGGTATTTCATCATCTAAATCAAGAACTTCAGTTTGTTGAGCTTCAACTTCACCTATTCTTGTAACTTCAGGTGTGGCAAACTGAATAACAGCATGACTTTGAGTTGAAGCAGGTTCATTTTCAGGAGAGAAAGCAGGAAGTTGTAGATGCTGTTGTTGTTCTTGTTCCTGTTGTTGCTGTTGCTGTTGCTGTTCTTGTTGCACTTGCTGCTGTTGCTGTTCTAAATCAGCTTCACCCAATAAATTCTCAGCAGTTGTAGCTTCGGTCTGAAATTGTTCATCCATGTGTCGTCTCATTTCAGCTTCCTCGTGTAAAGTTTCCATAGTTTTACCTAGTCCTAATGGAGCAAGATAAGAATAACCCAACGTTCTAACCGACCTTAATTGCCTCAATTTTTCTTCTATATCATTTTGAATAATATCTGAGCCAGAAGATTCTGATAGCATATGAGAGGAAGAAGGACGTGTATATACAGTAGCACCTGGTCTTGCTGATGAGTACGATGATAAAGGAGGGGCATAGCCAGCAGATGATGGCTGCTCATAGGATTCCTCTTCTGATATCTGCAGCTGCCTGTTGTTCTGTCTTGTGGATTTCATAGGCTTCTCGTTTTGGACCCATAGGTGGTGCACATCCCGTGGAATCAGATTGGGCATGTACATTTCCCTAACGTTTCTTCGTTTCTCAATTGGTTAATTCAGGGTATATTGTTAGTGTTTTTCTTTTTTTATTAAAAGAAAACAAAAGAAAACAAAACAGAAAACTGTTATTGTTTTGAATTCATACATGGTCATGGTCGGATTTTAAAAATACACGAGTCACGTGATATCTATAACCCTCGTATTTTGAGAAAGTTTCCGTCAAATTATGTATGATTGATGCTCTTCTTTTTTAATATTACCTCCTTTGAGCTCACGATTGACAGTTAATGCATAAGAAGCCAAGGTTAGAAATGACAGATCCCTCAGCTGTTTACAAATCCCCCTTCAAATCAAAAGAATTCACAACAAATCAGCTGAAAGATGAAGAGTTAACGACGAATGGTAAGACTACTGGACCTTCTGAATTTGTACTAAATGCTGGGATCATAGATAAAGATAGGCCTAGTGAACATAAAGAAACTTATTTGGGGAAATTAAGAGCAAAGATAACGTATTTACAAGATGACGTGAATGAGTTTTTGACTAAAAGGATGAAAGAACAAGAAGGCGATGATTCTAAAGAAAAAGACTACGAAAAGAAAATATTGGATGGTGCAGATGAGGATTCAGATGAGGAGTAAATTAATAAGAGTAATCTAAAATGAATTGGAATAGTACAGTCAAAGCATTGAAAATACACAACAGATTAGATACTACTGAATGTTTTCCATTTAGAGAACAAATCTAGCACTAGACTCTCATAATAAAGTACTATTTTATATGATTTAATACAGCGACCCAACATTTAAAATTTCACTTAGATTTACATAAATTTTGATTGATTTTTTGATAATAATTTTTTTTTTTGTATGTAAAGGAAATCAACGCTATTTACACAAATAAAGTAACAATAATAAAGAATAAAGAAGAACCATCAACGTTATGGTTTGAATACCCCATCACTTCCAACCAACCAATCCCAACGTCCTTTTTTATGTAGCATCATCAAGACTAAAACACCAGGTAAATGCCAAACACTTCCCCAAAATGTCTTTTTGGCATAAATATTCGCAAGTTTCATTCCTTGAGCATCAGGAGTTCTACCATTCTTATAATTTAATCTTTGTTGATACCAAAATTTAAAAGACCAATAACTTAGCCAGCCGTTTAATATAGCTGAATCTAATGGGAAAACCGAATCAGTAACACCAAAATAAGTTAATCCAAAACAAATCGGGAACATCAATAATGCGTATCTAAACCCAACTCTAGCATTCAATCTAGGATTAGTGAAGCAAGTCATAACATAACCAGCATTTCTATATTCATTTCTAATTCCATGACTCAAGGCATTAAAATGGGGAAATTGCCATGCGTATAATAAAGCAGCCAAGCACCAAGCAGCTGGATGAGTCAAAGAACTTGAAGCGGCCCAACCCATTAAAGGAGGAATAGCCCCAACAAGAGCACCGACCCAAGTGTTTAAAATAGATTTTCTTTTCAAAGAAGTATAAATCCAAGCATATAAAACAATGTTAAACCCACCTAATAATGCAACGGTTTGATTAACGCCAAATTCTAAGATTGTCACACCAAGCGTCCCAGCAACAGCAGCATATTTATAAGCTTGTAATGGGGTCAATAAGCCCCTGACGATAGGTCTCCCTCCAGTTCTAACCATAAGCTTATCAAATTCAGGCTCACGGCCTTGATTGATGGCATTTGCTGAGGCTGAACATAACGCAGTACCAATCGTTAAAAATATAAGTTGTGGAACAGTAGCCGTGTATGGGGATAAAGCATAGGAACAAATGGCAGAAAGAACAACTAGTGCACTCAGACGAGGCTTCGAAAGTTGGATATATGGGTCTATTAGTTTTTTCAATGATTTTGTGTCTGTTATATTAATAGTTTTAATCGAAGTGGTCGGAGTTGTAATTGCTTCGTTTTTAGCTTTGGCCTTCACCTCAAAAGGAATATGTGAAGTTTGTAATTTGGAAGCTGTGATATCATCTGTACAGCTAAGTGCCTTTGCCAAGTTTTCAGTAGATGTTATGAATTTAGGGGAGGTTAAATTTGATAAGAATTCGATGGGAGTTGTATCTAGAGAACTGTGAGTTTTGGTTGATGATTGTGATGATATAAATCTCAAAACAACGCTAGAAGACCTGGAAAACAGTGGGGCTCGTGAAGCAGCTAGCGACTGCAGAGCCACAGGACGTAGAATGATCATTCTTGCCGTTGTTCCGCTGCTTTTTTGCACAATCCTGGAAGAACTTTCCAAAGATATTAACGTTTTTTTTTTTTTTTGATATTTTTTTTCTTGTTTTGTTAAAATTTTAAGATATCGGCGAATCGAAACAATACAAAAAGAGTTTATCAAGATTTTAAAGTCTGCTTTATTTTTATTTAGCTTCTGGTTTATCCTCTTCCTTCTCCTCCTTCTTCTCTTCTTTGATTTCCTTCTTTTGTTCCTCTAGTTTCCTGTTTTGAATTTTGTTCTCGATTAAGTCGTGGAACGCGATGATGGATCTCACCAAACTGCTGATATATGTGATCATCAATTCGTCGTTTGTTTTAATGGTGAAGGCAGTAGCCAATGGGTTCTTTGCCTCAGACACATTACTAACATCCTCTTCACCTAACTCATCCACCCCTGATAGGTTAGGCAACAAGTTGAAGATGTCTTGTAATTTGCCCAAAATGGCGTTATTGACTGGCAGTTCTCCCTTGGACACCTTGGTTAGATACCCGATGATGTCTTTCAATTTCAACTGTAACCCTTGTAATGACTTCAGTTGGTTTGTGATTCTAACAGAAAGATTACCGGCTGCCTGATCTCTAATGTCTCTTAACAAATGTTCAACACCAATCTCTTCGGCTTCCTCAGCTTCAATTATAGAAGGTATATGGTTAAATGTCTTTTCAGTACTAGTACCATCTTCTTTGACTTCTTCAATGGCAATATAGGCATCTGTAGGAATGCCAACACCGGTTTGTTTAACATCAACAATCAGCAACGTTGGGTTTGTAGTGTATTTCTTGAAGAGATCATTGATTTTTAAATCAGAAGATTTTAATTTTGGTCCAGAATGATACCAGCCAATCAATTTTTCACTAGCGTTAATCTTCTTAAACATTTCATTCATGCTCTCAATATAGTTATGATCCAAGAACCAAACATCCTGATTCTTATCGTCTTCTTCAAATGGAATGGCAAAACTGTTTGAAATTCGGATGACGTTTGAGGAGTTGTCACCTAATATCACACCAACGACTCTTTTTTTTGTGTCTTTTGCAATTCTATTGTAGTGATCAACAACTGAAAGAAGCACTAATGGCGCAACAGAGACCTGTTTTTGCAGCAAAGATTCATCAACTAATGGCATTTTCTGGGTTATGGTCTATGAAGTGGCAATTTTCTGTGTGAGATTAAGAATTCAGTATTGCAGGCCAATTCCAATGAGCAGCTATGAAAAAGTGAAAAATTGGGATAACCTGGATTGAAAATTAAATGATGAGAAATTAGAACCAGCTCAAAATAATCACCAATTCAAAGATAAACAGCCCTTTTCTTTTGTTCTTTATTTGTTTGTTTTATTGACGAAAGAAATTCTGAAAATTTCCCTAAATAAAGAGAAGTTCGCGAAAAATGCCTAAAACAGGTGTTATAAAATAAATAATACTATAAAAAAATCTGAACTCTGCTTTTGAATCAAATCTCAAAGAGCTAGAACTGATTGAATCTTTTATTCAGTTGTGCTGGTATTTACAAGATTGTTAATATGCCATTTGGACAGATCGTTATTGGGCCTCCAGGATCAGGAAAATCCACCTACTGTAACGGTGTGCAGCAATTTTTCAACGCTATTGGTCGCCATTCTGCCATCATCAACCTGGATCCAGCCAATGATCGATTGACGTACGACTGTGCACTAGATATTAGGGACTTCATAACTTTGGAAGATGTAATGACAGAGCAAAACTTGGGCCCAAATGGCGGTTTGATGTATGCTCTGGAAAGTCTGGACGAGTCTGTTGATTTGCTTATTGAAAAGATTCAACTTTTAGCTAAAAACTCGTACGTTGTGTTTGATTGTCCTGGTCAAGTTGAGCTATTCACACATCACACATCATTACAAAGAGTATTCAAGACGTTGGAGAAGAAGATTGACATGAGATTATGTGTTGTTAGCTTAATTGATAGTTTTTATATCACAAGTCCCTCTCAATATGTCTCAGTATTACTACTGGCACTCCGATCAATGCTTCAACTGGACTTACCACATGTTAACGTTTTATCAAAAATCGATCTGTTATCAAATTATGGCGAACTTCCTTTCAACTTGGAATATTATACTGATGTTCAAGATTTAGCATACTTAACACCACATATTGAAAAAGAATCAAATTCGATTTTGGGTAAGAGATATTCAAAATTGACGGAGCATATTGCTGAACTAGTTGAAGATTTCAACCTAGTTTCATTTGAAGTTTTATCAGTTGAAGATAAACAATCAATGATTAATTTATTAACTGTTATTGACAAGGCCAATGGATATATGTTCGGAACCACAGAGATTGGAGGAGATACCATATGGGCTGAAGCTACAAGACATGGAGGTTACACAGATGTTGATATACAGGATCGTTGGATCGATAACAAACACAAATACGAGGAAGATGAGGCAAAGCGTCAAAAGGCTTTGATTGAAGAAGCTGAAAAGTTAAACAAGACATTTGATGAGGAAGATGAATGGCAAGCAGCATTGAATAGCTGGGAGAATGACCATGCAACCATTCGTAAATGAATGTATACATACATATATGCTTTTTCGTTAAGACAATAATTTTTTAGCAGCTTCGATATTCTGTTTTGCAATAGTTAGGTCCTCAGTACCAGCGTAACTCTCTAGATATTGTTCTAAAGAATATTGTGACTCTTTGATCTTTGATCTGATCTCAGGGATGACTCTTTTAGTGTCATCTAAAACCTCAATCTGTTTCTTGATCTCATAAACATCTGCATTCGAGCTCTGTAAATTCTCAATCACTTTTTCCTGGTCTTTTAGTTCTTGCTTGTAAAGAGTTTCTTCTTTGAGTAATCTTCCCAAAGCCTTTGTTTTGATTTCCAGCTGTGAAGGTGCCATTTATCTTTCTAATATTATAATGAAAAGCACTAAAAACGCCACCGAAAAGACGCGAAAAGTTTATGAATAAAATAAAACTAAATGTAAACAAAACAAAACACAACAAAAAAAAAAAAAAAAAAAAAAAAAAAAAAAAACAATTCCGAGGGGTGAGATGAGGTCGGAATTTTATTTCTATTTTCACATTGTAAATAATTTTTTCTATTAGATAATCATTTAGAAGGTGGTGGTCTTTTCTCTATAGTCAGGTTGAAATATCTGGAAGCGAATACTACTAGGTCAGGGAGTATACATAATGGAACTGATTAGAGATAAACTGCAGACTACCCTTGTGAATCTGAAAGAGAAAAAACAGATTTTAGAAAGGCATAAATTACAATATAATGACTTGAAGTTTAAGCTATTTGATTATGAACAGTTCAAAGAGTCTGATTCTCCAGAAATTGAAGTTAACATCACTTCAAAAGCAAAAGTGAAAGCTAACGTTGTGAATCCAAAGAAAATACTAGTGTTCTTAGGCTGTGAATATTTTGTTGAAAGAGATCCGACTACTGCGGTTGAACAAGTTGATAATAAACTAAAATTATTAAATAAGGCCATTGAGGAATTTAATTCGAAGATAAGTGATGCTAATAAGACACTAGATAACATAGAAAGATTGAGAAAAACGGATTCCAAATCATCAAAGGAGAAATTGAGTAAAGATAATTCCCAAAATGATGATAATGCAAATAATGAGGAAGGTTTACCATTTATGGACATTAGAGAAGAACTGGATGAAGACGGTAATATTATTAACAGCACTGTCCAGCCACAAGATGAAAAGAAACTTAAAGAGTTTGGACATGAGCATGGTGTTCATGCTGTTGATGAAGAGGATGAATTGAAAGAGTTATTGAGAGAAATGGAAATCGTACCAAGAGAACAAAAAAAGATTGAAGTGGTTGAAGAAGAACCAAAAGAAGTCGAGATTGTTGAAGCTATGAATGCAAATGATAGAAATAAACATGATACAGCTATGAAAACTGATGAAGACAAAGCAGTTTTGGACTTGGTGGTTGAGAGAGACATTGATGAAGATGACGATAAAGCAGTTTTGGACTTGGTGGTTGAGAGAGACATTGATGAAGATGAAGATAAAGCAGTTTTGGACTTGGTGGTTGAGAGAGATATTGATGAAGATGAAGATAAAGCAGTTTTGGACTTGGTGGTTGAGAGAGACATTGATGAAGATATAGTAGTTACAGATAAAATAGTGGAGAAAGAGATTAAAGATCAGCTTATACTTGAAGCTCATCCTGCAGATACAGCAAATGGAGAACAAATTGATGAACCATTGCATGAATATTATCAACTTTTGAAAGATTTTGGTATAATGAATTCGCATACGCCTCTCACGAACCAAGGAAAAATCATGGAAGGCATTTCGGTTGATAAAACGTTGGATGGATCAGAGGAAAGCTCGACCGCAGTACATTCAAACCCAACTCAAAATACGACCTCAGCCTCAATTAGTGAACTTATCTCTAAATACCCTGCTTCCAAGCCAGCATTAGATGAAGAAGATTTACTCCAATTACAAATAATTGCTGATGAAGTATATAATGCTGAAGGAGAGGAAGAACTCAATGAAGATGACTATTATTATGATGAAGATGATTTTCATGCTTCACTAGGACATAACCAAGAATACTATGACAAAGAAGAAGAAGAAGAAGAAGAAGAAGAAGAAGAAGATAATGACGGTTATGAAGACTGGGATGAAAGGGATGGCAATACTGAGATTGTACCCTCAAATTATGCCAATTTATTTATGAAAGAATTGGAGAGGGTTAGAATGGGAAGTAATGGTAAGAGCAATGATATCGATGATATTGATGAAGATGAAAAAATCTTGGAAAACTTGGAAAAAGAAGTGGAGAAATCTAAAACTCCAAAAGAGAAGAAAACCGTCAAATTTTCTGAAAATTTACAAATAAAAGAGATCGAGAATATTAGCGAGCAGCTGAGGGATATTAAAGTAACTGGAGTATCGAAATTCAAACAGAATAGACTCAATAAGAGTTTTGGAGGGGTTAAATATGAGAGTACATTCATCTCAGATAACATCAAAAAAAGAACTGATACAGTAAGCGACATCGTTGATAAATGTGAGATTTCTAGTGATGTCTTAGAGAGGGAACAAGCTTTTAATGACAATGTCAAACATGATCGTGCTGTCAATGATATTATTGAAAAAGAGCCATTGGCTCATGATATAGTTGAAAATACCTTTGGACTTGAAGAAACTGAACCAAAATTATCCAAATTCAAAGCCTCAAAACTTAATAAGCCTTCAGTAAAATCACCATTAGTGATTCCATCTTCAACCCCTACTGTGATTTCGATTCCTCAAAGTCAACCATTTCAACCAACACCCGAATCTGACTACCAAAATATTAAAGAGTATATTGAAAACGAAGATGACGAAGATGAACAGTTACTGAATGAAATGACAGATAACATTGCAGTTTATCGTGGAGAAGATGACATTGATGAAAGCGATGACGATGACGATGGTGTCATGCTAGTCGATCAGATCATTGAAAACGAAGAGGTTGATGAACCAGATTATTTCATAGACAATAATTTGCTGGAGAAAGAGTACAGAAATGCTAAGAAGGCCATGATTGAAAAATATTTTACTAAAGAAGAATTAGAAGAATATAATGCTGAGAAGCCGAATATTGCTAAAAATTGGGATAAAGGTGAAGAGTTCGAACCAATTGATGAATGTGGGAATCCGGTAAAAGTCAGCAGATTCAAAAAAAATTTGAATAAATGAATATTAGCCTGGCAGCAGAAACGTTCATGTAGAGATAATAGTTTGGTATACCGTTAGATTAAATATAGTGTGGTTATATTTTGGTTATGAGCATTCGCAAGGCTTAGCTAAGCTACTACCGGTCTTGTTAATTTTACTTCAAGAGTTGCCTATTTAAACAAAGCAAGTGAATATTCGACTCAAAATCAGAATTTATAAAAATCGTGTGATACAGGAGTTAATATTCTCTATGCGAATGCAAAATTTCCAGCTATAGTGTACTTTTCAGCTATCAAATAATCCCTGTTAGAGACTCAGTGGCTATTATAAAAAATGGACAATCAGTCAAAAGTGCTGAAAAAAGTCAGAACGGGGAAAGCATGTCTAATATGTCGTCAAAAGAAGATCAAATGTGATAGATTGAAGCCAGCTTGTAGTGGATGTGTTAAAAGAGGAAGAACTCATTTGTGTCATTACGACGGACAGAAATGGGCACTCAAGGCAAATACTGAAAACTCAAAGCCATCTAGTCGTTCAAAATCTTCTAGTCTCAATATTAAAACCTCAAAATATCAACAGCTTATTGATGGAACAGCTTCCAATATTAGCCCTTCTGAGACAACTTCAAGTTCAATACCAGATGATCGATCACCACCAAGAAACAACCTGAATACAAACTTTTGTTCTAATAAAATTGCAACGTCTCATGCGGAGAAAACTTTCCAATGGACACATCATCTTGACGATAAGATCATTGATTTTTATTCAAATGCGTTCCTATCACCTGTTTTTTTGACACAAGGTGCTTTATCATGGGTTTCATTGTTGAAAAAAGATCTTTATTTGAACATGATTGGTCTTTCTTCTTCAAAGGCTAAATCTTTGGTTTCTAAAACTAATGAATCTGAGTTGAAGAACGAGGTTGATGCAAAATTCTGGAAAAGGCTTAAAAAGGAGTACAACCCAGCTGATAAGCCTCAAAATAATGTTGACTTGCTCACCCAATACCAACGCCAATTATCGGATAGAAAATTAATCTGGTTATTAATTGACAGATTTTTTAACTCTGAATATGCATTATGTTTACCATTCATCGACGAGAATGAATACGTTAAATCTTTGACTTCAATAATTGGCCAAAAAGACGATAGTTTGGTAACATTGAATTTGACAAAAAGCACAGATATAGCAGTCATTGGGATTTTGATGTTAATTATGAGGATTTCTTCTTTATCATTTTACAATTTTGGGAAACCTTTAAGCCATCCTATTGATCCAGATACGGAATATATATTAAGCCATCCAATATCAAAAGACATAGTACCATTGATTGAAAGTATTCATACTGAGACATTGAAACTGAAAAACTCAAAGCTAGATGTTTTTCAGTTTTTATTACTGAAAATGTACTATGAGTTCATAGCACCCGAAGCTTGTGATTGTGTTACGTATTCAAGTGCAACACATATTGGTCAGTTATTTCAATATGCAATTCATTGTTCTTTGAATAGAGATCCGATCACTTTGAAATCCAATACAGTTAGTAGTACAAATAAAAACCTATTGAGAAGGTTATGGTATGAAGTTGTTCACATTGACTCACGTCAAATGTTGTTGATAGGAAATCCTACAATTATTAATCATAAGTTTTATGATACACATTTCCCACACTTGGATGAATGTGAGAGCGAAAATGAGTACGTTGTTAATACATGGTTTTATGACAAGGCTAAGTTCCGTGATGCATGTTATCCGTTATTATCTTTAATTTTGGACATTAGAGAAAAACCCAAGATTGGGATGGTCAAAACATACATGGAACCACTGTTAGAGTTTTCAAAAAATTTGAAGAGTTTAAAAGAACTAATGAAGGATCCATCAAACACGCATATCCAAAAGTTCAAGAAACTGCAAAGATTTCAGTTTCTAATTGATTCAAACTCTGTGCTATTTATGGTTTATTATCATTTTTGTCTGTTTTATAATGAAAATGATGATAGAGAGTTATCAGTGCATTATTTATTAGAACTGATCAAAGTTTCCAGTGTATTGTATGAAACTATATTGTTTCTTGATCCTCATTCTATTGAATATGACTTACAGAAACATTTCGGGAACGGAATATTAGTTTTCCCTATGATTGAGTTGTCACTTCATAGAATTTGTCAATTAATGTTTGGCTTGTTGATGAGAATAAAAGGTTTAAAGATTCTTGCAACTGGTGGATTACCAATAGAAAAAGCCGAAATTCTTGATAAGATAGTTGATATTTCACGTAAAACCGTGACAAATATACTGTCGAGTTTCATCCATGTTTCAGATGTTTATTATCACCCTTGGGTGACAAGTAAGATTGAGATTTTCGTTTTGACTAACATTGCTCGAGTTCCAAAAGGGACTCATTATGGACCAATACAAACTCCAACAGAAGTCGAGTTCTTAGAAACACTAACAAGATTAAAAGATCATGATGACATGTTCTCCAAATATACTGATGTGGATCTATTGAGGATTTTGGAGATTTTATCCACGTTTGAAGATATATCCGAGAAGTTTGGGATATTTGGGAGCGCTTCAAATAGTGAAGAAACTAACAGTATGTCATGGTATCAGGAGCTCATAAATCAGAACGATAAAAAATGGTTGGATCAGATGGTAAACGATTTTCTGTATGCTGGTGAGACTCACGAAAAAAGTACGCTAGATGCTGTTTCTGATGAGAACAGTGACGAAGTCATAAAGGAAGATCCAGTGCTGCCCTTTGCAGATGACTTATATAATGTGGAGAATTTAAATGACTTGATAAACGCTAACCTAGACATGTTTGACTTCGAGAAGATGTTTTACTATGGGGGAGCAGACCGGAATTTCTTTTAAATTTTTACAAAGACCCAATGTAGACCTTTTTTCTTCTTCTTCCCTTTCTTTTCAATATCTTTCAACGATAACTGCATCAACACTTAAACAACACTTAATTAGCGCAATCAGGCGCTACTAAAATAGGCGAACTTTTGATAGATGTGTGTGTTTTTTTCTTTCTTTCTTTTGTTTTTGTTTTTGTTTTTGTTTTGAATAAGCGCCTAAAATAAAAAAGTTTGTTACGCGGTGGTTTTTTTAGGCTATTTTTATTGATAAGGGGGAGAAAAGAAAAGAAGAGAAGAGAAGAGAAGAGAAGAGAAGAGAAGAGAAGAGAAGGGGGGCTAATTTGATTCGTTAATTAAAAAAGACTGGGGTGCGTAAAGAGGTGGTAAAAAATCTTTATACAGCCACTTTGATTCATGTCATTGTGTTATGAGAGCTACCCCTACCCCAGATTTAACGCCGGGGCTCTTTAAACTATAAATAAGGTCATTATTTCCTTGTTTCAATGGTTGAATTTGTAAAAGTTATCGATTGAGTCACCATCACAGCTATGAAAAACGTATTGGACGTGTCTGCAACCACCAGAACAAGCTCAAATAATGCAGATGACCTCCAGAAAATATCATCGATTGATAATCATCACCAAAACGAAAACAACGTCCTTGCAGCTAGAGTTGCAGAATTGAATGACATTCAACTCACTAAATGGCAGGCCATCAAAAAGTTCCCATTTGCATCTCTGTGTATTATAATCATAGTTTGGATCTTGATACTTGCATCTTATGAATCTCAAGCTGGGGGAATTGTTATTTCTATTGTTCAATTCAGAAAGCATTTTGGTGAGCTCCAACCTGATGGATCCTACGTCATTGCTGCAAAATGGCAATCTGCCTTTTCTGGTGTCCCATTAGCCTCTCAAATTATTGGTCAATTGATCTCTACTCAGGTGATTGATAGATTTGGAAAAAAATGGGTACTTGTGGTTTCAATTTTGCTCTCTTTCGCATTCATTGGAATGGAGTTTGCAGCTACCAAATTGGGTTTATTCTTAGCTGGCAAAACACTTAACGGTTTGGTTATTGGGTTAATCGTACCTGCATCTGTTGGTTATGTCACTGAAATATCTCCTTTAGCTTTGAGAGGAATAGCCACTGCGTTATGTAACATTGCTTTCTCAATTGGTCCATTGATTTGTTTTGTTATTAATTATGCATTATCCGATAAAAGTGATGATGATGCGTGGGCTTATAGAGCTATCTTTGCTTCTCAGTGGGGGTTCGGTGTCGTTTCATTGATACTAGCTTTATGGATTCCTGAGAGTCCAACTTATTATATCATGAATGACAATTTCGATAAGGCTAGAGCATGTTACAAAAGACTTTTGAATGATGACATTGCAGTTGAAGAACAAATAGGTATTGTTTCGATGACTATCGATCAAGCAAAGACAATCTCAAAAAACACAAGCTACTTGGATGTATTCAGAGGATTAAATTTAAAGAGAACACTTGTTTCTACCATTCCATTCTTAGTTCAACCGTTTTCAGGTGTCTATTTTACAGCATCTTATACAACTTACTACTTCCAATTGTCAGGTTATGATACTGCTAAATCCTTCAGATATACATGTGGTGCTCAAACAATTTCAATTTTGGGTTGTTTAGTCTCATTATACTTAGTCGATATAGTTGGTAGAAGAAAAGGGATGCTATACGGGCTAGGGATACTAGTTGTTACAGATTTCATCATTGGTGGAGCTGGTGTTGATACCAATAATAAGAAGGCCGTCACCACTACAATTGCATTCATGATGCTATATGGTGGCTTCTATAATGCAATGGTTGGTTCTTTACCTTACTCCATTGCAGCTGAAAATCCAACTTCTTCATTGAGAAGCAAAACCATCGCTACTTCACTTTTAGTATCAAATATGATCAGTATGATGTGGTCATTTGTTTTGCCATATATTTTCAACCCGGATCGTGCTAATTTGGGAGCCAAGACAATGTTTATCTTTGCTGGTACATCACTTATTTTCTGGGTGATCTTGTACTTCTGTCAAACAGAAACTGGTGGAAGAACTTTTGACGAGATTGATGAATTGTACGCTTCAGGTATTTCATTAAGAAAATTCGAAGGTTATGTTACTTCAACTTCTGCTTTGAAAGCACAGAATGAAAACTTTAGTGAAAAAATTGAGAATCAGCACATTGAACATGGAGTTTTAGAAGAGACTGTCTGAAAAATGCGTCCCAATGTTTAGGAGTTAATTTATCATGCTTTTTGTTTTTTTGAATTCAGTGTAGCAAAAGTACCTTTTTGATATACCCACGGAGTTGCATTAATGTTATTAGAGTAGCTGAATAACAAAGCAATGACAAAGAAATCCTATAAAGAAGATAGTATGCGATGGTTTGATTTAAAAAATTAAATATAAACAGGTCAATTAAAATAAACTATATTGTTATGGCCATTGTTTGCTGCTTCAATAGAATTTTGTATCGGAGTGACTTTGAAAGCAAAACTAAAGCATTTTCTGGACTTCTTTTTCTCAAAAGAACCACGATTAACACGCCTATTTATTGTCTGATTTACGGTTTTTGAATTACAGAGTATGGTATATATTTATTATTCAGTTTGATAGTCTCCTTATGATCTGCAGATTACTCACGCATCCTTCCTTTAAATTGCTCGTCTGATATTTCGTAAATCAATGTTCTGTCAAAGGCTGTGGTGCTTTTCTTTGAAGTCTGGTATATTTTGATGGATTTTCCATTGGGTTGGACAATACCCTTTTTGATTTGTTCAACAGTGGTGATGGATTGTGAAGGCGATGTGGGGTTATTTGCTGCTGGAGTTTTGGATGAGGAGGTGATGAATTTTGATATTTTGGTTGTGAGTTCACTAAATGAGCACTGTGCCTAGTCGATTGTTTCAAAGTTGGAGCTGACCCTGTGGATGCATCAGATAATGTATCAGATGAGGAAATTGAAGATGCATCAGAGCTTGAAGAATATTCAGGTACTAATTCAGTTATCCTGTGCATGGCTTTGTTCTCAACAAGCTGAACATTGTAGCGACTATTAGTTGTGGTGTATGGTGAAAACCTATGATAGATTTCAATGATATCTGTATAAGAGCTTCCTAAGCTCTCTTTAGAACTATGATTTGTTTCGTTGAGTGTATAGACTGGCATTGAAACTCGTCTAGATTTTTCTGATACCCTTGAGGAAAGTCTCTCTTTAATCTTAGGTAATGATGGCAATGATTTGTGTTTGGCACTTGAGAGTGAGCTACAATCAGTGATTTTTGGGGGAAGACTTAATGTCAAGTTATCTAAAGATGTTACCAGATCAAATGTTGGCGCACTGACAACTCTTCTATTATTGTTTTTATAAGATCTTGTTTTAACTCTTATTGGTAAGTCATCTAGGGTCTTTCTTGGATATGATCTTTTTTCAAGCGTAGGAATACTTGAAGCATTAACGCTCAAAGAAGGTGCCTGTAAGTCATCAGAGGTGATCTGATCTCCAGTAAACTTTCTTAAGTATCTCATCCTTAGTTTATTTGTAAACTTCACGATTGACTGAAATATTACTTGGAACAAATGGGAAACAGCATGGCTTTATGGCTTTATATGGGTTGCTAGAAATAAAACAGAAAGCTAAGTGAAGGAGGCTTGTCATGATCCAAACAGAAACCTTCTACCGCATCTGCAGCAGCATATCACTATTATCAAGATCTTCTTTCCTGATGGGTTGCAGCTGAAACATACTTGAATCGAGCAAAAATGGCTGGTTATCTACTGTGATTATGTAATTAAATGGTAAGAGCAACATATCATCGCTTATATAAAACACAGTTGACTATGGTAGTATTTGCATTAGTCCATTACTGGCTGGATGTGCATTTCTTGAATTGGAAAAAAGCGAAAAGAGTCTAAAAGTGACAATGGATCTAAATCAAGGAAAATCAAATCACTAAAACGAGTTTTGATTTTAGTTTCAAGCTCTTAAAGTATGGAGACATCGCTTCATAACCTCTTATGCTATAATGTAGAAAAAAAAAATTTCACTATCAGAAAATCAAACTTTGAACTTCAAAAGTTCTATTAAGAAGGGAAAGAATGACTGAAGAAGCTGATACGAGAATTGGTCGTGACGATCCTTTTGTTTTTGGACAGCGTAAACTCGAAGATGAGAACGATGTTTGGAATCATAATGCCTGGGATAATGTTGAATGGGGTGAAGAGCAGATAAAAGAAGCAGAAGCCAAAATCGCTAAACAATATGAAACCCCAGTTTTAGACTTCGATAAAAAACTATTCAACGGGAATCCTGCAAAGTATTGGGATATTTTCTACAAAAATAACAAAGAGAACTTTTTCAAAGATAGAAAATGGTTACAAATAGAATTTCCATCGCTATATCAAGCTACAAAATCAGATTATGGCCCAGTAACGATATTTGAGATTGGTTGTGGTGCAGGAAATACAATGTTCCCAATCTTGAACCAAAACGAGAACAAAGATCTGAAGTTGATTGGAGCTGATTATAGTAAAAGAGCTGTTGAAATAGTTAAAACTTCAGAACATTTTAATCCAAAGTTTGCACATGCTACTGTTTGGGATTTAGCTAATTCTGAAGGTGAACTGCCTGAAGGTGTTGAACCTAACTCAGTGGATATTGCTGTTATGATTTTTGTTTTTAGTGCATTAGCACCAAACCAGTGGGATAATGCTATAAGTAACTTGACTAAAATTTTAAAACCTGGCGGACAGATTCTATTTAGAGATTATGGAAGATATGATTTAGCACAAGTTCGTTTCAAGAAAAACAGATTATTAGATGACAATTTCTACATAAGAGGAGATGGTACAAGAGTTTATTTCTTCACTGAAGAAGAATTGAGAGATATTTTTACTAAAAAATTCATTGAAAATAAAATTGGAACTGATAGAAGGTTGATCGTTAATAGAAAAAGACAACTAAAAATGTACCGTATTTGGCTACAGGCAGTATTCGAAGTTCCTAAATAAGTTTCAAGATAGATCATGGGATTAAAACTATAGAAAAATGGAGGAATCCATCAATATATAGAGCATCACGATATAGATCAATCAAAGGCGTTGACAAAGGAATTATAATTCCGTGTAATATGGGTTTAGCTAGAATCATGTTCTTTGTAGATGGGAATAAATCTGGGATAACATCGTGTAATGCTTTCCCCAATATCGCTTGTTTCCCATTATGAAAAGGAGCAAT
Organism: Wickerhamomyces bisporus; assembly: GCA_024271855.1. Classification (NCBI taxonomy): domain Eukaryota; kingdom Fungi; phylum Ascomycota; class Saccharomycetes; order Phaffomycetales; family Wickerhamomycetaceae; genus Wickerhamomyces; species Wickerhamomyces bisporus. The sequence goes on from JANBXE010000002.1 coordinate 139,575, forward strand.
TGGATAATCGATAGTCTTATTTGATAGCGTTAGGTGTAATTTTATAGGGATATGTTTTAGTAGATGGGGCTTTGACAATAAATTAGGAAATATTGACCAAAACAGCTGATAATTGTGAGATTTAACACTGTCCCACAGATCAGATGAGTTCTGTTTAGACAAAGCCATCATTGGCTTAGCAGTGTTGTGCTGAATATAACAGGATTCTTTCACTTGATTCACCCAATGAGACTCTAGGGTTTTATAACTAGGAAACGGTAAAATGTATTCGTCGGGATAGTTTCTATGATGAAGTGTTATTTCCCAAACAGAGGTTGATAGTCTTTTATCAGGGTTTAGAGAGGTCAATGTGTCATATAAAACGCCAATTGGCAAGTTCCACTTCAAAGGAGCTCCTTCAAACTCCAGCCACCAGTCACTGCACTCTGACCATTCGGGAACAAGTAATTCGTCTTTGAAATAAGTTAGAATTCTTTTGTAATAAACTGGGAAATACCCATTTCTATCAACTCTCAACTTGATTCAACACAATTTGTTAGTAACAAGAACTCACCAATTTCTATCATATTTGAACCTACAAAAAAGTATTTTTCTATCTCCATCTGTTTCGAATCATTTGGAAACAGTCTTATCTTTGTATTCAAGCTCCCATTCCAAATTAGTTGGCTCAATTCACTCATTTTTTTTTGTTTTGCTTGTTATCAATTTGTTGCTGATTATTGTTTTAAAGGAAATTCCGAAAAAAACAAACAGATGTTTTTTCAGCTTAATGAAAAAATACGTTGAAATCATTAAAATTGACAAAAATATGGAGTATGAGAGTTCTATCTGGACTGAAGATGATATAAATTATGATACAGGGACGCTTCTCTTTCAGATGTTTTTTTTAAACCCCGTTTCTACAGCCCAAGAGGCCAATTCTGAGATTGAAAGAGTTTTCAATGACTTGACTACTAGACTGAAACCTTGGATAGATCATTTCATCTGGGACTCTTCTGCTGTGAGATTTCATAAAGGGGAGAACTCTGAGTATCATTACATATATGGGGAGCTTGTTTTTGGGGACTCGCTTGAGGAAGAATGGCTCATAACGTCTATTCTATTTGATTTATCAAAGACTTATGAAGATCTCTATATACATCTAAATGATAACGATGGCGAGTTCATTTTGATCGAATGTTGTGATCATTTGCCTGAATGGCTTTCTCCAGAAAATTCTCGTTTCAGAGACTGGATCAACCATGGAAGAATTTTGATTGTTCCTGAGCACTATTATAAAGACCGTGGATTGATGTTGAAAGAAGCTTTGAAATTTTTAGAAAGAGCAGTTTACAGGTGTGATAAAATATTGCAAATTGATGATACACTTAAAAATAAGTTAAAGGAACAACCGGTAAAGGCATTAGAAACACAATGTGAATTGGAAGTGCGATTGGCTAGAAAAGATGCTGGGTTTTTAATGAAGAATAATATTTTAAACCAAGTGGTAATGGAATATGGTAGAAATGGAATTATCAACGATGTCGATACTGTTAAAAACTTTGATAATGATCTTGTTGATCTGAAAATACGAACAACTGTATTATGTTATTTATTTATTGAGTTCCATCTGAAGAATCGAGAATCCTTTGACTTAAAGGCTGATGGTGGGAAATTGATAACTGATGCCATAGCAAGATATTCAAAGGAAAATTCAATAAATCTAGACTATATGCCAACGGATGAAGAAGTGGAAACTTTCAATTTAAAGGGCGATGTACTACAAAAGGAATTGATAAGACTGATGAGGATTGACAAATACGTTGAGCCAAAGCTGAAGTTTGATCAATCTTCAAAAAATGGTAATATGCAAGAAGACGAGCTAATAACTAGACTGAAATCATTTTTTCAAGATACAGAAGCTGGTTTAGATGGTGTTGAAAATAGAAAACCCCCAGCTGAAAATAAAGAAGGAGAAAGAAATAAGATAGTTGACGTTACAAGTTCTGACGATGAAAGCTCAGATTTAGATGATGAAGATGAAAAGGCAAGAGATTTCCTTCGAAAAGCAAATGTTGATATCGATGAAGACGATTTTTTTGAATACTTTGCAAAAGAAGCTTTGAAATTGACCGATGATGATTTGGAAACCTTTAGAAACTTGAACTTGAACGATAAAATGGATGGCAAAGAAGAATACGACCAAGACTCCGACTTTGGAGATTTAGGAGAAGAAGATGAAGAAATTTCGAAGGATTTAACAGGTGATGATTTGAAAGCGATCTCTGATCTACTTGGACAATTAAAGGGGAATCATGATATTGGTGGCCCAATTTCTACATTTTTCCAAAATCTTTAGTATTTACTCTTATGAAATAAAATGTTGTTCATATCATCATTAAAATCAGGATTGTCTTCTACTTATACTTGATAAATCGTCGTCAAAATCCGAAGATTTCCGAGTTGACTCACCAATTCCTAAGTGTTCAATATCAGTTTCAAGATCATCCAAATCTTCTAGTTCGTCTTCATCGCCTGTGTCTTCTTCTTCTTCAATAATCAAAGTTTTAGATCTTTTGAATTTTGAATTTGGTGGTAATCCTCCTAGTGGAGATTTTCTTCTTCTGGATCCACCTCTAGGAAAAATTGCTCCTTCGTTATATCTTCTTCCTCTATTAGTTGAAATAGTAGTAAATTTCATGTCACTTGGTGAATTATCATAAAACGAATTCCTTCTTGAGCTTCTTTCACTTGCACTTGAATTACTTGATATCAAGCTTAATGACCTTCTTGTTGTGTTTCTACTATGTAGAGAAGTATCTGATGAGACCTTTCTGCTGAATGCCGGTCTTGCTGGTATGTCTGATTGAGTTGTGGTATTTGAATCTAACGAAATATCACTCATAGTTGTCATTTGAGATGTGAATGAGTGTTGTGAGATCATTGAAATCGGTCTATTGCGTGTCCTGTGATTAGATGCCACAGTTGACCTCAGTGGTGACTTTGGTTCTTTAATCGTGAGTTGAACACCTCCATTAGTCTTAGATGCGGTCGGTAATTGTAATTGTTTCTTATTGTTGTCTTTTTGTTTAATCATTGGCACATTGAGTTTTAGAGGTGGTTGTAATGCATTTTTATCATGATGACGATGGCCGTTATTGTTTGATGTATTGTTAATTGTGTTATGAGTAGCATTATTATTGGATATGAGGGATAGATTTCCATTTCTATTGATGTTGTTAGATGGATATGCATGACTTTCTGATAATGGTCTCCCGTTATGTGTATGATCTGATTTATTGTTTTCATTATTATGGCTGTAATGAAGGAATGAAGATGATGAGGGAAGACTATCTTGATCTTTCTTATTTATCTTCCATAACTTCGTTAATTTGTGCATAAAACCATTTTTCTTCTTTTCTGGACTCGAAAGATTTGAGCTTTCTTTCACATTCATATTATTTGATATTGATTGTGAATCTATATTTGGTTTTTCCACTGTACTTATGTTGTTCATTGATCTGTAGCTAACAATTCTCGATAGCTGTGGGGTGGTTTCTATGAATTGACTAACTCTTCTTGATGCAGATTCTGTAACTCGTAGAACAGACCTACTACTTCTGGTTCTGTATTTTCTTGCTTCTTTCTTCTTCTGTTTTTCTAGTAATAGCTCCCATAAACCAGACAGCGAATCACAATTTCTTTGATTAACAGATTTTTGTAAAGCATGAACATCGATCCCCAAACTCTTTAACTTTTTTAATAAATGTCTTTCAGTTTTTGTATGGAAAGTTTTATTATTTTTTAAGTTCTTTAATAATGAATCTGAAGCTTCAATTTGAAACAAACCTTCTTGATCTAAAAATGGATCGTTCAAAATTTCAAGACAATTTGGTCTTCCTTGAGATGTCTTGTTTAATAACTTTTTAATAAGGTTAATCGCATCATCAGGTATATCTTTATTATAAATAGGCTCCTCGTTAACAATCTTGAGTTGAGTTTTGATCTCATCGTCATCATCGAATGGCATCTGGCCATATAACATTGTGTATAAAATGATCCCCAAAGACCAAATATCAACTTTGAAACCATCATATTTTTGTTTTTCTATTAATTCAGGTGCCATGTAAACCGTTGTTCCGCATATTGTCTCCAATAACGTTCTCTGCTGACATTCTCTCGTGAATCCAAAATCAGATAATTTGGCGTTTCCCTTCCTGTCCAACAAGATATTCTCGAGTTTTAAGTCTCTATGTATGCAGTTCAAAGAGTGAGCATAGTAAACAGCACTGACTATTTGCGCAAATAGTTTCCGCGTTTCATCAACAGCAATTCTCTCGCGAGATAACACATAATCATACAACTCTCTCCCAGGACAATATTCCAGCACCATCCAAATCATTCCTTCACTCAGAACCACTTCATATAGCCTTGTGATATTCAGATGTTTAAATTGGCGATGGTAAAACACTTCTCTGACGAGATTAGGATCGTCTTTAGCACCCGTCTTCAACACCACCTTTGTATGTGTCAAATTATGATTCGCCAGATAAACTTTTCCAAAAGCCCCTTCGCCTATTAGCTTCAAGATGGTGTAGTTCCCAACCTGAGTGACCTGTGTGCTAGAGAACTGTGAGTATAACTTGTTGTAGGACTCTGCAATTTTGGCCTTCTCGTTGTTCTTAGAGTTCATTTTCGATTTGGCTGGAATGTGTCTTTAAGCGGATTGAAGACAAATTGTCTGCAATTGAGTGATTTTTATGGAGGAAAAAGTAGAAAGTGTCTCTATTATGCAATGGATAGTGTCTCTAAGACCTTAGATGGTCAATTTGTACGGAAATAACGCCCCAAGATTAGCAAAGCTGGTAAAATTTGACTTGTTTTTATTTCAAAATTTCGATTTTTTTGGTTTTTTCTGCCACTCAAAAATTGGCTTTACGTAATCGACCAAAAAAAAAGACTCTTTCTTTCTTTCTTAACTAGAAAAACGTCCAAATTTGAACGCAAGACGAAGTTTTAAAGGGAATCTCTTGCGATTTCAGAACTGAAATGAAGAGATCATATACGGTATGCTATAATAGACTACTTTGTTTTTTTTTTTCTCAATCAAAAATGACCATTTTTACTAACTTTTGACCCGATTTCCTACAGGATGCTATCAATGCATTGAATTCATTACAATCAAACTTTGCAACGATCGAAGCCATCAAGAAACTGGGAACTAATAAGAATGCAATGGCAATCCCTGAGATGGTGGAGTGGACAAGAAGGATTGGTTATAATCCCTCCAATTTCAACAAATTGAATATTATTCATATCACTGGAACTAAAGGGAAAGGCTCAACTTGTGCTTTCACTCAATCGATATTGAAACAGTATAATGGTCAGATCCATAAGATCGGATTGTACACTTCGCCACACTTGAAATCTGTTCGTGAAAGAATTAGAATCAACGGAGAACCTATAGCTGAAGAACTGTTCACGAAATATTTCTTTGAAGTTTGGGATAATTTATCTAATACAGAATCAGACTCTTCAAAATTCCCAACAATGGATACTGGTATGAAACCTGCATATTTCAAGTATTTGACTTTGTTGTCGTTCCATGTTTTCATGAAAGAAGGCGTTGATACTGCTATTTATGAAGTTGGAGTTGGTGGAGAATACGATTCTACAAACATCATTGATAAACCAACTGTGACTGGAGTTACCGCATTAGGTATAGATCATACATTCATGTTGGGTAACACAATTGATGAGATTGCATGGAATAAAGGTGGTATTTTCAAGCAAGGTGCCAAATCTTTAACCGTTAAACAAGATTATCAAGAAGCTTTGAACATTTTGCAAGAGCGTGCAGCAGAAAAATCTCAAATATTAGAAATCGTTGATGATTCATTAGCAGATGGATATGAACTAGGCATATCCGGCGACTTTCAAAAAGAAAACGCAGCTTTGGCTATTGCTCTAACCAACGAACATTTACAAAAATTAGGGTTGACACAAGACCCAGTTAAATTAGCAAAAGGACTAAAAGAAACGTTCTGGCCTGGAAGATGTCAAATCATCAAAGAAGGTAAAATTACATGGTTTATTGATGGAGCACATACAAAGGAAAGTATTGATGCGTCCAGTAACTGGTTTAAACAAGTTACCTCAAAAGAGAAGAAAAGGGTTCTATTATTCAATCAACAAACAAGAGATGCAAATGCCCTAGTTTCAAGATTACACAATAATGTCTTACCACTTAGATTTGATAACGTTATCTTCACCACCAATGTAACCTGGTCAACAGGTAATTATTCAGCAGATCTAGTTTCTCTAAACACATCTAAAGAAGCAGTTGATAAACTGGAAGTTCAGAAACAACTTAGCGAGGAATGGTCTAAATTGGATGGTGGCTCCACAAGACACGTCTTGCCTGATATAGAAGCAAGTGTCAAACTAATAAGAGCGTTAGATGAAGACGTTGATGTGTTTGTTTGTGGCTCTTTGCATCTTGTTGGTGGGTTTTTAGTTGTTTTAGAAGATGATAAAAGCCCGAATTGAGGAAAAAAAAAAGGTTAAAAAATTCATAATTTAGTTTTATATAAAGTCAAAACACCAATAAAAGCGTAAAAATGTCATTTAGATTCATATTGAAATCGTACTTGGACAATCCAGATGCATTCCCTGACATAATTTTACACCAAGATGACGAGTTTATTGTGATAAAAGATCAATTCCCAAAATCGATGTATCATTATCTACTGCTGCCAAAAAATTTGGAAATCTCTAAAAAAAACCCATTAACAGCATTTGAAGAGAATGAAGATCTTCGAGTAAAAGCTTTGGTGATAATTGAGAAGTTCAAGTTGAAAATTCTCGAAGATTTAGAGAAAACTCACGGAATCAAAGAGACTGTTGATTTTGTTAAAGTTGGTGTTCATGCAGTTCCTTCTTTATACAATCTTCATATCCATATCATCACCAAAGATTTCAATTCACAGCGATTGAAGAACAAGATACATTATAATTCATTTAACACTGAGTTTTTTGTAAATTTTGAAGAGTTGCCATTACAGAAGCCTGATAAAAGATTAAATAAAGAAGAGATGGAGTCATTAGTCAAACAATCAGATTTGATTTGCTTGTATTGCTCTAAGAACTTCCATAATCGATTCTCCGCTTTAAAAAAACACATTACACAAGAGTTTGACGATAGATATAAAAAATTATAATTAATCAAAATATATACTTCTTATAACTTTTCATATTCCAATTTACCTTCCAATTTCTTTGTTTCTGCAACTTTTCTAACAGCTTTCATCAAATCATTTTGAATAATATAATCACGATCAGCCCTGATTGCAAAAAAACCAGCTTCTGTGACAACGTTACGAAGATCTGCACCGTTGAATCCATCACTCATTTTGACAGCAGCTTCAAAATCAAAATCACCTTGTTTTGATATTTTGGCAGTGTGAATCTTGAAAATCTCCAATCTGCCAGCTTCATTAGGTAATGGGATTTCAATCTTTCTGTCTAATCTACCAGCTCTTAATAATGCAGGGTCTAGTGTATCAGGTCTATTGGTAGCCATGATCACCTTTGTCTGTCCCAAATAATCAAAACCATCCATTTGATTTAATAGTTCCATCAAGGTACGTTGAATTTCACGATCAGCAGATGTACCTTCTGAGAAACGACGACCACCAATAGCATCAATTTCATCCATGAAAATAATACAAGGTTCGTGTTCTTTAGCATAACTGAACATTTCCCTAATCAATCTTGCAGATTCTCCAATATATTTGTCAACAATAGCAGAGGCTGGACTAAAGATGAAATTGGCACCAATGGTTGCAGCAACGGCTTTGGCCAACAACGTTTTACCAGTACCTGGAGGACCATATAGCAACACACCTTTTGGAGGCTTAATCCCAACTCTCTGAAACAATTCTGGGTTCTTCAAAGGTAACTCAATGACCTCTCTTAACTCTCTGACTTGCTCATTCAACCCACCAACAGTACTGAAATTGACTTCGTCTTGTGTAAATGTAGTCATGTTGTAGACTAGTGGGTCCACCTCTCTAGGCAAAATTCGCATAATGGTCAGCGTAGTCATGTCCAGCGCGACCCTAACCCCCTGCTTCAAACTCTCCTTTTTGATGGAATTTCTACAATTGACAATGTATCTTGGTCCAGAGGAGGCCTTCACAATAAAGCGTTCCTCGTCTAGCTGTTTTAAAACTTCACCAATCACTTGGCCAATACTCTGAAGTGCTTTAATGTCTTCCTCTGTTTTGTCAAAATCCGCTTCTAGTCCCCGTATGCTTAATCTAAGTTCTTTCAAACGGGCATCCCACCTTCTATGTTCTGTCAACTTGTCTTTGAACTTAGTGAGTGCCTTTTCCCTAGCGATTTCTTCTGGAGTTTGCTCAGGCACTGGCGCAGCATTGCCTCCATTTTCAGCACCTGGATCTGCATTCAACGCCTGTAAAAGTGGATCGTTCTCTTCGCTCATTATCAGCGTCAATTGGGCTCAAATTCGGTGTCTTTTTGGTCTTGTTTTGGTCTTTCAAAGTGTTGAAATTGTTAGTGGCGATTTTTTTAAATTTCGATCTTAGGCGCAAATTCCGACTGTTTCGCGCTTTTCAATTCTCTTTAACATTTTCAGTCACATGACAAGACCTCGGAATACAAAATTTTGTACAAGCTAAAAATTCATTGATTATGACTTTTTAAGTCAGTTTAGCTTACTTTGTTCAATTCTGCAACTCAAAGTTTGTTTTTTCTAAATCAATAGATCAGAATGGAGTTTCATGCAGTGATATGCTGTGGCAAAGGGGTCAATCTTTCTCCGTTTTCAACAGCAAGAGAATCTGGTATACCAAAAGCCCTTCTGCCAATAGGTAATAAACCTATGATCGAATACGTCTTGGAATGGTGTGATGAAGCTCCTTTTAAGGAGATCACTGTTGCTGCCAACTCAAGTGAAGTACATGACATTACTAAAGTTATTGACTCCTTTAATTCAAAAAGATCGAAGCAGGTGTTGACGAGTCCCATCAATATTTTGAAATTCGATGGAGAATCAACTGGTGAGATTCTCGAACAGTTTGTTGATAAGATTACATTTACTGGAACAGACTACGTACTGTTGCCTTGTGATTTTATTACTGATCTCCCTCCACAAGTATTAATTGAAGAGTATAGAAATAGAAGCGAAAACGATATAGCAATGTCGGTTCACTATCATAATAAGTTTGAAAGCATAGATAAAAAGAACTTAACTCATTATTTTACAGTTTTTTCGGAAGACCAACATTTACTAGATATTTACTCGAAAGATTCTGTTGAAATCTCAAAATTTTTAGAACTAAGAACTCAAATGATTTGGAGATATCCTTATACAAATGTTTCTACAAAATTATTGGATTCTTTTATCTATTTCTTTTCACCTGAATCTTTGAAAGTTTTAAAAAATGATTTACCAGATTACAAACAGAAATCAATCACAAAAATTTTAAGAGATTTAGCTCGTCGCTCATGGAAGCATTCAGAATCAAAAGGATCAATTAGTTTTTTCGTTTTACCAAATCAAGCCGATTTCATCAGAGCTGATAATTTACCTGCATATATGGAAGCTAATCGTTATATAATGAAACAAAAGGCAAGAGACCAACAACAACCTCCTCAAGCAAAAGAAAAAGGAGCTGCAACTATTGGAGCTGATTCTGTGGTGGGTAGTAATACTCAATTGGGTGAACGTACCAGTGTTAAAAAAACTGTTGTGGGTAATAACTGTACTATTGGTAAACGTTGTCGTTTAACTGGCTCAGTCTTATTGGATGGCATTACAATTGAGGATGATGTTGTTTTAGAGAATTGTATCGTTGGTGCAAACGCTACCATTCATAACAAATCAAGATTGACCAATTGTAACATCGAGGGTGCTTATGTTGTTTCAAAAGCTTCGGCAATTAAAGGTGAAACACTGACAAACTTATTTATAGAAGGTGATCAATCAGATGATTCTAATGATTCTGACGAGGAATCGGATGACTATGATAGCTATGATGATGAGTTTGATGATGAGTTTGAAGATGATGGTTTATTTGAACGTTGATGACCAAATGAGACTGGTTCGAGATTCTTGAACAGCTGGATTATTGAGATATGGACTATATTTAATAACCTATATCTTGTACTGCATCCTAATCTAATTTTAATATTATGTAGTGCAAAAACCATATATAAATCTCCTGTGAAATAGTATCGCGTATAAGAAACTGAAAGAGTTATAATGTTTAAACTATAGGAAAAATCATCAATCTTTAAGAGTATCTTTCCCATTGAGGTTGGATGACGCGGTTATTTAAAAGTTGTCTAAACGGGAACGTTTTTGGATATTCATAGTTATGGTATGACTATAACTCAATGTGATGGGACAGTTTAAAATACCGGTTTGCCCAGTAAGACAATGCAGAACAAGCAGCTAAAGTAGAAAAAGAAATAGTCACCATATTATTTTCATAAATTCTAATCACAATTCGTACAAGATAGATAAAAATGACATGAGTCCAAAGTCAACATAACGAAGACGAGATTGGGAATACAATAAGCTGCATTTAGTGCTATCTTCGCAATCACCTTAAGCCGTAATAATCAATAACCCTCCAGAAAGATCACTAGTCTTTAGATCTAAATAACTAATATCCTGAACTCCAGCATAGGAATTGGCATAAGAATCAATTAGCGAACCTAAGAAGAGATAAAAAAAATAACACCTAGTCTGAGAATAAAGCGAATTAATGGACATTTCATTGGAGATTATTAATAGATTTGGCCGGTGAAGGTCCATAGTGGTGGTAGTAGTAGTAGCAGTAGTAGTAGTAGTCGCGGTAAGGTAAATTTCATAAATGAGCTCAAAGTTTTGGTTTTGGTCGAAATTATTATTTCAAGAGCAATGAACCCTTAGCAATATCTGATATATGTAGCATGACATGAGGACTTAACCCTGAACCGAAAATGCAATACACTAGTATGCTCATGTTGATACATATTGCAAAAAAAAAAAAAAACACACACACACACACACACACACACATTTTACAAGCAAGATACGATATCCAGCTGCTGTATTGAACTGTCACCAGGATTGCAAATTGAATGCATGGAGTAAACTGAAAGACAAATTTTTATGAAAAGGTGTTTGAATAATTGGTGGTATCGATAAAGTTTTTCTTGGTGATGTAAAAAAATCTTAGAATATAGGCTTAGCTGAATCTATTAGTTATTGATTTAGAGCCATAAAGTCGAATTCTGTTGTAGATCCATCACACCTGTACCTGCCAGTGAGATGTTTGATTTTGAGTTGTAAACAGTACTGCAGATTATGATGCAGTACAGCCAACTACGTCCAGACTTTTACTTTAGTCATGGACTAGTAATAGAACAGTTTTATACTAACCACATGTTATGCACTACAGATAATAAAATACGAAATGAGTGTTCATAAAACGACACTTAAAAGAGATGCTGATTATCATTTATCATTTATCATTTACCAATCACCAATCACCAATATGCAACCATCCATTCAACATTCAAGAAAAAGCGTGCAATGAGAAGAAAGGGTTAACAGAAAAGCTGATAGATCTCAAAAAGATCGATTAGATTTCGATTATGTAATCCAAGAGAACAACTATAATCAAAGTAAGTTAAACAACCATTAAAAGCTAACAATAAATGAGGAGAGACTTATCCAATGTGAACGTGAGTAAATGAAGCATGATATGATGAAGATCTCAATAGACTAGAGATAAAAAAAAAAAAAGGAAATTTAGCTATTCTATATTTCATATGCATACACAAATGAATCTACACGTATTGTTTCTTAATCTCCCATATGACAGAACAAACGAGACAATTTACTTGAGATGTTCCTATTTCTATAGGTTTGTACAACTTTTTGACACAAAATATCTCTAAATTTACACATAATTTCTTTTTTTCAAAGCCCAAATCAATCAATCAATCAATCAATCAATCAATCAATCTCTTTCTTACACTTTGTTTTATCCATTTTCTGTAAAATTTCTTTGAGATGTTTTATCATTTTTTTTTGTTAACATAAAAAAAAAACCAAAACAGAAAATTTCGCGACGTCAATAAAAATTTTCTTTTTTTCTTTTTTGCCAGTGAGAAAAAAAAAAAAAAAGCTTATAAAAAAAAACCAAAAGTGACAATTTATTTAAAAAAGAGTTTTAAAAAAGAGTTTTAAAAAACAGTAGAAGAAGAAAAACACTCATCAAAAGATGACTGAAAACAAGACAATCGTTCTAGAAAATACTTCTAGAAGAGATACCTTGATCCAGATTGAGAAAAAATATCAGAAAATTTGGTCTGATGACAAGGTCTTCGAATTTGATGCTCCTTCATTACAAGAGTTCAACGATGCTGTTGATATCGATCAAATCCATGAAAAGTATCCAAAGTACATGGCTTCAATGGCCTATCCATACATGAATGGTGTCCTACATGCTGGTCATTGTTTCACTATGTCTAAAGTAGAGTTCTTGATTGGGTTTGAACGTATGCGTGGTAAGAGAGCTCTATTCCCATTGGGGTTCCATTGTACTGGTATGCCTATCCGTGCTTGTGCTGATAAATTGACTCGTGAAGCTGAATTGTTCGGTAAAGATTATTTAAACGTTCCTGCTGATGAGGAAGATGCGGAAGAGGTTCAACCACAACAACAAGCAACAAAATCAGAAGATGTTTCAAAATTCAAAGCTAAAAAATCAAAAGCTGCTGCAAAACAAGGCCGTGGTAAATATCAATTCGAAATCATGTTACAGTTGGGTATTGCAAGAGAGGAACTTTATAAATTTGCTGATCCTTATTACTGGTTGGAATATTTCCCACCATTATGTCAAGAAGATTGTAATAACTTTGGTGCCCGTATCGATTGGCGTCGTTCTACAATCACCACTGATTTGAATCCATTTTATGATCAATTTGTTAGATGGCATATTCAAAGATTGAAAGATATTGGTAGAATCAAATTTGGTGAAAGATATACCATTTATTCTGAAAAAGATGGTCAACCTTGTATGGATCACGATAGACAATCTGGTGAAGGTGTCACACCACAAGAATATACCGGTATTAAGATTCAAATCACTGAATTCTCTGACAAATCTGTTGTGGAAAGCCTTGACGCTTCTAAAAAAATTTATTTGGTTGCTGCAACTTTACGTCCTGAAACTATGTATGGTCAAACTTGTTGTTTTGTCTCTCCAAAAATTGAATATGGTATTTTTGATAATGGTAATGAATATTATATCACTACAGAACGTGCTTATAAAAACATGTCATATCAAAAAATCACTCCAAAACGTGGTGACTATAAACCTGTTGCTACTGTCAGTGGTTCAAGATTGATTGGTTCCAAAATCAAAGCACCATTATCAGTTTATGAAGAGTTAAGAATTTTACCAATGGAAACTGTTTTAGCTACTAAAGGTACCGGTGTTGTTACTTGTGTTCCATCTGATTCTCCAGATGATTTTATTACAACTAAAGATTTACAAAATAAACCTGAATATTACGGTGTTGAAAAGGATTGGGTTAAAGATCCTGTTTCAGTCATTCATACCGATAAATATGGTGATTTAACTGCTGAATACTTGTGTAAAGAACTAAAAATTCAATCTCCAAAGGATTCTTTACAATTAGCCAAAGCCAAAGAAGCTGCTTACAAAGAAGGTTATTACAATGGTATCTTAACTATTGGTAAATATAAAGGTGAAAAAGTTGAAGTTGCTAAACCAAAAGTCAAGGCCGATTTGATTGCATCAGGTGACGCCTTCACTTACAATGAACCGGAATCCCAAGTTGTTTCAAGATCGGGTGATATTTGTGTTGTTTCCCTTGAAGATCAATGGTATGTTGATTATGGTGAAGAATCATGGAAAGCTCAAGCTTTAGAAGCATTACACAGCATGAATACCTACACTAGTGAAACCGTCAATGCATTCGAAGGTGTTTTAGATTGGTTAAAGAATTGGGCTGTCTGTCGTCAATATGGTTTAGGTACCAGATTACCATGGGATGAAAACTTTTTAGTTGAATCATTATCTGATTCTACAATTTACCAATCATATTATACCATCTCCCATTTATTGCATAAAGATTTCTACGGTAAAGTTCCAGGTGAATTGAATATCAAACCAGAACAACTAACAAGTGATGTTTTTGATTTTATTATGTTGCGTCGTGATGATATCGAAACTGATATTCCATTAGAAAAATTACATCGTTTAAGAAGAGAATTCGAATACTTTTACCCACTAGATGCTAGTATTTCAGGTAAAGATTTGATTCCAAATCATTTAACCTTCTTCATCTACACTCATACCGCTATTTTCCCAAAAAGATTCTGGCCAGGTGGTATTCGTGTCAATGGTCATTTAATGTTGAATAATGCCAAAATGTCAAAATCAACAGGTAATTTCATGACTTTGAAAGACATCGTTGATAAATTTGGTGCTGATGCCGCCCGTATTGCTTTAGCCGATGCAGGTGATACTGTTGAAGATGCTAATTTTGAAGAATCAAGTGCTAATGCTGCTATTTTACGTTTAACAACTTTGAAAGAATGGTCAGAAGAAACAGTTAAATCCATTGCTTCTTTTAGAACTGGTGAATATAACTTCTTTGATGTTGCTTTTGAAAATGAAATGAATGAATTAATTGAAGAATCTTATAAACATTATGATAAGACCAATTTCAAAGCTGCTTTGAAATTCGGTTTATTCGATCTACAAACTGCTCGTGATTATTATCGTGAAGCTTCTTCAACAATGCATCGTGATTTAGTTTTGCGTTATATTGAAACTCAAGCTTTGATTTTAACACCAATTGCGCCACATTTTGCTGAATATATTTGGAGAGAAGTTTTGGGTAATACTACCACTGTTCATGATGCTAAATTTCCAAGAGCTACTAAAGAAATTAGTGCATCAGTTTCAAACTCATTAGAATATATCCGTTATTTGACAAGATTAATTCGTGAAACTGAAGGTACTTTGTTGAAGAAGAAAAAGGGTAAAACTACTGCCGAATTAGATCAATCCAAACCAGTTGATTTGACCATCTTTGTCTGTGAATCATTCCCAGAATGGCAAAACAACTATATTGAATTAGTTCGTGAATTATTTGACAAGCAATCTTTGAATGATAACAGTGTGATTAAGGAGAAAGTTGGTAAAGATATGAAACGTGCTATGCCATTCATTTCTTCTTTAAAACAACGTTTAACAAAAGAATCTCCAGAAGTTGTTTTTAATAGAGAATTAAACTTTGATGAAGTTGAAACTATCAAGAGTGCTATTGATTCCATAAAGAATGCTCCATCTGCTGTTAAAGTTAATTCTGTTAATGTCGTTTTTTTCAAGAATGGTTTGAAAGTTGGTAAAGATGTATTTACTGGCAATGAGGTTCCAATTACTATCACTGGTAAAATCATTGATAGTGCTGTTCCTGGTCAACCTGGTGTTTTGATTACAAATGTTAATTAAGCTGAGATTTGGAGTTCAAGTTTTCTTCGCAAATCATGAATATTTTTTTTTTTTGGCATAATTAGTATATAGATGTAGATTAGTTGATTTAATTAAGATTTGTTTTCGGAGCTGAATAAACTGAATGCGTTATAAATTGTAAGATTAATGAAAGATAAATAAATAAATAAAATTTGCAATTCAATCTAGATTATCAAATCCCCTTTCTCTCAATTTCTTAATTGTCCAACACCAATTATAAACTGCACCGTTTATATCATTTGCTACTCTTCCAGGTTTTGTCAAATTACCACCTGTACTAAAATAACTTCCATTCTCTTCTAGTAAAACTTCACTTGATAAAGCACATTTCAAAGTAGCATACGAGCCTTCTTCATTTGAACAACCAAAAACCCAACCAAAGATTTGAAAAAAAATCCAAAAAAACACACCAATTATAGGAATCCTTGTCCAATAGGTAAAGAAGTTTGTATTCATTATGAATCCAGGATGTACTGAGTAGCAATAAATTTCAGGCTTTTTCAAGCTCAACAACTTCATGTATTGAATTCCACAAGTTTTAGCCTTTGCATATCTTAGCCAAGTAAATATAATATTTGGTTTAAATTCAAAATTCCAATCATTATCAAATTGAAAAATCTCAAAGAAGTTGGCAATGGAAGAAACATAAATAATCCGACTATTATTCGGCAGATAGTCTAGTGATAATTGTGAGAATAAGAAATGTGATATGTAATTTGTTTGGAATTGAATTTCGAAATCATCTAATGTTTTCCCATAAGGCACAGCGCCAATGCCTGCATTCAATATCAATAAATCCAATTTAGATTCAAGCATCTTAAACTTCCTTACTGCCTTTTCGACGCTTTTCAAATTTAACAAATCCAATTCAAGAAATTGTAGTTCACCCAAGTATCTATCAGAACTCCTATTATTTGTATGATGAGGTTGACGATTGTTCAAATCATTCTCCACTACGGGACTAAACCTTCTTCTAGCCTCCTTCTCTATTTCTTTAATGCATTTTTCAACTTTGTGTTTGTTTCTTGAAGCAATATAGACTTTGAATCCATGGAGATATAGATGAAGCACTGTATAGAAACCAATTCCACTATTTCCACCTGTTACAATAGCTATTTTTGGAGAGATTTGAGGATTGTTGTATGGTAGGGATTCAGGATCTAACATCAGAGAACTGTCACTTTTGTTACAGGATTCGAAACTTGTTTTAGAGCAGAATTAAAAGGTTTCTTGAAATTTTTGGTTGTTTGTGGTGATTTTATATTTTTTTTCCCTTTTTTTGGAGAGCAAAAAAGCATCGAGAATATTAACTAAATTGAAGATTAAATTTAAAGAGCTTCATTTTTATTAAAAGAAAGTAAAAGATTTGGTTTAAAGATGTTTAAATAGTCTGGTTTTGTTTGCTGGTTTTTTTTTTTTTTTTACAACGTGCATTTGGTATACACTTGGGTTTATCTTGGGGGGCCCATAGAGTGGAAATATATAGGAAAAATATTCAATAATCATAAAATTATCTATTTGCTCCTCTAACTATTTACAAAATACAACAATCTTTTTTTTATCTATAGATTTCTCACTTCCTCCAGTTTTTTCTGTTTGAGAAGCTCATGCTCTTTGATTTTGGCACCTAAATATTCCTTCATCTCATCTGTAATATTGACTTTATTTAATTTCTTCAACTCATTTCTTTCTTGCAAGTATGCTTGTTTGACTTCTGTCAATGGCATGGTTGGAGGCGTCAATTTCTTTACTTCAGTTCTGGTTAATTGACCTCTTCTGTATTTAGAGTTTGGATTTCTTATGGTCAATAATGCATCTTCTGGAATCAAATCTCTAACAACACTTTCCACGAAATATGAGCGTTCCTTGACATGTTCTACTGGGGTACTTAAAGGCCCATCTTCTTTTGGATCTGGTCTAGGCCATGGAATAATCATATCTGGTTGTCCGTAAACTGTTCTGTACGGAACGACTTTTTTATAATCCTCATCATAATACCCACCTTTGAATTCCAAATTATCAATAGCAACAGTTTTCACTTTTCCTGATTCATCTTCGACATCAGCAACTAATCGTATTTGATCTTGGGTAACTGCCCTTGGAAAAGTGACAACGTGTGACCTTTGACCTTCTGTCCAGAATTGCTTTGGAACAACAACAGTATTCGTTGGTCCATTTTCATCCAATACGTAAGCACCATATTCAGCATGACGACTAACTTTACAAATGTTTCCTGTTTTAGAACCTTTAACTATGATCACACGATCACCAACAAGGTATTTCAACTTTCTAAAGTCAGTAGGGATATCCCCATCTTCATGAAGATCCACATCGACTGTAGGTCTAATGAATTTCGGTTGGGTATCTTTTTGTAGTTTGAGATAATGAGGAAGTCTATGTTTTGGAACTTTTTTCAAATCCAATCTGAACTTGGCTCCAGCCTTTGACAAGAAAGATGACATTCCAGCAAAACTTTAATCAAAAAAAAAAAAAACAAGCAAAAGATCCGTTAAAATTTGATTGAAAGCTTCAAAGCTTTTTGCTTTTTTGATGTTGATTAACGAATTTTTCATTTCTTTGGAAATTTTTTGTATGGCGCTTATGTAATCTCGAGATTTTATCCGGGTAACCCTACAAATTTATAGTGCAAATTATACAAAATCCTCCATTAACATCAAAACTAGCCCTTGGTTATACCGTTTTAGGTCTTCTTTTTTTTTGTGATAAAAGTAGCTCAGTTATCAGTTATCAGCTATCAGCTATCAGTTATCAGTGCAGATACTAATGAACTCTTCTTCGTTGATCTCACCGTCATTATCCAAATCAAACTCATCAATCATGGCTCTGAGCTCATCGTCTGTGAGATTCTCGCCTAGTTCTTTGGATATCTTTCTAAGGTTTCTCAAACTGATCTTCCCTGTGTTGTCCTCATCGAACAGCTTGAACGCTCTCTTGATCTCGTCCAATGGGTCTCTGTTCAAGATCTTCTCTCCCATGATCTGGAAGAAATCTTCATAATGTAGCTGTTGTCTGTCATCACGATCGAACTCATTGATCAGCTGCAGGATTTCCTGCTTGGTGTAGTCAAAGCCCAACGCTCTGATGGCCACCTTCAGCTCGTGATAGTCCAAATATCCGTCATTGTTCATATCAAAAAGATTAAAAGCCTCCCTGATCTCCTGTTTCTGCTCCTCTAGGAGCTCTTTTTTCAACTGTGTCTGATTCCTTGATCTTCTCTGTGTACTCATCTCCTAATACCTATAAATATTAACTTCCTACTTGAATTAATTAGTTTGTTTTTGAGTGTTTTTCCACTTTTGAAAGACGCGTTTTTTAATTGTTTTTTGTTTTGATCTAGAAAAATTCCCACGACAAATTCGCGGAGAAAATTATATAGTAAAAGAAACATGCAGTTTAAGAAGTAAGGCAAATTTTATTACTGATAAAACGCATGTAAATGCATCATTGATATTATGGTAAAGGTTGGTGATCATGTTATTTTTAAAGGAGAGAAGGCCATTGTTAGGTTTTACGGAGAAACGAGTTTTTCAAGTGGTGCCTGGGTTGGTTTAGAGTTGGGTTCCCAAATAGGGAAGAATGATGGAAGCGTCAATGGCATTAGATATTTCCAGTGTGACGATGGTTACGGCGTTTTTGTCAGGGAAAATGTACTAGAAATAGAGGTTGATAATAGAAGACTATCTTTACTGTCCAATGTTTCTGACGGTCGAAGATCCTCATCTGGAGACTCGTCTGAAAATAGATTAAAATCAATTATTTATAAATTACAGGATAAACTGCATTTGCTAAGTCAGGAGTTAAACTCACTGAAGCTAAAATATAACGATATAGCGCGTGAAAATCAAGACTTCACTGAAAAAATAGCTAAGTCAGATGAAGATCTTGAGATATTGATGATTGATAAAGAAACTTTGGAAGAACAGAATGAATTGCTTAAAGAGGACATTCAGTCTTTAATGGATAATAATAATGAACTCTTAGAGGAGATAAAGATACTAAAAGGTTTAATCTCCAACAATGTTTCTGATGAATCACTTATCGCTAATAACATTGATTTGGAAAAGTCATTATTGAAGTTACAACAATATGCGTCTACATTCGATGAATCATTGAACTCTGAGCTAAATCAACTGAGATCCAAATCTTCTTTATATGACACATTAAAACCAACTTATGATAAAGTTCATAAAGATTATCTTAATGCTCAAGAATTGATTAAAGAATTACAATCACATATTGAAAGTTTAAATCAAAGTACTGAATTAGTTGAGAATCTAACAAATCAAAATATACAATTACAAGAGGAAAACAAAACCCTATCCAAGCAACTGGAGGAATTCGAAGACTTGAATAAAATTGAACAAGACTTGGAGAAATTTCAAATGGAGAATGAATTAGAATTGAAAGAACACATTAGTGAATTAGAAGCACTGATTCAGGATAAGGAAATAATCATACACGAACTTGAATCTACAAACAAAAAAATAACTGAAATGGGTCAACAAGCTGGTGAATTTTCTACCATTCACTCCCATGATAAGGATTTGATATTTCAAATAGCTCAATTGAAGACAGATAAAACAGAGTTAGAACTGCAACTGAAATTATTAGAGATTGAATCATCACATAAGGGATTTATAATTGAGCAAATTCTCCAGTCTTTTGAAGGGACATCGTTTCAAGACTTGATAGCTTCCAATGAACTTCACAGATTCCAGCGTATCTACGAAGTGCTTTCTAATGAGATTGCTCCTTCTACCTCTGATATATTTGTCCAATTAATAACTCTAGAATTGTCCTTTTATTTGAAGAGACTTTCATATATTTTAAAAAGCCTGATTTTCAAATCCAAATTTACTAATTCATCGTTGAAAGAAACGTTAAAATTCTTAAATAAGTTCACTGATAGCTTAATAACCAAGGTCAAAGAACAAAGCTACATAGAGATAGATACCACACAAGTAGAAAAGGAGCTATTCAATTCATTGAATCACATACTTACACCGTTTGGGCAAAGGGAAAAACTTAAGTATGAGTTAGAAGATCAATCAAATTGCTTAAATACCCTAACGAAGTTGATTGACCTGTTACAATCAGACCAGATGAAATTTGAAAGCTGTCAGACTGAAATTAATCAAACATTTAAAAACCTAAAGAAATATGAAGCTGAAATAAATGAAACTCGGGCCAAATTGGAACAAGAAGTTTCGATGAATAACGAAATTGTGAGAGTTGGTGATATCGAGGTATCTTTATTGGATGATGAAATTATCAGCTGGTTCAAATATTTGAAAGAATGCATTAATAGCCTGGAATACCAAGACATTAAGATCCCTATTGCTTCATATGTGATTAAATTCGGTAATCTGGCGAATAAAGTTCAAGAACCAAAATGGGAATCTATTAGCGTTGAAAATTTTAATGAAAATCCAAAGAAGTCCATTGATTTAGAAGATCACATTAATAAACTTAAAGAACTTGAATCGACAATAAAACTAAAAGATACAACTATTGAAGAATTAGAGATTAAGATCGGAGTTTTCAAATCAAGATTGGACAACTCCAAAGAATTATCGAAAACTTTGAAATATTACAAAGATAACTATGAAGCATTGTCAGTTCAAAATGAAGAGTTAACTCAGAAATATATTGAATCACAACACCAAAACAAGTCATTTCAAGACAAAATATCGAAATTTGAGATAAGGAAGTTTTCAATATTAAATAATGAAAGTTTATCCTCTATTTTTGAGCAAAATTATAAAAAAGTTGAGCTCATTTCTAAACTTGAAACATATCAAAACGCGCTACGGTATTATTCCAGATTTGATGAATTGAAGGCTTCTGATAGAAATTGGTTGAAGACAAAATTACCATACTATAAACCTTTCCAATATAATGAGCTTGAAGGATTGCGAAAAATTGGTAAAGATATACAAGTCTCTGTTAAACAGAGCTCTCATGTTATTTTAGGATGATCACAATAATTATTTAGAGTTGATTAGTACTACTATTTATAATGAGCATCGCTGAAATCACGAATTAGTAACTGTACTAAAGATCACATCAAAGTTAGTAGTTGTGTATGTGCTTCTTGATTACACCAGCAGTCTCTGTGCTTTTTCTTCAGTAAAATCAATAAAGAAAAAGAAAGGAACCAAATTACTGTAAAAAAAATAGAGGCAAGCTGTTCAATTATCACCCAACATTGCAACAAGCCCAATATCATCGTGAGTCCACCTGGGGCTAGCATTTCAAATTTCTAACATTTTACTCATAGCCAAAGATATCTTTTTATCAATTAAGTTAGACTTACGAAAAGACACGTACTAATCGTCACCACTTTGTTCTTTTTGGCATTCTAATCTCTTTTTTGGCCAATCAACTGCTAGATCAATATCTTTACGTGGAAACAACCATTCCAACACCCAATAAATAACTAAGTCAACAACATAACATAATACAAACAACATTCCACTCCAACTTCCACCAGAGTGTAGTTTTTTAATCAATTCCAATTCATTTAACGATTCTTTTGGGTCAATAGAGTCGTAAACAACTTCAGTTCTCAATGCAATATCTTCCCAATCATACATTAATCGTACCTCATTATGAAAGTCTTCAGTGTTAATATTCGTCTTTTGAACTATTTCTATTGCTTTCAATGTGTTTTCAACCAATGATTCGACAGATGTTTTGGCAAAGATTGTCATTTTAGAAGGGAGAACTTCAGGAATCCCACCAACTTTCGTTGTGACAACTAACAATCCACAAGAAGCAGCTTCGACCAAAACAGTACCAAAAGCTTCGGTTAAGGATGGGTGTAAGTAAATGTCTCCTTGTACCATAACATCACGGACTTGTTCATGCTTGACGCCTCCAATTAATGTGACCTGGTCTTGTAATCTAAATTTCTCAATGGTTTGTTGAATATCTATGAACTTTGGACCATCTCCAGCTATAATGAATTTCACTTTTGGAGATACTTGACAGATTTTGGGAATCATCTTGGAAAGAAGATCTGCACCTTTGTTGGGAAACAATCTCGAAATGACAACGATCGTAATGAATCCGTCACTCTTCTTCTTATCCAGCTTCAGTTTATCCAACGGTCTGAAGTCCTGTGATAACACAGCATTCGGTATTACACTCACCAGTCTCACATCTTTTATTGCTCCTCGCAGCACCATATTTTCCTTACAAGTGTTGCTGACGCATATGAGCCTATCGTTAAAGTTAAGCGTGAACTTTAGCACTTTATTTCCCCAAATGCTGGTCATATCGTTAAAACCAAATAGCGAATGCTCAGTGAGACACGTCTTCAGGCCCAAAATTTTCCCATGAACAATACACTCGTGGGCCAACGAACTCATAGACGCATGGCCATGGACAATATCAATTCTCTCACGCAGCAAAATATTTCTAAGGATGGGAAACAATGAGAACACTGTAGGAAAAGTTGTTTGGCGATAAAAGACGAAAAAAGGCACGTAATAAACCTTGAGTCCGTTTGTAAGATACCTGATCCCAGTCCTGTTGCCATAGGCATGTGCTATGATGATCACCTTGTGTCCCAGCTTAATGAGTTCCTGCGCAAGATGATAAATGTGGAACTCGACACCGCCTGGCTGTGGGTAAAAAAAGTCACAGGCCATACTAAAAATACTTAGTGTTAATATCTACTTTGATTGAGTTCAAATTTAATGCAAAACTCACCATATTCTTGCTTTTTGGGTCATCTTTTGATGCTTTTTATGAGACTTTTCTTTGATGAGAAACATCAACAAACAAAAAAAAAACGATGGCAAAAGAATTTCATTAAAAAAACAATCAGGAATCCTCAGCAACAGAACAGCAGGATTGATTATTCTGGGCGAAGAATGAGTTACAGTCATCTGCCCACAAATCCTCCATCGTATGATGGGAATGACGACTCGTTAGATCTCGAAAGAAACGAAGAAATTGGTGAAGAATTTGACACGTTATCATCCCGTGAGAGATTCATCTTCAAACTGAAAACTTTCAAAAAAAAGTTCAATTCTAAGATTAAAGAGCCTATAATTGACCCTATTCTGGAGCTCTACTCTTTAGTGTGCATCAAGTGTGAACTATATCTTTCCAAGCTCGGAAATCCATTAATTGTGAAGAGATTCGCATATGTCATCTTCATCAGTATCATCGTTTATTTGTTAACCTTGACTGGTGTTTTCCCCCAGGGATCTTCTGTTGATTACGGTACGTTTTCTGATAGGGCTGCTTTGTTGGATTTTGTTGATAAATCTGTGGATTTGGAAATGATGGAGGAGAATCTAGAGTATTTATCTTCAATGAACCATATAAGCGGGACAACCGGCGATTTGGCTCTTGCAAAATTCGTTGAAACGAACTTCAGGCAGAGTGATATGAATGTTGTTGAACTTCAAGAGTTGAAAACATTATTGAATTATCAAGATAAAAGTTTTATTAAGTACGATGATGTTGAATTAGATTTAACAGAACAATTTATGCCATTGAGTTTTAATGGTGAGGTAACAGGAAATTTGATTTATGCGGGATTTGGTCGTATTCAAGATTATGAATTATTGAAAAAAAATAACGTTAATTTGAATGATGTGATAGCTGTTGTTAAATTTGATGATATTTATCCAGTTTCTCAAAAATTATTGATTGCGCAAACTTATGGAATCAAAGGAATTTTATTCATTTCAGAAACTGATAAATTTCCTAGCTCATTTGAAAGAAGAAGTTGTGAAATTCCACAATTTTATACTGGTGATCCTTTAACTCCAGGATGGTCATCTTCAACAATGAACAACAGACTTGATGTCAAAGATTCAACATTGGCTAAAATTCCAGCCATCTCAATGTCAAGAGATCAAATCAACCCAATTTTTTCTAAGTTGAACGGAACCGGGGTAAAGTTTGACGATGGAAACTTTAGTGGTGATGGGAACTCAATTCAATTAACCTTGAGTAATAATGTTATTTATCAACAAGACCATAGTATTTGGAATGTTTTAGGAAGAATAGATGGGAAAGAGCAAAATGATAAAGCTTTGATCATTGGAGCACAGAGAGATTCGCCTTGTAAAGGAACAATCTATCCAAATTCAGGAACTACCATTTTACTAGAATTGATTGAAATATTCACAAAATTAAAGTTGAATTTCAACTGGACCCCATTAAGGTCAATCTATTTTATTTCATTTGATGGTACAGAATATAATTTTGCAGGTGTTACTGAACTGATTGAAGCTAAATTTGGAGAAGTTAAAAAGGAAACAATTTCATACATAGATTTGAGTGATGCTATTTCAGGAGAGGATTTAGAAGTAAGATCAAATTCACTATTGGTAAATACTATATCATCGTATCAGAATGATTTCAATTTTAGCTTCCATGATTTTGACAATTATGGAAATTTCATTCCATTCATGGTCGATGGTGTTCCAATTCTGGAAATTGGTTATAAAAATGGTATCAACACACCAAAATATACATGTCAAGATGATTTCAATTGGTTCAAGCAAAATCTTGATCGTGAGTTTTTGAAATTTGAGAAATTAACTAAGCTGATTATGAGAATAGTTTTAAACATTATTGATGATCCATTAATTCCATTTGATATCTCCCAATATGTTTTGAAATTAGACTCTGATTTACAAGATTTACAAAATTACTCTAAATATAAAAGGGCGAATGAAAATTTCAATTTCAATCCAATCATTGAAGGATTATTGAAAATAAAACAGCTAGGCCAAGATTTAGAACTATGGAGAAAGGCATGGAATGATCTAGTTACAGATGACTCCGGGATGGAACCATCATTATTGAGTGTTCACAGATGGAATTGGAATTCTCGATTAACGCTATTTGAGAAAGTATTCTGTTCAGATGATGGGGTAGACGGTAGAAGATGGTATAAGAATCTAGTCAATGGGCCACAACTGTTTAAGCCAGAAAGCGATGACCATTTTAACTGGTTTAGTTATCCTAGCGTGCGGGATTCTATTGATAGGGCAGGTGCAGATGATATAAACAAAGAGATACAGCGTGTGGGTGATGTGCTCATGAGCGGATTGAAAACGGTTATGGGTTAGTTTTATATAGGTATAATTATATTTATTCCATTCATTATTTTTGATTCTCACGTGATTGACCGCAAAATCAATTCATTCTCGTTTAAAATAATCATCAAATGATATAAAAAAAAACGGAATCTCTTCAGTCTTCTGACAATAAAAACACAATCAAATACAATCAAGCAATGTCCTTTATCAAGGAATTTTTCTTTCCAGTGAAACATACGGATCCTACAGAGGATTCCCCAGCTGCAACAACTGCCAAGAAGGATCCACTCGTAGAAGGGCGCTTTACGCCTAAAGAACTCTCACGCTACAATGGTCATGACGACCCACAAATCTTTATTGCTGTGAAAGGAACAGTTTTTGATGTTACAACTGGTCGCCAATTCTATGGTCCCTCTGGTCCTTACTCCAACTTTGCAGGTCATGACGCTTCACGTGGACTTGCGCTCAACTCGTTCGACTTTGACGTCGTCAAACAGTTCGATGAGCCTATTGATGACTTGAAGGATTTAAAAAAGGAGGAGCAAGAAAGTCTTGACGGTTGGGAAGAACATTTCCGCAGAAAATATCCTGTCGTTGGGCAATTGGTAGATCCCCAATAGTTTTTATTGTTATTTATGCTTCAATAGTTCTAATTAATGCTGGTTATGAGTCTTTTTTTGTTTTTTGTTTTTAGTAGTTAACCAAATCAATGCTACAAATGAGTTCGAATCATGTCCTATGTTCAGCGGGACCAGCATTAGAATAGCTACATGAGCCGAAGTTGGCAATTTATGGTGAAGATAAACAGCAGTCATCAAACTGCACAAACTACACAGACTACACAATCAATCCAGCCACTGAGAATCATGAGCAGCAATAGCTTTCTTGATCTCTCTGCTCCTGGCTATCATAAAGATTGGAGTTAGGAAACCCGGATACGGTTTTACTAATAGCTTTAAAGATAAGTATTGCTTATAAGTTGTATGTAGCTATTATAGTATACAATTTTCAATCAGATTCATCTTCTGTTTCCGTATCAATGTCTGTAAAATCTTCCTCTGCTTCATCGCTATCTTCATCATCATCTTCATTTTCACTATCTTCGTATTCCCCTTTTAGTCCAGCCATTGCTCCAGCTATTGAATCTTTTTCCAATTCTGGAATATCATAATCAACCTCCTCTAATCTTGGTGGATTTTCAACATTCATCACAACAGTTGTATCCAAGTCTTGAACGAAATAATCCATTGATTTCAAGATAACTCTGAATTCATATTTACCAGTCTGTGGAGGGGTTGGGACTTGAAATGGGATTTTAATGGTACCAATAACAACTTTTTCTCCATTTTTATATTCTTCTTGTGATAATTGTAAATTATCAAGTTTCAAATTTGTGAAAAAGTCAGGCGTTTGTGAAATTTTAGAATCTTTTTGAACTATAACTAATCCAATATAATTTGAGGTTTTTTCCAATGGGAAATATGGTGCAAATGCAGTTGGTAATATTGGCTGTTCATTGACAACTTTATATGGATCACGTAGATGTTCCATTGATTCATCTTCAATCAATTTAGATTCATCAATTTTTGGTAAGGCGCCATGATGTTTTGGAGACTTAACTAATACTTTTAATGAAACGTATCCATTTGAAGATGGTGTTATAACCTTTTCACCTGGAATTTTAAATTCTGCTTTAACTAATTTCAAAATTGGTATTTTGGATGCAACTTCTAATGTTTCCTTCAATTTCAAATCATCTTTGATTCCTAAAATTGACTGAATTTCATCCCTTGGTAACGTTAGTAATTTGGAAATTCTGATAATATTTGATTTTTTAACCGATTCAGCATCAACATTTGGTAATTGCAACAATTCGTTATATGGATTTTCTCTTAATGCTTGAATGAATAATTTTAATGATTCAGCTGCAACAGTAGTGATTTCTGTATTTCTGAAAGACGATGAAATATCAATTAATCCATTAATCAGCAATGGAACTGTTCCAATGATTTCTAATTCTTTATCACTCAAAGTTTTTCTATCAAAATGTTTTTCAAATGTTTTCAAAATAAAACTTTTAGAACCATACTGTCTCAATTCAAATGATTCACTTAACCAATCAGAAATTGTTGAAACTCTAATAACTTCACTAGGTTTAAATTCTAATAATCTATCAACAAAAAATTCTGAGGTCTCATTATGAATCCCCTTTTTGGTCAAGCTTTTGGTTTGGTTCCACCATTTACTAACAATGATTGGCAAAATCAATCCAATTAAAACAATATAAAGAATTAATAAAATTGGCGACGTACTTCCTTCAATTAGCCACTTTGGTAATGCAATTCCATGAGTCACTGTTTGAGGACCATCAGGATGACCGTATTTCTCAAAATTTTCTCTGACAACATCATCAGTTAAAGCCTTATAAGCTTTTGAAATCAAAACAAATCGCTCTTCACCAGCTAATTTCTCTTCATCGCTCGAATACTGAACTTTGTCAGGATGAAATTTGATTGATAATTTTCTAAAATGAGATTTGATATCTTTCTCAGTTGCACCGTAGTCGATGCCCAATATATCGTATGGATCAAATGAATTTGTTGAAGGTTTGAATTCAGTATTAGCGATATGATAAATCAAAGATAATATGACACCCCAGCCAACCACTAAAAACAGGTTTCTTCTGGTGAGTAATGATTTCCTTCTCAGTTTTGATCTATACTTCTTGATATTGCTTGGAACGTAGGCCGATTGGTCAATTACTTGATTACTGTCGCCATTTTCACTAGGTTTATCAAACAACTTGAAGAACGAGCTAAGTGTCACTGGCAAAACAACCACCGACGCCAAAGCCAGTGTGAAAATCGGCCAGACCTCATTGTTATCGTCGTAGGAGTACCGTGAATCCATTATGCTTCAACAGTCTGTCAATCAATGGGAATTCGTTCGAACTTCAAGCGTGTTTTCTGCGAGCTTCTACTGAATTTTTAACACGTCGAAATAAAATAAGCACTTATATTATGTAATCGTGATTATGTAATATTTGGCTACAATATAATACAATACAATACAATCAATTATCTAGTCTATAAAAATGATTAGAGTAAGATATTGGTACTAGCTACTGATATGGGATGAAAATTTTCTAACCGAGTGATTATTATAGTAAAAAATTGTAAAATTAAAACAAGAATACATAAATAACAGTCCCATAATCTAAAAGTTCATTATCTTCTCAATTTCTCAATAGCCTTTTCATGCCCTTGACTAGCTGCTCTGAGATAGAATTTTCTGCTTAGTTCAGTATTTACTTCACAGCCCATACCAGTCTCATAGAAATATCCTACTGCATATTCAGCTTTCACAAACCCACTTTCTGCACTCTTCATTGCCCATAAAAACGCTTCTTTATCATTAGGAGCTAAAACACCTTTGGCTCCCGTTAAATACCATCCACTAAGTGCCATTTCTGCAACATGATAACCATTTTTAGCACTTCTTGAATACCATCCAATAGATTTTTTAGCATCTATTTGGAGCCCAAGTTTTCCATATTCATAACACCATCCTAATTTGCATTGAGCTGGAGGGTATTGTAATTTAGCAGCTTCTTTATAATATTCCAATGATGATTCGTCATTTTTATAAAATCCTAAAGAGTCTAAGTCTTTTAAAAATTTCAAATCTGACTGAGTTAATGTTGAGCTTTGATCTTGTAAAAATCCAAAATCATGTTCGTAAAATCTAGCTAGTTCATAAAAAGCATGTGGATTTTCTTGATCTGCTAACTTAGAAGCTCTTATTAGCCAATGGACGGCATCTTTTGCTGATCTTTCAACCTTCAATCCACCTTTTGAATAAATTATTCCTAACTTGAACATGGATTGGACATTTCCTAGGTTGGCAGATTTCGTGAAGCATTCCAATGATCTGACCTCATTAATTGAAACCCCTATACCCAGCTCAAAGGAGACACCTAACCTATACAGTGCCATTGGATGTGACTGCTTAGCAGCTTTTTCATAAAAATTAAAAGACTTCTCGTAATTTTTTTCAAGAATATTTGGTCTTATAATTTTGATTGTTGGAGATTGTGAGTATAGTGATCCAAGTATGAACTGAGCTTCTGCATTTTTGGTTTCAGAAGTTATTTTCTTCAGTAATTTAACGGCTTGTTTAATAAAAACATGTTCGTTTTTTTTAATTTCAGATGTAGACAGTTCTCTACTTAATCGTTCGCCATTTATGTTATAAGACGATAAGAACTGGAGATTGGTGGTGTATTCAAATAAGATTTTTACCCAGTTTAGCTGAATATCAGCATTGAAATTTCCATTTGCAAAATCGTTTAAAGCCTCATCTTTGAATTTATTAAATATTTTAGCAGTATCAGAAATTGAAGATTCTGTTAGGGAAGTACCTTGTAAATAGTTCGATAGGTTATCAATATCATTGTCCCTTCTGATCTGTTGAGGTGTTTGGCTTGGTTCTTCATGGATGGGATGACTGTTAGAGAATTGCGAATTGAAAGTAGAACCACTCTGAATTGAATTGTTTCTGAAGTTCCTTAACGTATCAACACTTGTATTCGAATCCATCCTTGTTGGCTGAATTCTAGTCTGTATTTTCTGAGTAATGGAGTCACTGCTGTTGTTCGCGTTTTGAGTGAATCCTATGAAACCTGGATAAGGCATTGTTGGGTATGGAGGAGAAATTTGACTTTGAACTGGAAGAACTTCAGGTTGATCAGGAATCACTGTCTGGGGATAAGGTGCTTTATTCTTGCTATTCATTTTGGCTTTTTATTATTGACCAGACTTTGTTTTCTTGTGGATTTATTCGATAATGAGCTTCCTATTACTTGTTTTATATGTGTTTTAATTTCTGGACAAGTCCAGACCTAATAATGATTGATAGACTTTAAAGCTTTTAAGGCAGCATAAACACTTGAAACAATAGTGATAGTACTCTCGTAGCTCTAGCTGCACGGGCAAAAACTTATTTCTGGTCTTTCACGTTTGCTTCAACTTCTTAAGAATGATCGTCACTGTCATTTTTTCAACGGTTTTTTTGCTTGTCGGAAATGAGAATTCTCTTTAATGGGTTTATACAATTTAAAGCTAGTTTCAATCTTCTTTTATTTAGTATAATCATAAGTTAAATAATATCAAATTAAGAAAAATCACATCCATCATTATCAAGATTTAGCATTTTTTTACTGATTTGAGTCTTAATTCTGGCAAAATACCAAGTCGATTGACCAACTCATACTCTTTTTGTTTCCCAAGCAAACAAATTCTTAAGTACTCCAAAAAGATGACATAGAAATAGACCCCTGTTCCAGTCAAAATATGCCACCAACTGTGGAGCTCAATCAACCAACCATAAGGCATTCCTACAAATCTTCTGAGTGAAATGCATTGCGAACAGAACTGATTATCCAAGTTCCACACAAAGAACCCACTCAAAAAAGTCACAGTGCCATATCCCATAAGCCTAAACATTTGCTGTCTTACATGTGCTTCGTTGATTCTGGTGAGTGTCAAATGGACAGCTTTTCCAACAAGGAAGATATTCAGGAAGGCATAACAGACTTGATGGATTGTTGGGTCTTTAAAGTAAAGATAAACACCTGTTAGGACCTGTGCAAAGAACAACAGGCTGACTCCAATGGATCTAGACTTTGGTTTTGACTGATCTTCACTGAAAATACTCCACACTGGAATACAAGTAGCATAGATCATTGGTAATTCATCCAATAATTGAAATTCATATTTCAATGTCATGTGGAATAACCAACTACCAACACCCACTAAAAGAAACCCAAAGTTAATCAAGAAGAACCTGATCTCCAAGTTATTTTTAAAAGAAGACTTCATTGCAAACACAGCTAGCCCAACGAAAAATGCATTTGAGATGGTATTCAAAAACTCTGCCACATACGGTGTCACCATGTAATTTTCTTCACACCAATCAATAGTTGATGTAGAAGGGGACCAATATCCCCATTGTGGTGAATCAGGATAAGAATATGCAAATGGTAATACCATTTTAATTGATATTTCTAAGCTGTCGAAAAATCTAGTAAAATTAAAGTGTATAAGTTAAAAAAAAAAAAAAAAGATTTGATCTGATAATAAAAGAGAAAAGGACAAGCTGTTTCTTGTTTTCTAAAACGAAAATCTCACTGTTATTCTTATCAAACTCTAAAACTCTGCTTTTGGTCTCTCCTCCAATTGTCACGTAATTTTAGCAACCATAAATAGTTTATAACCCTTATGACCCGTATCACATCAACTGTCACGTGATTATGCAATTACGTAAATGTAGTATACTTCTCATATATATTTAAGTATCACTCCATTAATATACTAAGCAAAACCGGGTCAAGTTTCATCGTCTTTTCTTAGTTTTTGTCTTGTCATCAACAAACCATACATTCTCTTCAGAAAATTTTCCTTGTGAAAGCTTAACAAAATTTATCACACCATAATCAACTATAGCTAAGATCAAGTTTCCTTCACCATATTTTAATTTACTCATTTGTGATGGTTCTTTAATTGAAATTGGAGTGATGGTATTATTCTGACTAAATAATGATTGTAAGTTTCTTAAAGTTGGAAACTTGTATTTGTTAACGTTTAGTACAACTATCTGGAAATTTGGTAATGGTGGGTTTCTCTTCGAGAATTGAGGGTTAGGTTTCCATACGTCAAATGTTATATTTATAGGTGATGATGATGATGATGATGATGATGATATTTCTGGTTGTCTTGTAGTAAACGGCATTAGTTGAATAGACTTAAATATCTGTGAATAGTTCATATATTTGGAGTTTAGGAAATGAAAAGGATGAAATTGGGGATACCACAACTTTTTGAATACTCTGAGTACATCTTTAACAAATTTTAATCCTAAAAATACTCCCCATAATGAATTTATAAATGATTTTCTCTTCGGTATCTGTACTGGCTCAAGCTCAAAATCATGGTCCATAACGATATAGCCATGTCTTTTCAAATGTGAATAAACATGATACTGATCAACCTGATCATCTTGATCAAATCCCAAAGAATAAACTGCATTCAAATCCATGCTGACATCTTTTCCATAAAACCAAGGCTCTATTGTTCCTCTCTCACTTAAGTAGACAAATTCGTTTAAATTCAACCAACAGTTATTTTCAGAATCCACTTTCCCACAAGTCTGTAAGAAAGATCCCTTAGGTTTCTCAATTAATCCTTTTTTCAACTCTGGAATCCAATAACATTTAATATTCTGCTTAATTATATGGCCCCTCACACAATCCAGCGCATTAAACATAGAGTTTTGGGACTCTTGAAGTTGAGAGAGCTGAACAGACGTCCCATCTGGCTCATAATCCTTCTCTCCCCTCTTAGGTAGAGAAGAGGCAGACATTTTTGATAAATTTTTCCAATCTTGAACCTCATCGTCTAATTCGGTCTCTATTATTTGAGTGTCTTCTTCATCCATTATCCAAAATTTAAATTAATACAAATAATCTATATGAGTGGTTTATTCACAAATATCAATGAATCAAAGTATTAAAACGGTTATATACTATGCTTCTCTGTCAAATCCTTGATGCGATGAGCTTTATAACTTTTTTTTTTTTGGCTTTTATTGGAAAATTTGACTTGAAAAACAAACCAAAACAAAACAAACCAAACCAAAACAAGCACAACCTTCAAAAAAAAAAAGGACAATCAATCACTACTGAAAATGAGTTCACCAAGCCTGGGTATGTATCCATGGTGACTTCTGCAGTAATTTCACCAGCTAACTTCTTTTTTCACGTAGGCTGGGAACGCTTGAATGATGTTTACTACAGAAATAGAGAGCTTTATCAAACTTCAATATCTGTCAATTCCCATCAAATTCTGGCAATTTGTCCTTTCACGAAAACTGTTGCTGTCTACAAAGATCAGGAGATCTCTATATATGCTGGAAATGGAGAATTTA
This sequence comes from Wickerhamomyces bisporus, assembly GCA_024271855.1. Classification (NCBI taxonomy): domain Eukaryota; kingdom Fungi; phylum Ascomycota; class Saccharomycetes; order Phaffomycetales; family Wickerhamomycetaceae; genus Wickerhamomyces; species Wickerhamomyces bisporus. The sequence continues at coordinate 173,218 of JANBXE010000002.1, forward strand.
TTAATTCAATCAATTGGAATCATCACATTAATGGTAAAATCATCGGTTTGGAATGGACTTCACAGGAGAATTTGGTGGTGTTCATTGGCAATGGTGTTATCAGAGTCTATTTCGACTTTGAAGGGGATTTCAGCGAGTATAATATTGGATATGAAGCTGCTCTTGTGGGAATTAAGGCTGTCAAAGTGTTTGAAGAGGTTATATTGGTGATATTGAATGATTTTAAAATTGTTTACGTTGATTTGATGGATGAAGTTATTATCCCAAAATTATACAGAGATTTACAGAAAGATCTTGGAGAAAATTTAAACTTCAATGACTGGGATGTTCTAAGGTCGAATGATCACTCTAAATTCAACCTACTGATAAGTGTAAACTCTTTAATCTATCAAGTCTTCAAATACGGGAAATTGCAACAGAAATCGGTTGACGGTCCATTCAATAAGATCCAAATTTCACCAAACAATGAATTCATTATGATATATAAATCTGCTTCATCCAAAATATTTGTTCTTACCTCATCCTTCAATAAAATCTTGTTTGAATTTACAATTCCTTTAAATCCAACGCAAATAAACTGGTGTGGTTCAGATGCTGTTGTCATTAATTATAAAGATTCTTTAAAACTTATAGCACCTGGTGGATTTATTGATTTCTTCATTACTAATGAAATTATCACAACAAAAACAGAGATTGATGGATTAACAATATTAACAGACGCATCATTGGAATTTTTAAGTAAAATAGATCCATCTACAATTGACTGTTTTAAAATTGGCTCAACAACCAACCCTTCCATTCTAATTGATTCAATAGACAAATTGAATAAACACTCACCAAAAGCAAACGAAAACTTGAAGATCATTGGATCTTTAGAAAACTTATCAAATGCAGTCAAAGTTTGTTTGAAAGCCTCATTGGAAGAATTTGATTCTTATTGGCAAAAGAAATTACTAAAAGCATGTTCATTTGGTAAAAGTGATGTTGAGCTAAAAAGCAATGGTTATTCAGGTTTGGCTTCTGAGTTCATCGAAGTTTGTGATACACTGAGAATCTTAAACAATGTTAGAAATAATGGAATTTTCTTAACAATTACCGAATATAATGAATTAGGGATTGAAAAAATCATACAGCTGTTGATTAAAAGACAAAAATTCCTTGAAAGTTTCCAAATTGCTGATTTTTTGAAATTACCTATCGACCTAATTTTCATTTCGTGGGCATGTTGTAAAATCAAATATAATCCAAATTTAAATGATGAAGAATTATCACAAAAAATAATCACAAAATTTCAATCAATTCAAAACAATTCATACATTTCATTTGAAAGAATTGCGAACGTTGCTTTTGAAGAAGGAAGATTAAATTTATCTAAGATTTTAATCAATTTTGAAAGTCTATTTTCAAAACAAATTCCAATGTTATTGAAGATGGAAGAGCCTGAATTAGCATTACAGAAGTCTATTGAGTCGCAAGATATCGATCTCATATTACACACGTTATTAAATTTGAAACAAACTTTATCACTGCCTAGTTTTTTCAAAATATTGAACAACTCCAAAATTGCATCAAACTGTTTTGAATATTTTTACAAAGATGATAAAATTATATACGACTATTACAATCAAGCGGATAGATTGCTAGACATCTCAAATCTGGATTTGCACGAGACTTTTAAAGTTTCATCATCATCGAATATTGAAGATTCTATGTCCCGAGAAGTCAAAGTTTTGACAGAAGCTGTTGACGTTTATTCATTAGTCTTAAAATCATCAAATGAACTTAAACAATTAGAACAACAGTTGAAACTAACACAATATCAAAACACTCTGACCACAGAATTCAACATTGACTTTTTAAATCTTTCTAAAATACAAACGTTGGAGAAATTGATACTTTTGAATCAAACCTCGAGAATCCACAATTTCTTGAAAGAATTTAAAATCTCAGAAAAAAAATTCCAATATACTAAACTTGAGCATTTAATGAAGAATTCTAAATTTGATGATTTATATGAATGGATAAATGAAAAGAAACCAAGCATTGGTTATGAACCTATTATTAAAAGACTTATACAAGCCGATCAAACTAAACTAGCGTTGAAAGTTTTGACAAAAGCACAATTTGGATATGATCTAAAATTGAGATATTTAATAAAATTGAAAGATTGGAAAAATGTCATTGATCAATGTGTTAGTAAAAGAGATATTGAAAAATTGAAAGAGTTAGAGAACGTCGTTGTGGAAGAAAGATACAAGAACCTTATAAAAGAAAACATTGTCAAACTAGAAGGTTCTACAGCTAATAGTTTAAGTGTTTTTGGAAGACTATAATTAACAGGTTTAAATAAATATAATTGGGTAAAAGATTAGTAATTGATTGACTAATTCATGACGAATAAATAAACATGAATCAGCATTCCGCTTAATGATCTTCACTTCTGTATCACGTTAACTATTTGTGAACTTAATACAGTTTTTAGTAGATTTCATAACCACAAATAAAATTCATCATCAAAACGTTAGGTATTAAAACAGAACTAAATATATGCATAAAATGAGGGTTTATAATTACCGTCTCCAGTAACTATCATCGCTTGCAGACGAAACATTGCCTTCTTCCACGGTTGTTTCAACTTGTAACGTGGTATCATTTAAATCTTCCTTAGTAAGTTCATGATCTGGGTTGGTAACTCTTAAGTATTTGCTTCCAGGCTTGATATCTGGTAACGAGCCATTGCTCATTCTTTTGTTTGCATCCTCATCACTTCCGCTCTCATAATAAGGAATAGCAGGCTGCTGGAACCCGTAGAATCCTGGGAAATCATCATTGTGAATAGGTGGTGTTGTCGATGAATTATTGGATTTTTCATTAACAGAGCTGTTTGATCCATATCCATCCCCTTCTTCATCATCGTTTAAACGGTGTGAAGTCATAAAGCAACAACAGAATAAAACTGCAGCTAACAACAATAAGAATCCAAATATTGATCCAATTGCAATTCCCGCAATGGCACCTTTAGACAATGATGAATGTTTTGAAACAGCTGCTGTGGAAGAAGATGGAGCAGAAGCATGAGTTGTAGTAGCAGCAATCGTTTGTGTGATGGTGGCTACTTTATTAGAAACTGATATTATGCTCGTCATGATTTGGACTGAGGTAATAGTTGCTGGCTTTGATGATGAGACTGTGGTCTCTGATGAGGATGTTTTTGGTGACGGTGATGATGAAGATGTAATTATTGAGGATGATGATGAAGATGCAGGTGAAGACGATGATGATATTGACGTAATTCTTGATGAGGATGATATGGAAGATGTTGTTGGTGTTATAGAAGAGGAAGATTGTGTTGTGGATAAGCTCGATATTATTGTTGAAGATGAAACGATAGAAGTTGTAGATGAAGAGCCAGTTGTACTAGAGCTTGTTGTTGAGCTTGTCGTCGAGCTTATTGTCAAGCTTGTTGTCGAACTTGTCGAACTTGTCGAACTTGTTGAACTTGTCGAACTTGTTGTCGAACTTGTTGTCGAACTTGTTGTCGAACTTGAAGTTATTGGAGTAGTAGATGATGAGCTGGAACTCAACGAAGTGGTTGAGGAGGTTGTACTTGAGCTCAAGCTTGAGCTTGAGACTTCATTGACCTCATCAGTATCCTCTTTCCCATTAGTGTAAACACTGATATAGTCTTCACCACCGCAAATCTCATAAGAATAACCATTACATGACTTATCACAATTTGAGCTGCTAACAGATTCTATGTTAGAAGGCAGTGAGTTACCACAGTAGCAAGTAGAACCGTCTAAAGTAGCAGCAACTGAATAACCATCACACAAAGACTCGCAATATGAGTTTGTCTGGTAAATATAATCACCTTTTGACGATAAAACTGCTTCCAACGACGACAGTGAATAACAACCTTTCGAGGAGAAATGATCTGCACAGCTAATCAACTCCAAAAACAAAGTCAGTACCAGCCATATAGATCTTAACGACATTTTTCCCCAGTCAATCAGCTCAGTTCAAGGAGGAATGCAAGTAAAATAAGTCTGAAACTTTCGATTTTTATTTGGGTTGTTTTGAATTTTCTTTGAAGGTTTTTTTCTGTTTCGGTGAAATTCTTTTGATGAGTTTTTGCAGATGCGTACAGATTTTTGAAATTCTCAATCAGTTTTTGAGTTCTATTTCTAAATATTTGACAGATGTTATTTCTGGTTATTGAATTATAAGATTTTGTTGTTTTTTCTGTTTCTTCGTTAATGAAGTTTAGCCAAAAAATGAGTGTTTTAACAGAAAAACCTCGGTACTTATGTCTATTCGGTGCATAAACAAAAACAACACTAAAGCATAAAGTCCAGTTTGATTGCACTAAAGCAAAAACGAAGCAATGTTTAACGAAATTTAAGCGCTTATGTTTTACAAAACACAATGCTCAATCGGTTATTCTTATGTTTCTATTGAGAACAACTTTATTGCTATTTTTCTTTTACTGTTTCTCGTATTGTTTTGATCGTTGGAATCGATAATTGTTCCCTTGCGCTTCACTTGCGTCAATGAGACATTTTCATCATTCAAATAGCAAATTTGGAAATTGTTCAAGCATATTCAAAAAGGAGGAGTCAAGTAATACAATAGTTTTGTGATAACTGATCTAAGACTTACCGAAAAAGATTCATACACAGATTGAGCAGACTAAGAATACATCTTACATTTTTATATCATTATTATATAAATAATAATAAAATGATTATATATCAGCTTGTATGGCGCAGTGGTAGCGCAGCAGATTGCAAATCTGTTGGTCCTTAGTTCGATCCTGAGTGCAAGCTGTCTTTTTTTATTAATTTTTTTAATATTGTTTCCTTTTTTTTTCACTTCACTTGGGATACATAATTGCAATGGAATAATTGTCTGTAATATTTGTAACCAACCAACCATAACTGTAAACGCTCATTCTACTCTCAACATTGATTATTGTATGAATTTGTTAGTGTTTGTTTTTAGTTTTTTTCTGTTTTTGAGCTTGTTTTTTGACACGAAAAAACAGAAAAAAACTTATCAAAAACAATCAAATTCTGACACTTTAAGCAATAGAAATAAGCTTTAACTTTCAAAAGATCTGGTTTGAAAATGGTGTGGCCTTTTAATTCAAAGAAAGAAACGGAAGAAACTGCGTCTCAGCAGACAACTCCAACAAGATCTTCTGAACGTAAACTTCCTTCCCAACAGACATTATTATTAGAAGACACAGAACCTCGTTTTAATAATGGCCCAACTCCTTCAGGTCTGCCAATAAAGGATGCTGTCTCTTCTATTTCGGTGGAATCATTCAAATTTTCAAGCTTGGTTAAGATGCCTTGTTTTAGGGAGGCTGGTTTAACAGGTCTATCAGCTTTAGGTGTGTTAAGTACAATCATTTTCATAACTCAAAAATCACCAAAAAAGGCTGCTAATTGGGGTATTGGTGGTTTGTTGTTGGGTAGTACTATTAGTTGGGAACAGTGTAGAAGCAAAAGAAGAAAAGAGTTGGAATTTGCCTCAAAAGCCAAAGAAGCAGTTGCTTCAAAAGAAAAACCTATGATGAACAAATCTAGTGAAAGCTTACCTAACGACGTTCTTGATAATAGAACTGAGGTTAAAAGTTGGTGGAAAAGAAGTTGAATCGATTTGTATTTATTTGAGTTACATGGTTTTGTGAGAGGGGTTATAGAGCTTTTGAGAGCACCTGTAAATATTTGTTAATGCTGATGACTATTAGACTAATTATAATTTCAGATTGTCGTCTTTAAGTGATGCAATTTTTCTTCTTCTTCGTAGCATCATTTGATTGGGCGTTTATTTATTCCTTGCCCATCAGTAATATTGATTGGCCAGTGGAAACTGAGCATCATTTAGAAACAAGCCAAATAATACATTGTATGAGATTGTTGCTTATATACACATTAACCCATATACATTTTATTTAATCAGCCTTTAAAAATTCAGCTATGCAATGTTACTTGCTGATTTCAAACATGATTGATATTATGAGACAGGAGTTGCTATTATTGATCTTTAACATAAGTGGTTAGCTTTGACTTGTGTAGTTATTTTAACGCTAATTCACTAAACTTTTCATAATTTAATAATCAGTGTTTTGTTATACCTCATTTGTGAAGTGAAAAGAAAAAGTATAACATTACAGTGGTAATCTCTCAACCATCAACAAATCAGAAGGCGTTGCTCTAAAATACTATAAAACTATTGTGATAAATAGTCTCAAAAAAATCCCAAAAAGGTCTAGAATTTGGATCTTTGAGACTATCTCTATAGTCTATTTTTACAATAGACTAAGACTAGTCTAGTTGTAGAGGAGCAGAAAAGCTTATTATTAATATTAGTAATAATTCTCTCTTTATTTAACCGGCTTATCATCCACTTCTTTGTCTGATGTTTCTCTAATTATATATATATATATATATATATCATTCAATGGTCACACGGTTACTACTCATATCATTGATAGTATTCTTCATCACATTGCTATACTCAAAACTTTTTACTAAAAATATGCCATCAATCGTCACGGCTACCGAAAACTTGTCCATTTTCAATGCGTCTATCCCTAAAACGCCAGTATACTTCTTCAGTCATGGCGGACCCACTTTCATGTACGAGTCCGATGAGTTTCCTTCTGATATCAAAGCATATAGAACAATCAAAAGCTTAGGTAAAGATATCAAGAATAAGCTGAAACCAAATTTCATTCTCGTTGTGAGTGCCCATTGGGAATCAAACTATGAAAACACCATCGAGGTTGCCATTCCAAAAGTCTTCAGTCCTAAAGATGTACTTGATCCCTTAGAAAATGAGTTGATATATGATTTCTATGGGTTTCCTGATCATATGTATAAAGAGAAGTTTCGTACAAAAAACAATCTAGAACTGGCTGCACATATCAAAAACACTTTGATTTCAAATGGTCTAAACTCGAAACTGACACAAAGAGGCATTGACCATGGTGTTTGGGTCCCTTTTAAAGTTTCATTCTCCACAAACAAGGATCATCCCAACGATCTCTGGGATTTAGATATTCCACTGATTCAAATCTCACTAAATAGTTCAAATGATTTCAAGATCCATAAAAAGTTAGGAGAAATATTGAGCACTTATAGAAGCTTAGGCGGATTGGTCATATGCTCAGGTATGAGCGTTCATAATTTACGTGATTTAGGATATTCTTTTCAAACTGGTAAAACATTGCCATATACTCCAAAGTTTAACCAATTATTAACAGATATCGTTACCAAAAATGTAAGTGACAAGAGATTCAACTTATTAGAGAGCCTGATGAAAGACCACAGAGAGTTACTTTTTAAAGCACATCCAACTTTGGAGCATTTTATGCCTATGGTTGTTGCCAGTGGGCTGGCATGGAATGAGAAAGGTAAAGAATTACATAATAGCAATAAGGGTTCCTTAGGCTGGGGAATCTATGAGTTTGGTGATAGTATCATTAATTCATAAATGAATAAATACATGTATATATAGATAAGTTAATAAATAAGTGAATAAATAAGTGAATAAATAATGAATGAATAGGAATTACAAACCCAAACCCAACAAGCTTTTCAATTCAAATTCAATCTCTTTCTCAGACAATCCAGCCAGCTCTTTCTTAATCTCACGACCTTTCTCATATCTGACAAAAACAAGTGGGTTATTAATGAAGGATGCCTCTCTAATTAGGATAGGTAAAGTGGGATTATGTCTGTTTAAAATAGGATATGATTTAACCAAAAATGATCTTAAAGTAAATAAAAACGTTAGCTCAATCTAACTATTCCGTAAAAAAGGCCAGACACTTACTTCAAACTAGAGGACGATTCTAGGGATTGAGACAAATGGAATCTAATCTCTTTTATAGACTGCGGAATGATGTATTTAGACATTCTTTAATTAGTTTTTTTTTCCCCGTTGCTTTAAAAGTGAATAAGATAATAAAACTCCTTAAAATAAAACAGTCGTAGAGATTTCTCTTATGTAACTTTGATTATATAATCATTACATAATGTTAGATTATTTATTATAAAGCTTTTAACTGTCTATTAAAATAAGCACTATCATCTCCATTCGTTGTGTCCTTCAAATGAGAGTGATTTCGCTTTGCCATTGCCGTCTATCTCTTCTATGTTTTCGCCATTGTCATTGTCATCATTATCATCATCACTTTTGTTGTCTAATCTGCTAGCGCTCCCAGGAAGTGGCAAAGAAAATGAGTTATCATCTTCTATCTGTAATGTTGATATCAGATTCGGGGTTGTATCTCCTTCGCTCTCTTTTTCAGCTTCATCCTCTTGTAGTCGTGTCCTTGATTGTAGTTCTTCCCCAGATATTATTGATTCTTTATCGCTGCTTTTCTTTATTGATGATTTGATTGATGATCTGCTAGAGGATTTAGGTGATAATTGAATTGGCGTACTAGTATCATTAATATATTCTTGACTCGAGTTTTGTATTGATTGTTGGTGGCTCGATTTTGGAATAGCGACAGCATCAGATAACTTCAATGAATTATCATCAACTTCTCTTCCAAAACTCTCACTCGTTGATACTTCTCCATTTCTCAGTGCTGAAAATGGCGATGGTATCTCTTGTTTTTTCCCTATTGTATGGTCTTCAATTGTTTCATTGTCATCTTGATCTTCTTCATCTTCTTCTTCGTCTTCATCCTCTCCCTCAAAGTTAAAAGGATCAGAGCATTGTGCAATCAATTCATCCAACCCACCTCCTGACCAACCCTTCTTAGCTATATTCTCATAAATTTCAACTTGGGCTCTGATTATTGTACCAAGCTGATTCAAGATCTTCTTGTTTGAATTTTCAACCAATTCGAAGGAGTCTTGATAATATTCTTGTTTCAGATGTTCAATCGAATCTAGCTGTGAAGTTAATTGCAATAATTTTGATCTGTAGGTATTCAAGTTTTTGGTTTTTGATTTGGAAATTTTTAAATTCTCTGATTCCCTAAGTTTCAATTCCTTCAACAGTTTTTTGAATCTTAATTTGAAATTCTCATCGTTTGAGCTTATTTTCAAGTTGAAATTGTTGATTTCTTTATTTATCGGAATTTCAAAAAACTGTTTTATACTCTGATTCAAGATTTCTTGGTGATTTGAAATTAGATAAAAGAATCCACTGACGTTTAGCAAATCCTCATTTATATTCTCAGCACCTTTCAATTTTGTTAACTTTTCCAGTGCATTCCCAAAATTAGCAGACGTTTCAGCGACTTTACCTAAAGATTTTCTATATTCTTCACATGTTCCCAGTATTTCATTGTAAATTGTGCTTGTCTTTTGAATATCATTTTTAGTGAGAATTGACTGTAAAGAAGTCGTAGTTGAGCTCGTGTTGAGCGTGTTTGAAATAGATGGCTGCCTTGAGTGTGCTGATTCTGGAATTGAAGGAGAAACACCGCTCAGATAAGGATAGAACTCTGTTAGATGGGTTGCCTTCGAGTAACGAGTTGGAGAAGTGGATCTTGACGGATTCATTATGATGACATGCAATAAATATCACTTTTTAAAACAGAAAAAAAGTGGCAGAGACAATAGAATATTAATATCAGCAGTTAAGGGGTAGTTCTCACCAAAATATGAATGTAGTTTCTTTGAAATGCTCTTATCAAACTATTAAAGATTGATAAAATTCTCCTGTTTTGTTTACATTTTTCTTTTCCCACTAAAATGAAACTTACGTAATCAAAAAATGAAAAAGGAAAAATTTTCGAGATTTTCAACATTTCAGCCATTGAGAAAACGAATAAAACTTGTCAAAGCTAGTTGATTTTGTTAAGTAGTGGTATATTAAGGTTGTTTCATAATGTTCAGCATATCAAGTTTGTTTAGATCCCGTTTTTCCCATCAAATTTCAAGCAGTTTGAGAGAATATTCAACAACCGTTCAATATCTCAAACGTCCAGATTCAAGAAAGACATACTTGATAAATAGATACAAATACATTACTGCTAATAGTGAGATTATCTTGTTCTGTCATCACAATAACTTGTTGAAGAATGAATTAAACACTGTCAGAAATGAAATTAAAGCAATTGGTGGGGACTTGACAATCTTAAGAAATAGTTTGTTCAAATCATTTTTAAGAAATGAACATGAAGAAGAGCCAGCAAGTTTTCAAGCCCACATGAACAACAGAAGAAAGAAAGTTGAATTTAACCAATTACTGAGTGGTCCAACCTGTATCATAACCTTCAAACAAACAAACCCTGAACAAGTTAAGAAACTAATCAGATTACTGAAAACAAATGATAAAATGTTCCTAATCGGTGCAAGAATTGAAGATAAACTATTTGATCTTATTAAACTAGATAAATTCAAAGAACTAGCAACTAAAGAACAGTTACAAAGTGAATTGGTTGGTCTCTTGACACTAGGTTCTGGTTTATCTTTAGTTCAAACATTGGAAGCGGCTTCCAAAACCTTATATTTGACTCTAGATACCCACAAGAAAAATGTTTCCGGTGAACTTGAAGAACAATAATGCATATAGAAACATCACTTTGTACATAAAGATATGAATACTATGAAGTAATCATTTTAAAATAGAACAGACACATTATTGTATTCCATGAGCTCCGCGTTAGTATCACGTGATGTGGTCGGAATTTGAAATTTAACAGCGCTGAAATTTCCTTTTAAAAAAATCAACAAATTAAATGTAAAAAGGTCTCTGAATTTAGTGCGTTCAATTGTTGAGATCCCATTAAAAGAACTGACCTGGAGTCGAATTGGGCATTTTATTTGAAGCTCACAGTTCCAATTACCTATAGATCTAGATATTCATCGCGAAAAACAAAAGTCAAAAATTTAATACGAGAGAACATAATAAAATATTAATAATGGGTAATATATTTAGTGGAATATTCGGTAAATTATGGGGATTAAATAAAGAGATCAGAATATTGATTTTGGGTCTAGATGGTGCTGGTAAAACCACCATTCTATACAGACTTCAGGTATGTTTTTATCTTTTTTTTTGTCTTTTTTTTTTGTGTCGTCCAGAGATCATGTTTTATTAACTCCTGATTAGATTGGAGAAGTTATCAATACAAAACCCACAATTGGTTTCAACGTTGAAACTTTGACTTATAAAAACCTGAAATTAAATGTGTGGGATCTTGGTGGCCAGACTTCTATCAGACCGTATTGGAGGTGTTATTATTCAAACACAAGTGCAATCATTTTCGTTGTTGATTCTACAGATAAAGAAAGAATTGAAATCGCTAAAAAGGAATTACATGCTATGTTGAGTGAAGAAGAGTTGAGTGAGTCAGCTTTATTAGTGTTTGCCAATAAACAGGACCAAATCGGTGCATTAACTGCAAGTGAAGTGTCAAAAGCTTTGAATTTGGTTGAACTGAAAGATAGAAGTTGGAGTATCGTTGCCAGTAGTGCTATAAAAGGTGAAGGGTTGACTGAAGGTTTGGACTGGTTAATCGATGTTATAAAAGACGAACAGTTATGAGTAGCATCGCACTAATGAATATTATCGACACATTTATACCTGTAGTACTCCATTATACGGCTTTCCAGTCTATCTTCCTAGATCAAAGCCCATAGTGTATACTATCAAGGTATAAGTTATAATAAATGCGTATTCCGGTAATCTCCCCTCGAATTTATATGAAATAAGCACGTGACTATGCTGACATAATATTTCAGTACTTTCGATTTAGCAAACAAGACACCAAAACCCACCCAAAAGTTTGTTCAAAATCCCTTTAGTTTCTCAAAGGTCACTGCAGGAATGTTCATAAGGGCGTTCAAATTCACTCCAGTGCGGTTTGTCTTTCCCAAACTGACTCAAAGAATTTCATTTAAGGCTTCATCTACAATAGTAGCGACTGGTTTAATAACAGTATATTCTTGTCATCATTTCAAGCAATCATCACCTATCCTGAATGAATTAAAGCCAGATCCAAAGGGAGATACTTATGAAAATGGTCTCTACATATCATCGCAACTAGAAATAGAACAACAGCATGAAGAAGCTCGTCAGAAGAAACTGAGATCGACTCATTTGAGACTGCTATATCGGTTATCTTTCTTGATCAAAGATTATTTGATCGACCCGATCATCACAGTGACAAGGTTTTTTGAACTAACAATAATATTTTTACCTGTATTAATTACATTTCCTTTATCAATTCCTAGATCTACCTCGTTTATCTGGTATAAAGTTTTAAGATTCAGTTTGGAAAATGCGGGTGCAAGTTTTATCAAGTTGGGTCAATGGGCAGCTTCAAGAACTGATTTATTCAGTGCTGAGATGATTCAAGAATTGGGAAATCTCCATTCAAACTCTAAAGAGCATGGGGTCCATTATACCAAGAAAATTCTTGAGAAAAGTTTTGGTATGAAGATGACTGATGTTTTTGAATGGTTCAATGAGACCCCCGTTGGTGTTGGTGCAATCGCCCAAGTATATTTAGGAAAATTAAAGAAAGGTGCATTAGATGGAGATAATAGCGACGGAATCAAGCAAAAAAAGAAATTTTGGGATGTATTGAAGAACGATGATGAAGGATTGGATGAGAAGATTGTAGCCATTAAAGTTATGCATCCAAACGTTGAAGAAACTATATCTAGAGATTTGAAGATAATGACTTTTTTTGCAAATTTAATTGATTTTGTTCCAACTATGGAATGGCTGAGTTTTCCAGATGAAGTTGAAAACTTTAAGATACTGATGAATTTACAATTAGACTTAAGAATCGAAGGGCTAAATCTGAAGAAATTTAGAGAACTTTATAAAGATGATTTCTTCATCAATTTTCCAAGACCTTATTTAAGTAACAGACATGTTTTAATTGAGGAATATATCAATGGTGTATCAATGTCTAAATTTCTAGAATTGAAAAACTCATCAGTTGATAAAGATGTTTCGAAGAAATTGAGTGATAAGTTGATTGACTCATTCTTAAAAATGTTGATATTGAATAATTTTATCCATTCGGATTTACATGCTGGGAATATATTCATAAGATTTATCAAAACAAATGATTTTGAAACGGAGATACTATCAACCAACTCAGAAAGAGATTCAATTTCAAAATTGCTAAAAGAACATTATGATGATAACAAAGTTTTGGGATCATTAATAAAAAAGATATCTCAAGAAGGTTATAGACCAGAAATCTGTTATATTGATGCGGGACTTGTTACGGAATTAAATCAGCGTAATAGAGTTAATTTCATTGCATTGTTCAATAGTCTTGCAGAATTTGACGGTTACAAGGCGGGTGAATTGATGATTGAAAGATCTAAAACCCCAGAAACTGCAATAAATCAAGAAATTTTTGCTCTAAAGACAGAGAGATTGGTTGATACAATCAAACAAAGGACATTCACCCTGGGGACTGTTTCTATTGGGGATTTACTAGAAAAAATGTTGGGGATGGTTAGATACCATCATGTTAGAATGGAAGGAGATTTTATCAGTGTTCTTGTTGCCATTCTATTATTAGAGGGTCTAGGAAGACAGTTAGATCCAGAAATGGACTTATTTGCCAGGTTTGTATCATTCAGTATTCTCGAAGGAATTCCTACTAATTGATATAATAGCTCATTACCTATATTAAGACAAGTTGGAATGAAAGATGGAATATTGATGGAGCTGGATAAATTAGGAATGTTCAAAGTGTGGTTGACGTTAGAAGTAAGACAATTTATTAACCTGAGTGTCAACGAAGTGAGTAAATAACAGTCTTCGAAAAGAGAAACACATACTAACAAACCTTTTCAGATTTACAACCTAGTCAAGAGCGATGAATTGTGCCCTAATTACTAGATTTTTTTTTATATCAAATTAATGAAATTATGAGAAAACCATATTCCATTACATGTAAAAAAATTTGTCACGTGACTGTAGCCTTTCACGTGTAAAAAACGTTTTAAATAGACTCAGAAAAGATAAACGAAAGATGAAATAACAACAAAAAGCATCGGCAGACCTCGCCAAAGATGAAGTTTGGGAAGACCATAACCTCTCACCAAATTCCAGAATGGTCTCCCAACTACATGAACTACAAAGACCTCAAAAAACAGATCAAGTCCATATTAAATTTCCAACAAAATGACAAATCGCTAAACAACACTGATATAAAGCAAGCTCTGGCCACTTTCTTTTTCTCTATCGATAGAAACATTGAAAAAGTAGAGGACTTCTATAACAAGCAGTACCAGGAGTATGACAGACGACTTAAAAAGATATCCACCATCATTAAGTCAAATGACACAGACTCATTAGACAACGAAGAATCAGAAGAGATTTTAAGTGTTTTGATGGAGTTGAGATCCTGTTTTAGAAACTTGAAATGGTTTGCTGAGTTGAATAAGCGTGGGTTCGTCAAGATTCTGAAGAAATTAGACAAAAAAGTTGGTACTAGTCAACAGCTGATGTATCTAAACTCAAGAATATATCCTTTGAGTTTTGCTAATGAGTCAGAGATATTAAACAACTTAACTGTCATTAACGATTACCTGAATCTAATTTCTCCAAAAGTTAAACAACAAACATCTGTTTCTTCGAAACCACAATCAGAATCATCTGTGAAGTTCCTCAAGGCTATTTCAACTGATGATAATGAATCTCTCTTAGCCCAGTTGACTGAAGAATACCGTTCACTTGTTTTAATCCCAATCAAGACTTTAACTACATTGTTAAATAAAGCTGCTCTCATGCAATCAACTAACTGCATAACTACCTTATTAGAAATGCTTCCCACATTATCGGACCCTTCCGATATATCTGGAAGAAACTTTTTCCATCATCATGTTATCACAATGGGGAAACAGGTTTTGAAATTTGAGCAATCTTTATCATCATTACAATTAAGCACATTGCACATTAATCCTGCTTCCCCACCAGATTCAACCCAAAGACTTTTGGGCTCTTTCGGTCCTGATGGTGTCAACTCTAACGATTCACCTTTCTCATTACTGTTCATATTGACAAATCTACCGCCTCATCTAAGACCTGCATTATTACAAAGAGATCATTACAAGAGAACTCCGCTACATTATGCTGCTCAATACGGCTTAAGGGAAATAACAACCATCATAATTGATTTTCTGAAAAGCTGGAACGAATGGAGAAGTGATACCTCAATCGATGATTTAAGCACCTGGGGTGATTCTGATGATTTATCTCCTTTACATCTAGCTGTTCTAGGTAAACACCCTAAAACTGTTGATGTCTTAATATCAAATTCGAACTCAGAATTAAGTTCACCAAAGATCATATTATTAGCCGCGAGGTTGAACTCACCAGCAATTTTGAGCTCCTTATTGAATTGCAAAGGAATTGATATTAATTATTTTGACAATGAACATCATGAGACTGCATTATATATATCATCAAAACTAAACTTTGTGGAAAGTGTTAAATTTTTACTTGAAAACAATGCCGATACTGAGATTGGTGAAAGCTCGTTTGGTTGGACTCCAATATTCATTAGTGCCGTTGAAGGTTATTCTGAGATAGTTGAAATTCTAAAAAGCTATGGTGCCAAATATTCTATTACTGATGATTCTGGTTGGACTCCAATGGAACACTCATGTCTTAGAGGTCATTTGAAAATTGCAGACAGTTTAAAGCCAAATGGTTATGATAGATTGAAAATGGTAACTTCAATTTACAACACTCCGAATTCTTCTTCTTCGTCTATAAATGAGAATTCAATTGATCAAGTCAACAAGAAAAGCTCTAATGATTTATTCAAACATGTTAAACCAAAATCTGCCAAATTTCAAAACTTATCACAACCAGTCAAATCATTTGGTCATAGATATTTGCAAAATGAGTCAATGATAATTATAACTTTGGGTTCAAATGACACAAGAATAACAACTCCTGTCATCAATTTGGATCGTGTTCCAATCTCAAAAGCACATTCAACTAAATTAGACACTGCCCTATCATTAGTTATTTCCACCAAAAATCGTAATAATGAGATTGATGGTATTGAAGATGGGCCTATTGCTATTGATTTGCCATTGGATAATGTTGATCCTATCACTATTAGAACCAAGAATGCTAGACCTGAAGAAGAAGTTGTCTTCTTTGACATTGTTCCAACTTATGGTGGTCAGCATAAACAGGTTTTGGGAAGGGGTGTTGCTCTATTGGAACACGTTTATACCAAGATTGGCTCGAATAGAACAAACTTGAATAAGTCAGTGACTATTCCAATTATTGAAACAGAAACTTTGGATATATTAGGTACGATTTCGTTCGAAGTGTTGATCGTTAAACCATTTTTTCATCCAAATATGAACTTGAATAGAACTGAAACTTATTGGAAATCATTAATCACTACGAGGGTTATTGGTCATAGAGGTTTGGGTAAAAATAACAATACATCCAACTCATTACAATTAGGAGAGAATACAGTTGAGTCGTTTATTGCTGCTGCTTCACTGGGTGCTTCATATGTTGAATTTGATGTTCAGTTAACCAAAGACTCAGAGCCTGTTGTTTATCATGATTTCCTCGTTGCTGAATCAGGCGTTGATATCCCGATGCATGAGCTAACACTGGAACAATTCCTGCATATGAATAATGAAGACGGTCACAACGGAACTAAACAGTCAAAAGATGACGATTTTTTGCTGAGACCAAGAAGTTCATCCCATATCAATAGAAACGGTTTAACAAAACCACAATTAGATAGAATGAAATTAACTAAAACTTTCAAATCAAAGGGGTTTAAAGGAAATTCAAGAGGTTCATCGATTGCATCTTCATTTGTGACCTTAAAGGAGTTATTCAAAAAGATTCCAAAAAACGTTGGGTTCAACATTGAATGTAAATATCCGCTGCTATATGAATCACAAGTTGAAGATTTAGGCGAGGTTGCTGTCGACTTGAATCATTGGATAGATACGGTTTTGAAAACAGTTTATGAGAATGCAGATGGTCGTGATGTTATCTTTTCATCATTCAATCCAGAAGCGTGCTTATTATTATCTCTCAAGCAGCCATCTATTCCTATTTTGTTCTTGACTGAATCTGGGACTTCATTAATGCCAGATTTACGTTGTGGATCTTTACAGAGTGCTGTTAGATTCTGTAAGAAATGGAATTTGCTAGGTATTGTATCAGAAGCGGAACCTATTGTCAAATGTCCAAGGTTGGCTCAAGTTGTTAAATCTAGTGGTTTGGTTTGTTTCACTTATGGTGTTTTGAATAATGATCCTGAGAACAGTAAATTACAGATGTTGAGTGGTGTTGATGCAGTTATTGTTGATAATGTGTTAGCTGTTAGAAAGGGTTTAACTAAAGATGCCAAGAAAGATGATGTCGATGAGATAACAGAGGCTTTAACCATTTAGATGTAAATTATTTTTTTTTTCTATTTATTTTTATACGTCAATATTTTATAGAACTGTCCAATTCATTTGTCATGTTTTTATCACAATTACTTGAGACTCCCAACATATATGTAACATCTCTTCAACTAATTAATTCCCACTTGTATACATAGAGGAATCCCAGGTTGATTGAAAAATCTTTTACTATATCATGAAATATCATAATATTTAGTTTTATCGGGTCAATAGTATATATAAAATTGGCAACAGTTTATAAAAACAAAGTATATTTTTTTCCAAGTCTCTATCTGAATTACCTCTATTTGAACTATTGATAACAAAGAGATTGATTATTCATAAACTTAATTTATAGATTCAATTTATACTTAACTTGCGTGTGCCATGTATCAATTTAAACCATTCGATTAAATATCTATAAAATAATATCAATTAAATAGATATTACTTCTAATCCAAAAATTAATCCACGGAATTTACAAACAATCAATTATCTGTTTTAGTTATGAATAATTGATATTAAATCATCTGTATAGGGTTTTTAAACCATGGTATATATAAGGATCATAATTATATAGGTTTCTATTAATAACACAATGCTTAAATTATATAAAATATCTTAAATTTATTAAATTACAGATTTTAGCAAAATATAAATAGGGCGTGTGGCGTAGTTGGTAGCGCGTTCGCTTAGCATGCGAAAGGTCTCCGGTTCGACTCCGGACTCGTCCATTTTATTTTTTTATTTTCATTTTTTTTGTTTTTATCAAGCTTTATTTATTTTTTTTTTAACTATGATTGATTTTGGGAAATTGTGAAATGAATGGCACCACTCGGTTGTTTGATGAGCTACATGGGTATATATATATTATTGTATTATATTCTCGAGACTTTGAAAGGCTAGTACATTTAGGCTTTTAAAGTATAGTGGTGCTACGTTTTTAAAAATTGTATCGTAACAATACACCAAAATTACATTATCTTGCCAAAAAAAAGAAAAGCACAACATGCATTTTCGTTTTAATTTCCCATACAAGTACAATACATCTCTAAATTTGTACTCCTTGTCCTTTTTCCCTCCTTTAATGGTTTTTCCCATACCCAGTCTGGATTCGTCCATGACTTCCTGGTGGCGGGCCATTGAATCCAGGAACAAACCCTCCTCCATTTGGATTCACGTACCTTTGTCCATTATAAGGTGGTGCTCCTCCTCCAATTGGCTGTAGTCTTTGTTGATAAAATTGTGGAGATTGATCTGAATGTATCTGTGGTTGACTCACTTGTGGAGAGAGTTGTAATGGAACAAAAGGTTGAGATACTGGAGCATTAGGATAGTACCCTTGTGATCCTCCAGGTTGTGATATTATTGGAATTGGTTGAAATTGTTGAATAGGTTGTTGATAGACAACACCCCCTTGTGGATGATGAACAGGAGATATAAATCTTTGTTGTAGCCCTGGATAATGTAGTTGTGGCTGTGGGTGATGATGTGGTAATAATGTTGGTTGTGGTTGGAATTTTAGATCTGGAAATAATGATTTGTAAGGTTTATTAAAATCATCGGATTGTGTTGACCAAGTTGGTGGGGTTGTGAAAGGCTTCTCTAAATGAAATTTTTCAATAGATCCTCCGCGTTTTTCGAATTCATTTAAGCAACCTTTAAAGAAATTGTAATTATCACTTAAAGTTCTTGGTTTATCAGCATTTGGCAATTTTGAAGGAGGAAAGAACGAATTCGGAGAAATAACATAATTTGATCTTTTATATTTTGTTTGTGATATTCTTGGAGAATTTTTCGTAAAAGCAGGGGTAGAAACGTTTGAAAGTGGTGAGCCAATCGAGGAAGCTGGTGTAAAACTAGCAGCTTTTGGATTCAATTTCAAAGCAGTCTTTGGTACCGCTGAAACTTCTGAGGGTTTCAAGCTAGCATTTTCTTTTACTGGTGATTTCAAATTAGTTGATATTTTAGCAGAAGATTTAGTAGTAGTAGCATTAGTGGTATTGGATACTGCAGAAGAAGCAACTGAGGCATTTGTAGTTGCCGATGTCAAAGTAACTGGCGGTGGAGAAGTATTTTTTTTATTGACATCTTCATATTTCTTGATGATTTCTTCTTGTTTTTGTTTATCTTTGGTGATTATTGGTAGCAAATCAGGCGGGAACTGTCTAGGAATTTTGAAATTTTGTGAAAATTCCTTCAAAGAGTTTAATTCATCACGAGAATTAATGCTTTTTAAGTGTTTCTTATCATCTCGATTATTAACTGGTTTTGGAGGGAGTGATGGTTTTGCAGGAATCGTGCTTGGAGTTGAAACTTTAGAAGTTGAACTATTTGTGGTGGTATTTGGAGTTGATTTAACGGTAGACGATATATAGGCTGCTTTAGTCGAGCCTTCTGAGTTTGTGATTCCAGAAGGTTTAGAGATTGATGGTGTTGGAGGTATAGATTCAGGAATAGCTTTTTCAGATGATTTTTCAGATGATTTTTCAGATGATTTTTCAGATGATTTTTCAGATGATTTTTCAGATGATTTTTCAGATGATTTTTCAGCATGAGGTTTTGGTGAAGCAGATGGGATATGAGTTGCAGAAATGATTGAATCATCGATATTTTGAATTCTTGATCTTTGACTTGGTGGGACATATTTTGTACCTTTCTTGTCCTCTTTGAAAACAAAATCTTTCTTTTCTTTGTTAATCAAGGATGCAAACAATGCATCACCTTTCAATGTGGAAGTTTTAACCGATCTATCGACACCCGAGTATTTATCTTCTTCGTCAATACCACTATCATCAAATTTCAAACCTCTTTCTTCAGCCAAGTGAATATTACCATTAAAGGATTGTTTTTCAATTTCAGCTGCCAATTTAGTAGCCTTTTCCAATCTTTTTTGATAATTTGGATCGTCTTTGTTGATTTTTGTAGTATACAAATTCTCATCAAATTGTGATTTAACTCCAAATTTTTCTTCATTAACTTGAAATTGATCCCAATTTGATCCACCGCCAGTTTCCAGATCCTCTAAAGCCAATGATCCAACGTTCCCGGTATCTTCAGGAACCCATTTTTCAATCTCTTGACGACGTTGTTGTTGAGATGAATCATTTGATATATCAACATCAGTTTTGAACCCACTGGTAGTCGCATTCGATTTTGGCAAAACAACGTTAAAAAGGTCAACATCCTGGATCTCAAAATCAATCAAGTCATCATAATTAACACTTGTAATTCTCGATTCAGAATCAATGTTTATGAATAATTGTAAAGTTTTAGGATCAATATTTTCCAAATTACCAGTGATAATCGACCCAGAATTAGTCAATGCCTTAACTCGAGCACCCACGGAGTTAAATATCAAGAAGAGCAATCTGTCTTGTGAATTGTTTTGAAACTCTTCACTCTGGAAAATCTCTGGGCTGACACTATTGCTACTGTTCTGTAATCGATTCAAATTCTTTTGGTTTGAATGTTGTTGATTTGATCTCTTTTGATCAGCTTGATTCTGACGTTGTTGAGGTTGTTTAGTAGTCATTATTCAGAACGGAAATGAACGATCACAACTAAATCAAGTATTTTTTTTTTTTTTATCTAGGAATTGAAAACAAGAGCGAATTTTGATATCAAAATGTAAATGAGAAATCAACAATCAACCAATTGTTCCAAAAATGAACAAAGACCTAGAATAAGCAAAAAAACCACCAATTTTTAATGAATCCAAACCAAACAAGAGTAAATACCAAAAAAAGAAGAGCAATTGAGTGACTTCTTTTTCGTAAGAGATTTTAGCTGATTGTTCTTTCTCTTTCTCCTTTTCCTTTTGTTTGTTTTTTTGTGAATTTATTTTTTGGTGTTTTTCGAAAAAGCTCGAAAATATCTCATAATAGAAAAATCGCGAAATCGAAAAAAAAAAAAAAACATAAAAAGGCGGGTAATAATTTAATACGTGTTTATTTTCTAATTAGGAAATTATGTTGATTGTGAATTTAATTTTAGTTTATACTAATCTTTTCTTTAATATTGGTTATTTCAATAATTTAAAGAAGATCATTCAATTCGTCGAGTTTATGAGACCACTTTGTTATTCCGCCAATAGAAGATTTCAGTACGTCCAAGTTCTCATTGATCTCCCTCAACAGGTCGTTTAGTTCTTGTTGATGATCATCATTTTGTTGAGATGTAGAGGATTCCTCAATTGACTTTAGGTCAATAGTTTTCACATTATGTAGCATCGTGTCCCTATATGATTTAACTGATATGTCCTCAAAGCTATCTAGTTTCTTCAATTCTCTGTTGTATGAATTTTCAAAATTTTTGATTGATTTCTTCAATTCATTATTTTCAAATTTCTCCTCCTTGATAGTTTTCTTCAAATTTTCAACCAATTTCAACTCATTTGAATAAAGGTTTTTTAAAAAAGCAGATTTTTTCAGTTGATACCCATGATTGAAGTCATTTATATCCAAAACTGTCGGAAGTTTGAATTCTCCAGAGGTTAACCTTCTTAAAAAGCTTCTTATGAAATAGTCAATCTCACGGTTTATTGTTTGTAGTTTTTTATTGTTTTTGGTCGAGCTGTCTGCGTCTATTAGGTTTAGTGATTTAGTTTTGTTCATGTTGAGGATTGATTCGATTGTTTTGATGATTTCAGGTGAAGGGTTATCCCATTGCTGGATTTTCTGAGTTGCATTGTATTTCTTGGCGATCTTGTGGATTCTGTTCTCATCCATTTTCTATAAGCAATATTGAATCTTGACTGATAAAGAGGTGTTCGGGGTTAGGTTTAAATTCTGTTGCTATTGCTATTGCTATTGTTGTTGTTGTTGTTGTTGTTGTTGTTGTTGTTGTTGTTGTAAATTTTGATTTACTCTACGCGTTAGTACTTTATTATTGTTTTACTTCCGAGGGTAAAATTATCAGCACGTGATAATGAAATTTACCGGATCTTATGTTATCATTTTAGCTGTATAAATTTAAGGGTTTTTTTCCAGTATAATTTACAAATATAGCCAGACCAGATTGGGATGGTATTATATAAATGGATATGCATGGAGAGGGTTATACGTATTTGTTGCTTTCTCCCGCACGGATGCGTATATCGCCTTAGAAGTAAACAACTTTTCTCAATTTCGTACTTTGTCTACCTCTATCGTACTAGAGATTTATGGCTTTTATAAATTTGACCACATTATTCACGAGTTTTAATTAGATTGCGTGTTGTAGTAGCTAATGGTTAGTTATTAATACCAAAAGTGGTTAGTAAATAGCGAATCTTGTTGATGATAGATGGGTGACAGATAGTAATAAGCATTATCAAACAGACCAAATATCAAATTTGGTCTGTTTGTATTCCCCATTGATTAAAAAAAAAAAAAAAAGAACACTTTCGTTTCTTGATAGCACGAGCTAATTGTATTATTTGGTTGGATGACTGTCGATGGAAAAATTACGATTCTAGATTAAGCAGCTATTCTTATTGTTGTTGTTTTTTATTAGTTACGACTCGAACATCTTTCAAACATCCGCGGCCTACTTCTTTCTATGTTTCAACATATTTCATGTTTGTGAGGACAAATCGAAATAATTGGCATGGGGTTGCGGGAGCGCTACCGTTCTTTTCCTCTACTGTATAAACGAGGCGTGGAGATGTAAAGGTTTTTAAGTACGAACCTCATAGATATACTAGATTGAATCGACAATGCACCTGATAATACTTTCGAGGATCAAAGCAATTCAAGATACGTCATAGCATATAACTTGTTGGTTGTTTCACCAATCAATAATCACAAATTACCTAATAACCCAATTACCCGATAATAGCTACTTGTAAAATTCTACAGTAACCCCCCTATCACTATCCCTATCCCTATCCCTAAGTATCTACTCACTCATAAGGGCAAGTACGAAGCAACCATAGCTATCCCCAAACCATCAGAAGTCTAAATTTATGCCATGATTGAGATGAGGCTGTCATTTGTTTGCAATACCGATTAATGAAAAGATCATGGGAGGGACAAAATAATTTAGTAAGTGCATTCGCTAATGATAGTCATGTAGAATTTCCGTAAACCTAAACATGTGTCGAGGACTCAATTATCTATTGCTTTGATTCTTTTATCGTTTCCATTTTCGCTTTTATTCCTATTCTTGTTCCCATTTGATTAGAGAGCTTCGTTTAACCAAATTTCTACCAATGGCCAATGAGGAATAAATCTCGATACAGTCTTGTGAGTCTTGGACACCTTAATTGCTTCTGCAGCCATAATTGGGTAATTGTTAACCACACCTTGCGTCTAGACTCGTATCTAAATTAGTTTAGTATAAAGTGCTAGACAACTGAGATAGAGAGAAAGAGAGAGAAAGAGAGAGAGAGAGAGAGTGTGTGTGTGTGTGTGTGATTGAGAGTGTTTAAAGTGCGGATATCGGAACGAATAGCAAAAGCTGAGATGCAAACAAGCCCTAGAAGATCTATCGATCGATCTATCTTTGATCGACTGCAAGTTCAAAGGTGATTTTCTATTCAAAAAAAAAAAAAAAAAAAAAAAAAAAAAGAACTTGAATAGAGAATACTGGGGAGGAGGGTGTAAATAGCTTAAAGAATTGGTATTGCCGAACGTAAGCCTCATTACGATATTGTTCTATTTTTGGTATAGTTCTATTTTAGAAACAAAACAAAACATAAAAAAAACCACACATATACACATAAGCCACATAAAACTTAAATTAAACACAAAAAGGTCTTTAAACTTGATGAGTGAAACCTTTCCTCCCTCTTATTACCATTTTTTCAAGTCTATTTAAGATTGAAAAATAAAATAAGAAAATAAGAAAAAAAAAAAAAAAACCATTAATTTGGTTAACTAATTATTTAAGCCCAGAGATGATAACAAAAAAAAGTAAAGTAAAGTAAAGTAAAAAAAAAAGTAAAGTTTTATAACATCTAAGCATAAAAAGAAATAAAAAAAAATAATTAAAAACCGTTGTTGAAATAAGATTGTGAATCTCTTCTTTTTTTTTAAAAAAAAAAAAAAAAAGAAAAAAGCGCCAATCGATCTCAAATTTAAAAACTAAAGTAAAAACTGTATGCTTAGTTATGTAGTTAAATGCATAATTAAGCAGGTATTAATTCTAGCCTTCAAAAATATTTTAGCCTCCTTATTACCGCTACTTAAGAGTTCTTCTATAATAGTATTCTCTTTTGGTTTTTGTTTTTTTTTTTATGCTTTATGATATCATTAATATGCAGTTATTAATGATAAATGTACATATAAATATATACACATATGTGTGTATATAATTTTGATAGTTTGTTGTTGTTGTCAGGATATACTAAATTAAATATATGTATATATGTATATATGTATACATCATCTGTTAACTATGGTTAACAGATGATTAATAGATGGTTAATAATTGCATAACTATACAGACAGTTTTTGATTTATATTAGTCTATTTGATACACCTTTTGATGCGGTGAAAATATGCAATTAAGATATGCATCTTTACTTAGATTTCCCTTTCCCCTTTATGCTCTTCTAATTAAATAATCTCTTTCTCTCTTTCTCTTTCTTTAACTAAAATTATTTCTTTTCAAGTCAAATCTTTTTTGCCAATTTTCATGCTAAGAAAAATTTACTAAAAAATTCGTATTTTTATTCTTTTTGGTAGCCCTTTTTTTTTTTCCTTTTCTTTCTTTGATATAACAAACAACAACAACAACAACAACAATATCATAAATATATTTACAAGAAAGATTCTATTTTTAAATAAAAAAAAAAACGCTCATTTATCAGACGTGTGTTGCTCAGTTCTAGAAGCAAACTAACAGATCCGGATTGTCCTGTTGTTTATTGAAGTTTGGGGGAAATCTTTCTTGGTAGTTTTTTTGTTTGGTTTCATTTACGTCATCCTCGTTAAACTTCATCCAGTTCCTACTTTTAAGTGCTGTTCAATATAAACACTCTCAACACCAATAACCTATACACCTCCTTATCAGTTACGTCAAAAACAAGTTCATACCATCATGATTAGGCCTTTGTGCTCTTTCTCAAACGAAAGCTCACCCCAAAGTTCGACAAAGTCTCCAATTCCAACACAATTCACGTTTCCAAACGATGATGAACAACTAGCACCGACAACAACTAGTAAAACATCTTTGAGACCACCACTTCCCTTACGTCAAAAAATAAGTACTATTGATGAGACTGATGAGGTCAAAAACTTATACTCAAACCCTTTTGAAAAATCAACCCAAATTGAAAAATCGTTTCAAAATTTGACATTAAAAAAGATGCGTTCAAGAGATTCTGACATAACATTAAACTGTGACAATAACAACTTACCAATGCATAACAAAAATGATTCTTATAACTCGATAAACTCCGTCGATACCCTTTCAAGTTATAGATTGAAACGATTCAGTTCATCATCTTCAATTCCTTCAGCTTCTGAAATGTCAAATGTTTGTTGTTCGTGCTCTTCTGGCCCAAACTCTCCTGTTTTAAATTTAAACAGCAATTTTAAGAAATTTGCAAAATTCACTATTCAAGAATCCGTCCAATCTATAACTAATACCGAAGTATCTTTAATGCTCGATGATGAATCGATATTGGTTTTAGATGTTCGACCATTCATTGAATTTGAAAAAACCCATATTAAAAATTCTATTAATTTTAATCTTCCTTCAACTTTATTGAAAAGATCAAACTTCACTTTGAACAAATGTCTTAATAACCTTTCGCTGTTGGATAATGTTAAACTGAGTACATTTTTATCATCACAATCTCAATGGAAAAAAATCATCGTTTATGATGAAATCCCAATTATGAATGATGAAGTTTCATTAGGTGTTTTCGGTTCATTAAACAAATTCATAAATGATGAAGATTTCAATGGGGAATTGTACATATTAAAAAATGGATTTCAATCATTTAAAGAAGAATACCCTGGATGCCTTGAAGAATTAACAACTAATGACATAACATCATTACCACCTCCACAACCTTTATTTGGACATCATTTTAGTTTTTCATCCCCATCATCATCATCCTCCAATTCCAATTCCAATTCCAATTCCAATTTGAAACCTCCACACAATAGATCATTATCTTTGGCCAACTTATCAACTTCATATTCGTCAGCTTCAACGGGCCCATTGTCATCCTATAGCTCATCGAATCCATCTTCAAGCTCACCAATTTCACCAAATTTATCAAGATTTCAACTACCCAGATTGCCGAGAACTCCAGTTTTCAAAATAAGACATAATGAAGAATTTTATGAAACTGCAGCAAGTGATAATCATAAAGTTATGGATGAGTTCAAATTTTTAAGTGAAGCAGTTCATAAAAGTAATAACTATGAAAATCTACCCAATTGGTTGAATAATTTATTGAAATCCAATTCGTTTTCTTCAAATTTGATTGAAAATTTTAAAAATCTAGAAGTTAATGAAAAGAAACGTATCAATGAAATGATTCATTCAAATTCAATTGGGTCTGGAATTGAATTAGGTTTTAAAAATAGATATAAAGATATTTTCCCTTATGAACATTCGAGGGTGAAATTGGTTAATGACGATTACATCAATGCAAATTTTATCAACTGTCCCAAATTATCCAATTTAAAATACATTGCAACTCAAGCACCATTAATTTCAACATTAAAAGATTTTGAAAGTTTGATAATAAATAATAACATTGATGTTGTTATTGCATTGACTAATCAATATGAAAATGGAGTTGAAAAATGTTATCCATATTGGGAAGATGATAATATTTGCAAGGTTTTGGAATTGACAAAGTTGAACGATTTAATAATTAGAAGATTATGGTCAAGGGGTAAGGAATTTTTACAAATTCAAATAACGAATTGGTCAGATTATGATGTTATGATTAATTCACAACAAGATGATGTTTTAAAATTAATTTATTTGAAAAGATTCATATTGTCAAGATTAAATAAAAACGAAGAAAACGTTTTGGTTCACTGCTCAGCAGGTTGTGGTAGAACAGGTACATTTTGTACATTGGACTCAATAATCAACAATGTTGATAATTTTGAAACTTTCAATGAAGATAAATCATTTGATCCAGTTTTTCAAATTGTTGAAAGTTTCAGAAATCAAAGAATTTCAATGGTACAAAACTTAAGACAGTATTTGTTTATTTACGATTGTTTGATTAATTATTATGAAAATTTCCAGCATGATGTTGATAAATTTAATGAATTGAATGATTTGGAGATATTGGGGGATTTTATCAAAGATATAAAAATATAGTTATTATTTTCTGTAATGACTATGGATGAGAGAGATAAAAAGTTTTTTTTTTCTCATAGGGAATAGATTGACACTGGTATCAATGTTCTTACTTATGAAGAAAGAGAAAAAAAAAAGTGGGTTCTTTATTAGATTTTTGTATATGTTTTTTTTTTTGGTTTTATAGTTTAATGATTAGCTTACGATTTTGTTCATGAAGTAAAAAAAAAAAAAGAAAAAGATTCTCATTAATTTTCTTTTATATTTGATGATAAAATGTAACAATCCTCTCTTAACCCAATATCAGTTCATATACTATAACAACAACGTTTACAATAATTAATGGAATTCTCAACAAGGTTTGAACAGCTGAGATTAGACTCACTATTCTCGTCTTCAATGTAGACTCAGGTTGACCGAATCCTGATTGCGCACCTTGTCCTAAACCAACTAATTTTCACATGATCATTAGTATCATTCAATGTCATCCAATTTTAGTGATCCAACTTACTTCTTTTTAGAAATCTTTCTTCATTAAGAACAGCTATAGCATTCACTAGTAATAGTATGGCTAAAAAAAAAACATTCTCAGTTAGCTACTAGAGGTAGGGAGAAAAACAACGTAGTTTAAACTCACCATAAAATAGCTTTCCCAGACCAAACATTGTTCTTTAAGGGTTTAAATTACGTGAATTTATTCGACCTTTAGACTAGCCATTTTGAAGTAAAGTTTGTTGTTTATTTGTTGGAAATAACTAAATGCTAAATAAGCTGCGCGAAAATTACTTGATTTGTGCATAACCTTTCATATATTTTACTTAAAAGATAGAACTACTTGAAGATAAAGCTCTTTCTTTAAATATAATTACATTAATATCTTTTTGTATCTTATGAAAACCCCAAATGAATCATACTATTAAACAATAAAAATTAAAATCATGTACAAACTTATATTTCAATTTGTTTAATCAGCATTACGTTTAGCAGCTTTTTTAGCAAGTCTTTTACCAGTACCAAAGACTTTTTTACCTCTGTTTTTTCTTTGTTTACGTTGTTGTCTTGAAGCTTTTTCAACTTTATCAGCTAAACCGTATCTAACTAAACGGTAAGTTGGTTCGAATTTTTTAGCTTCAGCAACAGAGTTGTAAACTAAACCGAAACCGGATGATTTACCACCACCGTATTGAGTTCTGAAACCGAAAACTGAGACAGCATCTTTATCAGCTTTGTAAGTAGCAGCTAATTTTTCACGTAATTCATCTTTTGAAACGTTAGCTCTGTTTGGATGTAAAACGTCAATGACAAATTGTAATCTGGCCAATAATGGGTTGTTGATAACCTTTCTGGTTCTGATGGTGATAGCGTCACTCTATAATTAAGATTAGTTAGTATATTGCCATTTTGATTGGAAAAAAAAAACAAAACAGGGAAATAGAGTGGGATTGTATCGAAAGATATCATGGTCACATTTTCTGGTAAGTTGGTGATAATTAAGTGATCATTTGTTTCTAAAAAATTGAGATGGGTTCTTGAAGGGGGGGAGGCATTGAAATTTTGTAATAGTGCTATATTCAATATGGAACGTCTTCTTTAAGCCAAATATTCTGCTCGTCTTTTCTTGAGTAAAATATATAATGAATGGATATATCTTTAGGAACTTTCATCGTTTATAATTGATCTTTTATTTGACTTGAAAATTAAGCTGTGTAAATCATTCATTGTTTTCCCAATATTCATACGTTTGCCACTATTGGATAGATACAATAAAATACTTTCATATTATCCCACTCTTTTCTTTTGCACTTTCGTCTTCTTGACATACCATTTTGATATAATTTGATGTGTGATGATACTTGTCCAATTATGGTTGATTGTTCTTTATTCGTTTTTCAAGATTTTTGTTGTTGAAAAAAAATTCCAGAGGCCTTGAGCGATTACATAATATGAGTGCTTAATATTATGTAATACAAGACTGTGAGTTATTGGTGTTTGGGTGTTTAAAATTGTGCTTTGGTTTTTAATAACAGTCACTTTTTTCATTCTAGGGCTTTGATAACTATAAGTCACGTGATATAAAATAGGGATATAAAAGAGTAGAAAACTTACCCAGCCCGTAATTTCCCGATTTTTTTTTATTATCTATAAGTTGATATTTTCAAGCTTTAAAAATTCTTAAACGTCATAATAGACCATAGTCTATACAAAAAGCAAGAAAACCAAAAAAAATTTCTACAGTCAAATCAAATATAAATCAATCATAAAGTTTTGAATTCATAACGGGAAGAATATGTAGTATACATTAATTAAAACATGCAGTCCATCAAGGAAAGGTTAAAGAACTAAACTTAAACGTCTTTCTTGGTGACACTAATTCTAACAGCTTTAACTTGAGTGTAGTTGTCCAAAGCATCAATACCCATTTCTCTACCAATACC
The DNA here is from genome assembly GCA_024271855.1 of Wickerhamomyces bisporus. NCBI lineage: Eukaryota > Fungi > Ascomycota > Saccharomycetes > Phaffomycetales > Wickerhamomycetaceae > Wickerhamomyces > Wickerhamomyces bisporus. The sequence continues at coordinate 203,300 of JANBXE010000002.1, forward strand.
AGATTCACCGTAACCACCAAATGGAACTTGTTGATGGAAATCGTTGTAGGTGTTGATCCAGACGGTACCAGCTTTTAATCTGTTTGAAACATCGATAGCTTTGTTCAAGTCAGTGGTGTGAATACCAGCAGCTAACCCGTAGTTACTGTCATTAGCAACTTTGACAACTTCATCAACAGTGGAGAATTTACTAACAGCAACAACAGGACCAAAGATTTCTTCTTTGACGATTCTTGAATCAGGTTTTAAGTCAGCGAAAATAGTTGGTTTAACAAAATAACCTTTGTCACCAAGTCTTTCACCACCAGAAACTAAAGTAGCACCTTCATTTTTACCAATTTCAACATAAGACAAGATTTTATCTAATTGCATTTGAGAGGTTTGAGCACCTTGGAAAACATTTTCATCGAATGGACTACCAATTTTCAAAGCTTCAGTGGCAGCTTTAAATTCAGACAAAACTTCATCATAAATACCTTCTTGAATGTAAACTCTTGAACCAGCAGAACAAACTTCACCAGAGTTATAGAAAATACCAGCAATCAAGTTTTGAACAGTCTTTTTAACATCAGCATCGTTGAAAACAATGTTTGGAGATTTACCACCTAATTCTAAAGTAACTTTTTTCAAGTTAGATTCGGCAGCAGCTTTCATAATATGACGACCAGTAGCAGTTGAACCAGTAAATGCAACTTTCTTGATTTTTGGATGTCTAGAGATCTTTTCACCAACAATTTTACCAAAACCTGGAATAATGTTGACAACACCAGCTGGGATACCAGCTTCTTGAACCAATTTTGAGACGTATAGAGCAGATAATGGAGTGGATTCAGCAGGTTTCAAAACAACAGTGTTACCAGTAGCTAGGGCTGGACCAATTTTCCATGACCACATCAACAATGGGAAGTTCCATGGAATAATTTGACCACAAACACCAATTGGTTCTCTTTTAGTGTAGTTGAAATGAGTTGAACCAGATTCAATAATTCTTCCGTAAACTTTATCAGCGAAACCAGCACAAGTTCTGATATATTTGGAAACTAAAGCAACATCACCTCTTGAACAGAATAATGATTTACCGTTATCTAGGGATTCGATACCAGCCAAGACTTCAGCGTGTTCGTCAATCAAATCAGCCAATTTGTATAAAACTCTACCTCTGAATTCAGGATCAGCAGTGGACCAAGATGATTCAAAAGCTTTTTCGGCAGCATCAACAGCAATGTCAACATCATCTTCACGGGCTTCGTAAACATGGGTAATTTCTTCTTCAGTTGAAGGGTTCAAAACTTCGAAGGTCTTACCTTGTCTTGATGGAACGAAATCACCATTGATGAACAAACCAGTTGGTTGATCATAAGTGATACCGTTTGGCAAGGTGATTGGGATAGATAATGGGATTTGTGAGTAGAGTCTTGAAGCTCTTAGAGCCAAAGACAATCTCAATGCGGTGGTTCTTGTAGAAGTTCTCAACATTGTATGTATGTTTTTGCGGTGAGATGAGATTGAACCAGGATGGGAAGCTGGAAGGAATCACAAAGGGAAAACCCAAGGTATTTATATATAAACGCCTAACTCCATATGAGAGACTATTGCAATTTCTAAGCAGAGTGGGGTTAGAATGCTCAGTCTCAAAATGCTCAGAGGAAAGTTTGGGCTTGAGGATTTTAGAGAGAGAAAGAGAGAGTGTATTAAGATTAAAATTCTGTTTTGCCGCGAATCTGTCGGGATATCTTTAGGAGTTTCTCACGGATCCCTACAAAAAAAAAGGATTGAATCTACGGAGAAAGCTCGCCCTTAGTGGGTTGTTTTTTAATAGGGGGGGATTTAAATTCTTTAGTGGCTATTGGTTGCTCGTTCTAATTAATGAAAAGATTTCTGGACCTTAGAGGTTTTGGAGGCTCTAAATCTCTCTGTTGTGAGGTTAATATCTCTTGATCCTGGAGAGAGAAATTAGAGCTCTAAAGCCGTTATCTGTTCTTAAATCCTATGAAAACGAGGACTACTGCGTAATGCCTAGCAGATAGGGCACCAATAAAGACTAGGGCATATTTCCCCATATCAGGTTTTTTTTTTAATAACTAGTGATTTGTTGAGGGTTTCTAAAAGCCTGATACAACGCGCAATGGCTGAATATCTTTGGTGGGGCTTTAAACTATCGGTGTCCAAAACTCTCAGCCGTAGAAGGAACCAACCGCTAGGCCAGATCGGAAACAGTAATATATTTAGCGAGTGTGACTAGCGAGGTATATTCTGGGGATCACGCTTCGGGGTTTGGGTGTGGTGTTGGTGTCACGATTGCTGTTGTTGTCACGATTGCTGATGTCGTGAAAGTATAATACCCCATATATGGTCAAATAGCACTGACTGTTGCTTGAGCGTTAAAATCTTAAACAGTCTCAGTTCTTGGTACTTTGTTTCTTCTTCTCTGTTTAGATTTTTTTTTCAGCCTGAAATCTTGGACTTGCCCCGCAGCAAGAGATTGGAAAATATTTGTGGCTAACACCGAGAGCTGGGTAAGATGCTGTTAGGGTATAGTCGAGAATGAACTACAATAATCACAACAAACAAGCTGTAGATTCGTTATACGTTGTGTAATCTTATTATGATAATTGACACTTCAGTGCGTCAACAATAGCTTTCTTATTTGTCTTCAGCCGTTTTTACAGGACTCCAGTTAGTGCGTTTCTAATTTTGTTAGCTGAAAGCACTACAAACAGCAAATTCGCTCGGAGTAGACATCCTAGAATAAAAGAATCGCGCCAAAAATTGTATTCACAGCATTTCAAAGCTACAGTCACGTGAAATCAATTTAATGTTGGTTTATAAATTGTTCGTATAGAGGAGTTGCAAGATCGTCTTTACCAGCTGGAGATTCCTCCCAAATACTTTAATTTGGGATGTCTAAAACTTCCAGATCCCGATATACAAGAAAACGGTAGGCTTAATCTAAGTGTTTTTGATCCAGTCAAGTTGAGCTTTGACGCTCTCAGAATCATCAGCAAAGATATGACCAGCAGCATGTTTTAAAACAGTTGATTTCCCTTCTATAGCTTGCTCATTGGCGAGTTTTATTGAGACTTCTGGTAGGACTATCTTATCAACCTCCCCAACAACAGTCAAGAATGGAATTTCAATCTTGCCATCATAAACACTCAGATCTGGTTCTTTAGTTGGCATAGGATAATAGAACCCACCATGAGCAATGGCAAACTTCAATGTAGGAATCCATCTTTTGTAATTGGCAGCGACCAATGAGGTTAATGAAGCACCTTGGCTCAATCCGATAAACCCAACGATAGGGTTGGCATCATCATTCAAAGATTTGATGTATTTTTCAGTCTTTGTAAGAGAAGGTTCTTTGATGAGATCCCACCATGAATGCAAGTCTAACACTGCTGGATCCCTATCTGTAGGCCAAGGGAAATCCTCGATGGTGATTCTGTAAGGACCTTGTGCGTACTCAACGAGGTATCCTTCAGCTTCCAAAGCTTTTCTCAGATTGTTAGTCTGCTCGTTTCTGGCAATAGCTGCATTGTCGCTGAATCCATGTGCAATGATGACTCTTGGGGTCATTCTGGTTGTGATTCGTTGGTAGTTTTGGGATAAATCCTGAGGAAACTGCGGGACGTTTCTTTGTAGTTATTCAAAGAAGGTGGAAATTGGGTGATCCCTTGAAAATTGTTGAATAATACTTTTGGTTCGGCTAAATCAACTAAATATAACTTAACCACAATAATAATAATAATAAGTCATTTACTTCTAAACACTTTAAGCTACTAATTCCAATGCTGCTCTTTGTAACTTTGATTCTGGATCAAAATATGCAACTTCACCTAAGGAGGAAACTCTAATACCGTGTCTTTTTTCGCCCAACCCATCACTGTATTGTTGATCATTAATGGTATAGTGTTTAGAAATTCTGTTATCCTATAAAGCAGAAGTACCCAAGCCTGGATTTGATGGCTTCCAACTAAGCCAGACTTAAATGTCAATTTTTTTTTCAAAAAACTTCAAACAAATATTCCAAACTCACTTTGGATTCTTCTGATTCTAATCCAACAATTTTAACGGTATGACCCCTGTTAACAAACAAGAACTTCCCACCAATAACAGGATGTGGTCTGACTAATGTTTGTTCCCTTTCAATGAAATTTGAGTCACCCGGTGGACTATCATGATCCAGATATTTATGCAATGATCTCTGAAAAATATATTTATCTTCAAAAAACTTCTTTGAATCTAAACTCAGTTTATCATAAGCAGCATAATCTGATACCCAGGCAGTACCACAACTACCTTTTTTTAAAACTTTATCAGAATCCAAATGATCAATACCAGCAATTCGTATTTCACGGGTTAAGTCAGTATGCAACTGTGAGGTGAAAGTACCTCTAGATTGTTTAAAGCCAAATTTCAAACCATTCTTTTTAGCAAGATCCAAAGAAATAACGCAAACCCTTGGATAGCTTAGAAAGTATTGAGTTTGGGCATGTGTTTTGGAAAGGCCCTCAAAAGGCGCCTAATTCGTCTTGTTTTTGAATGCTTAAATCTTGATTTCTGGAAAAAACAACAACCTTTTCAGCAATCAACAAAGCCAATTTGTCTGCTTGTTGCTCATTCAAATCAGTTAATTGGACACCAACCAATTAAGTTCCCATGTGTTTAGTTAAGGTATTCTTTAGAAGCACAAAATAATGCCTTATTTTCAAGACCAGCAGCATTATTACCTCAAACTTTACATTCTTGTGGTTTATCTTTCAATTTTGTTAGCACCATTAAGGAAGATTGGGACTTGAAAGACAGGTGGATTATTCAAGATATTGCCTAGATAAATCAATCCTGGATCTAGCAAGCCTGTCTTTGGTGTTTTTAGATAGAGAATCAACGTTATTATCAAACTCACCTTTAACTTGTGGGGTGACTGAGATGGTAATTGGTCCTCTTTCTTTAACAATGGGTGTACTAGCTGTATTTGAAACGATTGCTGACATTGTGATTTCAAATCAGAAATAGATTTTACTTAGTTTGGAATATATATGATTCACAGTTTGGTCGTAAAAGCTGACCTGTCTATATCCCTGTGAGGGCTGCATTACAATTGAGCTCATCGGCTTACCATCTGGACCAAATACTTAAGTATGATTTTCAGAAAAAGTATCAAAATATTCGCATTGTTTTTCTGTTTCACAAATTAAATTCTTCATCTCTTCTGAACAAGTCGATGAAGTCATAAAAACAAAATATTGGGTCTGAATAGCATAATGTCTTGATGGAATTTAATCAATGTAAAAACCAGACCATGCAGCAGCACAAACCTGTTCAACTTGACCATTTATGGCTAAGACATCCAATGGAAAACCATCTTTCCAGCAAATCAACTCACTCAAGTTTTCGATTTCTGTCTTCATGACAGGCAACAAAGAACTACAACTATTACCCCAAACTAATATTTCAGCAGCTGAAGTAAGCATTTCATGATGTTTCCCAATCGAATCATCCTTGTTATCAAACCATAATTGGGCAAAATATAAAAACCCATCTTTTTCAACTCCAGAAATTGAAATAAAAACATTGTTATCTCTGGTAGCTTGTGAAATTTTTTGAATTGCTGAAAATGGGATTTTTGAAGCATTTTGATACAATTAACTATATCACTTTCTAGAATATTCAAGATGACTGATAAATGCAGACCATGGGCAACCTGAAATGAAAACTTCAGGGAAAGCAACCAACTTGGCACAATTAGCAGCAGCTTCTTCAATAAATTTGATAAGTTTTGCGGCAGTAGTGTCCAAGTACAAGTAATCTGGACGACTTAAACGGCAGTAGCTTTGAATTTTGGATAGATTTGAACAGACGTATTGATATTGTTGATGATAGAAAGTAGAAGGATAATTTATTCAAAGAGTACTGAAAGCAATCGTCAATATTTGTAGTTAGACCAGCTGGTACTCAAGTTTCACCACCATCAACATTCAAACTCCCATATTGATATTTAAATTTGCTAATTACCTATCTGTTGGCGATCAGTGATACGTTTTATAATGTATAGAGCAATCCTGATAATAATCGAACTCTCAACTAGTTGAATTAGTATCATGAGAAACTCAATTTTAAGCCCCTGTCATCAAATTAAAACAGAGTTCGAAACTATGCAGCTCAAATAAATCTAATAGTATCATTTTTTGTTATCAAACATTTCAAAAAGAGCATACAACTAGAGATAATAGTTTACATCTAATATTTAACCAGTTCATACCCCCGAATACAGCTTTGAATTACGAGCCCCGTTACATTATCACGACTTCAAGGTCGAGTAATGAGATAAGGAACTTTGAATTTTGAGAATCTTTTGCATCTTCTCAATAGTAAAACAATCTCCATTCAGATCATTAAATGTAGCACAACCGTCTCTTCTTTTCTGCTCTGAAATGAACAATTCTGTCAAAATTTGATATTAAATTATCGACACTTGCTAAAATGGCAGTTAATAGTGGCCTTGCCAGAATATGTGATCATTTCCGGAAAAGGTAAACAAACAATCTATAAAAACCAAAACAACTTGAAAAGACATCGAAAAAAACATCACGAGATTTGTACAGTAATATGGAAAGTGAGGCTGTGGACTTTAGTCTGATTGAACAGCAAAAGGAGAATATTGAGCCTGTGAAAGAAGGGCGTTCTGCAAAGACTTTGAAGGATTTGTTTAGCCAACCACACGACAAGCTAAAGAATCAACAGGTGGAGGAAAGAGCCAGAATTGAAGAGGAGCTTCTGAGTATCGATGATTTGGATGACCCAATACAACCATATTTAGACTACATCCAATGGATCACGAAAAATTATCCTTCTGGTGTGACGGTAGAAAGTGGATTGGTTCAGGTGTTAGAGAGATGCACATCACAGTTTAGAGACGTGTCGTTCTACAAGAATGATCCAAGATATCTTCATGTTTGGTTGAACTATGCCAAATACTCGGAGAATCCAAGGGATGTATTTGTATATTTGGCTAGAAAAGAAATTGGAAAATCCTTAGCTACTTTTTATGAAGAATACGCAAATTATCTTGAGTCAAATGATAGATATCTTCAAGCTGATCAAGTTTATCAAGAAGGTATTAAACGAGCAGCAAGACCACTACCAAGACTCGAAAAGAGATATGGTGAATTTCAATTGAGACTACAAGGCAAGCTTGACTTTACTAATGAACCACAATCTCCGGTGTTTCCTGTTAGAACTGTTTTATCTGTCAAGAGTGGTTCCCTTTTCTCAATTCATGAAGATTCTAAGGGCCAAAAAAGAAAACTGGATGTCTTCAATGATCCTGAAGGTGAATCTGGTTTAAATACAGGAGGGTGGGATAATTTGGGCTCCTCGACATTCAGAAATAAAGAAAATAAACTTGAAGCAAAACCATGGGAAGGTGAGGTTTTGAAACAAAATATCGTCCCCAAAACAAGTCTCACTAAGATATCTGTGTTTAAAGATGATTCTTTGGGTAATAGTGGCTCTGTTTTTAAAATCATTGAAGTACCTGGTAAAAAGCCGGAAAAGGTTGATTTAAATTTTGATCTATTATATCAAGAGAATGAAGAATTTTGCGTTCAAGAAGTTTTAGCTATGATGAGAAATGTTTATAGAAAACAGGACCCAGAATCAATTCCTCCTTCATCACTACCACAGTCACCTCAAATGATATCAATCGTTTCAAACTTCAAAGCCAAATCTCTAGCGAATGAAACAATACATTTGGATACAACAGCTCTGAAAAAAAGAGCGTCACCAACAGCAACATTTTTCACAAAAGAAGCGAAGGATGAGATTCACTCAATGTTCAATCAAAAACCACAAAATTCTGAAAATCAGGAGGACGAAGAACATCAAGATGATGATGTTTTAGTCTATGATTATACCGAACAAATAACACGACCAAATATAATCGATTTGACAGAAAAAGTCAGTGATTTAGAAATTCAACGAAGACTAGAAGAAGAGAAATTGCAAGAAGAAATAAGAAACAAAATTTGTCTTGTTAACCCTGGAGATGAAAGCTTAAAATCGATACTTTTGAAAGAGTTGATTCCACCAATTGAGTCATACAACGGAATCTTCAGCTACTCAAGAAACCGTGAAATGTCTAACACTTTGAAGAAATCATTGAATGTAAGGCAAACAAAACATGTTTTTTTAAAATTTGAAGGAAACGGAAATACTTTTAGCTTAAAATCATTACTTGGTGAAGGAGGATTTGCATCTGTTTACTTGGCTGAAAGTATGGATGGGCAATTTAAAGCTATAAAAGTACAAAAGCCATCGAGTGCATGGGAATTCTATATTTTAAAACAAATAGAAGAAAGATTGAAAGGTTCAGAAATTTTGAATTCCATAATTAAAGGCTCAGAAATGCATCTTTTCCATGATGAAAGTTACTTGATATTAGATTATATTAAACAAGGAACAATTTTAGACATTGTTAATCTTTACAGATCTGTTGGAAGAAATGTTGATGAAGTTTTAGTTGTCTTCATTACTATAGAATTATTAAAAGTCATAGAGGCCTTACACAGCATCGGAATCATGCATAGTGATTTGAAAGCAGATAACTGTATGCTTCGTTTTAATGATGCAGCAGCATTTAATATGAATTCTCAAGATTGGAAAACAAGAGGTATAAAATTAATAGATTTTGGGAGATCAATAGATATGACCCTCTTCCCTCAAAATGTTAGATTCAAATCAAATTGGAAAACTGATAATCAAGATTGTCCGGAAATGAGAAATAACGAAACATGGACTTATGAGGTGGATTATTTTGGAATTGCTGGAATCGTTCATACAATGCTCTATGGGAGTTTTATTGAAACCATTTTCAATGGAGAAAAATACAAACTTGTAAATCCAATCAAAAGGTACTGGAAACAGGAGTTATGGAATCCTTTATTTGATCTTTTGATGAATAGCAAAAAATATGGTGAATTGCCAATCAGTAATAAGTTAAGAGAACATAGAATAGAAATGGAAGAATGGCTAAAACAAAATGATGGTAATCTACTGAGCATAATAAGAGATATAGAAACAGGTTTAAAATGATCAAGGAGGGAATCAAATTATTTGCATCATAGTATTTTTTTGTAATTATAGAGCTTAGTTCTCTTTTATAGCATTATCTTCCTTTTCTTTTCCAATAACATTGGTAGTAGCGAATTTAGATAAAACTGTTTTCTTAAACGAAATAAGATGCAGTTTCACTTGCTCCCTTTTTTTCAGTAAAGCGCTAGCAGGACCAACAGCTCCTGCTAACTCAGCTTCCTCTTCGGTAACTACTCTTTTAACAAGTAGGTTGAAGATAGTACCAAATGCTAAAGACATAACTGTGGATGTCAAAATAATAACATTATATGGCATACTGAAATCAGGAGTTGGTAGTGTAAGCAATGCAGGTGATGTTCTCAAGTGATATTCAATTGGTTCAATGACAGTAACAACACCAGGCTCAACCGAAAACCCGTGATTTGCATCAGGTGGATATTCAGCATATAATAATAATGATTTATCAAATAAGTATGATAAAGCAATATTTGAATTTGGTGGAATGATTAGCTCGAACTCAATGTGTGATGGTCTTTTACGATCAACCTCTGGTAAATAGTAAATGGCTTTAACAATTTCCTCTCTTGAACCTCCACTGATTTCGACAGTGTGCAAATAAACTCTCATAAACCAAGGCAAGGATTCTAAATAAAGTAACCTTACAGGAGCATCTGTTGGGTTTTTGAAAACTGTTCTTGAGTCACCTCTATCTTGAGTATATCCAGTTAGTGATCTTGAAACATATATTGGGACATGTTTGATATCAAGGACTTTCTGACTGCTAGAAGTTTTGAAATATACGTCATACTCTTCGGTTTCTTTCAGATCAAAACAATTTGATGTTGTACCAAAGTGAGAGTCTCCAACTCTGAGGTAAACATTCCAATTGTCTGTAGTATGAACACAAATACTAGATGGTTCATCTGAAATTAAACTTGCTCCGGAAATTGAACGACCAAATATGTCATTTAGAGTGAATGTTAATTCTTCTGGATCGCCTAATGGGAAGCACTGATAAGCATCAAAAGGCTTCGATGTATCACACCTTAGTTGATCGCCTGAGAGTGGTTTTGGAATTGGGTTGGACTTCCTTCTCAATGCACTATTAATGTTTGTAACAGCATCAATTCTTTGTTCCATGTTATATTGACAGATATTTCCCTCGCATTCGGTTTCAATATCTATGGACATCATGTGCCATTGGGACTCATAAATCCTGTGACCATCAAGCAATGATGATAACCCTGCCTTACCTCTTGTTGGAAGAAACTTCAAAAATGGTGTTAAGTTTTCCGTGCAGACAGGTTCAGAAGGAAGCGCTGCTCGTAAAAGGAACAGCTGATTCTCTGGATTAGTTAAAGGTATTTTTTTATCTGAATTAAATGAGTCCACAGGGTATATCGTATTCGCACTATCAATAAAATTTAGAGATGCACAAAATAAACCAGACAATAAATTGACTAATGATATCCACTGTTTTAAGCTCTCATCTTTTGATTTTGATTCAATCACAGCCCATATTTCTATACCAACCCCACCAGCAGTGTTTCCTGAGTTTGGCAATTGCCCCCATTCTTCAGCATCCCACCAGCCTTGACCGAATCTTAAATGAAGTTCTCTTGTATTTGTCTTTTCAAGAATTGGTGTTAACGATCTTGGAAATGATTTGTAATGAGTGAAGTCAACAGGTTTTAATATGTCCACCGGTTCGGAAAGCAGTTTGAAATCAAATGAGGTTAGTATATAGTTTCTCGGTAGAAGCGTGATATCTAATGCCTCTGTAAATGGATATGAAGCTTTTTGATGTTTAACCAACTCGGTTGAGCTTGGATGTTCAAAGCTTCCAACTAATTCATTTTCCTCTATATTCTGCGACTGTACACAAATAGCACAAGAAATCAGCAGCTGTAGAAAGAAATATGCCAACATTCTCAGCAAAACGACGTCAATTCGTTCAGCTTCAATCTCTGATTTGTTCTGATTAAATGCAAATTCGTGTCAAAACAACAACAAAAAACAAAATCCGGCCGAAATGACCCTCGGAAATGAGCATAAAATACATCAGAAAAATTAATGCTAGAAGAGCCTTCAGTTGGCTTTTTCAACCAGCAATAAAAGATCCAGCTGTGGTAAAAAATGACCAGTGAGTATTATAATGCGCTTTCTGCAAAGATAATAACTGACATATCAATAGACGATCGAATTGTTTTCAAAAAAGCAACAGAGGAGACGAATCCATATAGCTTGACTGGTGAATACTCTGTATCGAAAGATATCAAACAGTCGGTAACGCAAGGTTCTGGTGATTCAGATGTTCTAATGGAGAGTCGGCAATCAAGATCAGTCTATGAGAGAGAAAGCTCTTACCATAAAAGGAGATTTGATAGAGAACTCTCACCAGAAAGGGATCCAAATATAACAGACGAAGAATTACTAAGATTAAGAGAAGAAGAACAAAGAAAACTACGAGAAGAACAGGACCATCTCAAACAAACATCTGAAAATTCTGTGAATAATGGTCTTAGAGAAAAGGAAGAAGAAGATGGAAGCAAAACTCCCCCAAGAAGAACTAGAAAAAGAAGATGGGATGTTGGTCCTGATGATCAACAACTAGAACCATCAACCACAGAAGTTGTGAAACGTTCACGTTGGGATAAGGAACCAGTGCCTCAACCTGAACGTGAAGAAACTGAGTCTGTTCAAGACTCTTATTCAATACCCACGGAAAATAAAGTCGAAACTAGTATAATACGTGATTCTTTAATAACAGAAATACCTGGAGTGAAAGAGCTGCAATTTTTCAAAGAACAGGATGCAAAATATTTTGGAAAATTGCTCGATAACAAACAAGAAAATGATTTGAGTCTAGAAGAGTTGAAAGAAAGAAAAATTATGAGACTTTTATTGAAGGTCAAGAATGGTACACCTGCAGTCAGGAAAGCCTCTTTAAGGGCTATCACAGATAACGCTAGATCATTTGGAGCAAAAGCTTTATTCAATCAAATATTACCATTATTATTGGAGAAGAGTCTAGATGATCAGGAAAGACATCTTCTTGTCAAGGTTATTGATAGAATACTTTATAAATTAGACGAAATGATAAGGCCATTTACACACAAAATATTAGTTGTTATTTCCCCATTGTTGATTGACGAAGATTATGTTACAAGAGCTGAAGGACGTGAAATTATATCAAACCTGTCAAAAGCTGCTGGTTTGGCTCACATGATCTCTACAATGAGACCCGATATTGATCATAGTGATGAGTTTATTAGAAATACTACATCAAGAGCTTTAGCCGTCGTTGCTAGTACGCTGGGTGTACAATCCATGCTTCCCTTTCTTAAAGCTGTTTGTGGTTCGAAGAAATCATGGCAAGCTCGTCATACAGGTGTCAAAACTGTTCAGCAGATTGCTCTACTGATGGGATGTGGGGTTTTACCGCACCTACATGGACTGGTTACTTGTATTGGTAAAGGCCTTAGTGATGAGCAACTTTCAGTAAGAGTTATAACAGCAAATGCTCTTGCTGCTTTGGCAGAAGCAGCCTCACCTTATGGTATTGAATCATTTGAGAGTATTCTAGAACCACTATGGAACGGTATAAAAAGGCACAGGGGTAGAAGTCTTACTGCTTTTTTAAAATGTATCGGTTTCATTATCCCACTGATGGATCCAGAATATGCAAGTTATTACACGAGAGAAGTTATGCATATTTTGTTAAGGGAGTTTAGCTCACCCGATGAAGAAATGAAGAGAACAGTTTTAAAAGTTGTTCAGCAATGTTCTGCTACTGATGGTGTTGAGCCAAAATATCTCAAGGAAGAAGTTCTGCCACCGTTTTTCAAACATTTTTGGGTCAGAAGATTAGCTTTAGACAGAAGATCTTCTAAGGCTGTTGTCGATACTTCTGTGGTTCTATCTGAAAAAGTTGGAATTGTCGATATTATTGAGCGTTTATTGAACGTATTAAAAGATGAATCAGAGCCATTTCGAAGAATGGCAGTTGAATCTGTTCATAAAGTAGTCTCCAATTTGGGAACTACGGGATTATCTGAAAGAACAGAAGAAAGATTGATTGATGGTCTGCTTGTCGCATTCCAAGAACAAACTGTTAGTGATTTTGTTATCTTAAGAGGAGTTGCTACCGTTGTTAAATCACTTGATGTTAGAGTTAAACCATATATTGGGGCTATCGTCACCACAATATTACATAGACTGAAAAACAAGGTTGCTGAAGTTCGCCAACAAGCTGCTGATTTGATTGGTTTCATTGCCCCTGTAATTAAATCATGTGGTGAAGAAGAAACACTGAATAAATTGTCTGTTATTTTATACGAATCACTAGGTGAAGTTTTTCCCGAGGTCTTAGGCTCTTTGTTGGGTGCTTTGAAGAATATAATAACTGTTGTTGGTATTGAATCAGTGCAACCACCAATCAACCAACTATTACCAACATTAACTCCAATCTTAAGGAATAGACATGAAAAGGTTCAAGAGAATGCTATCGATTTAGTAGGCCGTATAGCAGATAGAGGTGCAGAATATGCTTCACCAAAGGAATGGATGCGTATATGTTTTGAGTTATTGGATATGCTTAAGAGTACAAAGAAAAGTATAAGAAGGGCTGCTAATAATACATTTGGCTACATCGCTAAAGCTGTTGGGCCTCAGGAAGTATTAGTTACCTTATTAAATAATTTGAGGGTTCAAGAACGTCAATTAAGAGTTTGTACTGCTGTGGCTATTGGTATTGTTGCTGAAACATGTTCACCATTCACAGTCCTTCCTGCACTTATGAATGAATACAGAACTCCCGAAGTCAATGTACAAAATGGTGTTTTAAAGGCAATGACGTTTATGTTCGAGTATATTGGTGACATGTCTGCTGATTATATGTATTCAGTTACACCATTACTAGAAGATGCTCTGACTGATCGTGATCAAGTCCATAGACAAACTGCTGCTACTGTGGTGAGACATATTACTTTGGGATGTGTTGGAATGGGCTGTGAAGATGTATTTATTCATCTTTTAAATCTTTTGATGCCAAATATATTCGAAACTTCTCCACATGTTATCAATAGAATATTAGAAGGTATAGAGGGTGTCAGAAACGCTGTGGGTCCCGGTTTGGTTTTAAACTATGTTTGGAATGGATTGTTCCATCCAGCAAGAAAGGTAAGAAAGCCATATTGGAAAATCTACAACAGTGCTTATGTCCAACAAGTTGATGCTCTTGTGCCTCATTTCCCAACTTTGGAGGAAGAACCTTACAAACTTGATTTATATAATGTTGTGTTATAAATTAATGAAGCAATTGTTCTTTATCATTGTATTCATCTTCTTCTTCTTCATAATGTTGTTTTCCAATAATAACTTCTTCCTCCTCCTCCTCCTCTTCTTCTTCTTCTTCTTCTTCTTCTTCTTCTTCTTCTTCTTCTTCTTCTTCTTCTTCATCACTGGAACTTTCTTCTTCACTAGAATCTTCTGACTCACTTTCGGTTTCCTCTTTGTAAATAATCTTCTTTTTTATAGCGGTGGCAGTACGCAGTTTTGGTTTTAATTCGGGTTCAGCAAAAAAATCATCCAAACTTTGTAATTTATACTTTTTATCAGTAACTGGTCTTTTAAAAGCATTGCTGTAGTTGGAATTTTGACCGTTATCCCTAGTGACTGTATGTTGTGAAATATTTTTGACAACTTCCTTCACTTCAATCGGGTCTCTGATGGACATCGGTGGCAGTTTTTCTCTATCTGCCCATGTTGGTAAAACATTATACTCTTTAATAATATCATCAACAGGTATGCTCGATGTAAAGTTCTCTTTTGGAGTGGTATCTAATGGATCAGTTCTTTTCAGAGAAACTAATGGGACTGGCTTGGGAGCCTGAAGTATCAATGCTGCCAATTCAGTATGTTTAGACCCTAATAATGACTGAAACATACGTGATCTATCTCTGATATCATAAATATCATCATATTTTCCAAGAGATATAGCATATTGAAACATTTTGGCAACAATATCATCATAGTCATAGTTTAGAAGGTCACTATCACCTGTATTCTTTTTGTACTCTTCAACATGAAATGAATAAACTTTAGAAGCTAGTAAAATGGTTTGATATCTCACCGATGCATCTTGATACGGAAAACTTTTAAGTAATTTTCTGACAATATCTGGTCCAATCTTTGGTTGAATTCCTGAAAATTCACCAACTAACCATATAATTCTCTCCTTAGCACCTTCTACAAATGTGTCTTGATCAAGAAGCTGTGACAGTTTAACAACAGTCTTAATGTTAGCCTCAGGATTCTGTTGAATTAAATAGCTTATCACATTCAATACTTCAGAAATAACATCGCTTCTAATATTTAGAGATGAAATTTGACTGAGAAGCCAATTCAAAATTTTCGAGCTCCAATAATCGCTGATTTGAGAGCATATTCCAATTGCTTTGATAGCTTCAGCTGAAATTCTTTGATCGCTTGAATTAAGAGCGTGATATTGAAGTTCTTGGACAATTAGTTTGATGTTGTTTTCATTGCATATTACAGATAAAATCTTGATCTTGAAACAAGCGTTTGTAAATGTATCTTTTGGAAGAACATAAAATCTCTTCTCATATTGAACAAATATTGTTGGGTCGTGGACGGCCATGTAAAGGATTGACTGAAGAATAAAGTTTCGTGGTTCTTCCTGACTTGTCAGTAAAACCCTGACATATGATGCGGCAATCTGCGCCTCTTTAAATGTTTTTGGGGGAGTCAGGTGAAAATAGGCACGACCAATTGCCAAAATAACAGCCTCACTTCTACTATAAATCAAGTGTTTAATTGAATCCAAAAATAACTGGAGATCCGCATCATACTCAACTTCATAAACCGGAAACGGGATTTCATTGTATCTCTCTGGTAGTTCAATAAATTCTTGATGGTTAGAAGCCTGATTGAAAAGTTTTGGTTTTGGCAAATTTATCCTCGAATACTCGGTTAAAATTTCAATCAGATATGCTTGACTCCACTCATCTAATTCACCAATAACAGAGCATAAACGTCGGAAATGACCATGAAGCAAATCAAAATTATCTGGGCATATTACTTTATAAGCAAGAATTGTAGAGTTTAAGACCATGACATCTCTATCTTTCAACAAAACCTTCATGAATCCAATAAGTTCATCTTTGGCTGAAGCTCCATAATTATTGAAAATTTTGATTAACGATACAGCAGCAGCCTGTCTAACACTGGCAGCAGGATCATGTGAGCATTTTTTAATTCCTAATAAAACAATCGGATAAATTGATGAAATTTTAATCTCTGACATTACTCTAATAGCCAGTGCTCTCACTTGTTCGTTTGTGTCACCCAATGACTTCTGGATGGCATTAATGGATAATAGAGCTGCTTCATTTTCCTTATCTGAATATCTCAACAGATAAATATAAACAAATTTTCTAATCTTCAAGCTGGAAGCAGTGACATTTTTAACGACGTCTGTAAAGAACTTTGAAGCATCTTCGCCTCTTGACATCAAAGAAATAACATATTTCAATCCTTTTAGAATGTCCCTTTCCGACCTCGAGTTCAATAATTTAGAAACCTCTTGTGGTCTAAGGTGAGTTGGCGTTTCCAAAAACCTCACAGAATCCACGGATGCCGCCTCAACCAAGTCACGAGCATTCTCAAACATTGAGGTGATTCTCGTTATTGAATCTGACATTTTGATGTCGACCTCTTCTTGATGAGTTGTGCGTTGTGTGTTTGCAATGCTTCCTCGTGTTTTCTTTCCAAATCTACTTTTTTGACTGCCCGCGCGAATCGCAATGCTATAGAAATTACGTAATACACAAATACCTACTGAACTATGCCATAGCATAAAGGATTTCCTATTAATTAACATAGCCTATTTATAATTGCTTGGGTATTTGAAATCAGTTATTTCGTAAAAGTTTTCCTTGATGTTTCTAACAGAAACAAATCTGTTCAAAATATTTCCAGATCCAGCTTTATCGTTGGTACCACTAGCTCTGGCACCACCAAACCACTGTTGTCCAACAACAGCACCTGTGGATTTATCATTG
This sequence comes from Wickerhamomyces bisporus, assembly GCA_024271855.1. Taxonomy (NCBI): domain Eukaryota; kingdom Fungi; phylum Ascomycota; class Saccharomycetes; order Phaffomycetales; family Wickerhamomycetaceae; genus Wickerhamomyces; species Wickerhamomyces bisporus. Next base: position 220,477 of record JANBXE010000002.1, read on the forward strand.
ATGTAGAAGTTACCAGCACTGTAACGTAATTTTTCTTCTGCTAATCTCACAGCCTGGCGATCTTTAGCAAAAATTGAGCCCGTTAGTCCATAAGAGGTAGACTGGTCAACCTTCTCTAAGATTGTTTCATAATCAGCATCTTCGTAAACATAAGTGGTCAAAAGAGGTCCAAAAAACTCCGTTTTTAGGTATGGATGATCTGGATTAGTGGTTTCAATAACGGTTGGCTCAATAAAATAGCCTAATGATTTATCGTATCTTCCACCAATAACTATCTTCAATTCTGGATCATTTGTTGCTGCTTCAATAGCTTTTGAAACTTTATCAAAACTGGCTTCATGGATAACAGGTCCAGCAAATCCCCTTAGACCTTCGGCACTCGATGTGTTCACAGGTTCAATTGAGCCGACTGAATCAACTAACACTGTTTTGAAGTCTTCCCAGATCGATTTCGCAACATACAATCTGGATGTAGCAGAACATTTTTGACCTTGGTATTCGAAAGCACCACGAGCAGTAGATAATGCAGCATGTAGAATAGATGCTGATGGATGAATAACATGAAAGTTTTTACCACCAGTTTCACCAACAATTCTTGGGAAATCTCTGTATACGTCTAAAGCAACGTTATCTGAAATTTTCTTGTAAAGGTCTTTAAAAACTCTTGTGGATCCAGTAAAATGTAAAGCAGCGAATTCAGAGTCACTCAAAACAGTATCAGTAATCATGACTGGCTCACCTGGAACAAAATTGATGACACCCTTAGGTAGACCAGCTTCTTCCAAAATTGTGTACAGTAGATAGTTTGAGAGAGCAGCAGTTTTTGATGGTTTCCAAACAACAGTGTTACCTAATAAAGCAGGAGCTCCAATCAAATTTGCAGCAATAGCAGTGAAGTTGAATGGGGTGACAGCATAAACAAACCCTTCTAATGGTCTATATTCAGCTCTGTTCCAAACTCCTGGAGTAGATTCAGCTGGTTGAGAGCTATAAAGCTCTTGAGCATATTTCACATTGAATCTGAAAAAATCACTTAATTCTGTAACAGCATCAATTTCAGCTTGATAGACATTTTTACCTTGACCTAACATTGTAGCAGCTAGGATGTCATGGCGATATTTAGTGCTGATAAGATCGGCAGCTTTCAAAAAAATAGCAGCTCTATCGGCAAATGGAGTGTTAGCCCATTCCTCCTTGGCACTCTTAGCAGCAGAAATGGCATCTTTAACGTCATCTTTGGTAGCCTGTGTAATTGTTGCAAGCTCTTGTGTGATTTTAGCAGGATTTATTTGAGTTTGAAGTTTTCTATTTGTGTCTTTTGCATAAATTCTTTCACCATTGATAACTAGAGGAATCTCCAAAGAACCATTATCAGTGAATCTCAAAATTGAAGCTCTCAAAAGATCCCAGTCTTTTATATCACTTTTCCCAAAATTTTTCACAGCTTCATTTTTGATCTCAGGGATCTTTGGAATTGAAAGTTGTGCAACTGATCTTGTTTGTAGATGAGTGAGGGATGTATTTAATCTCAAGGTCTTTGGCAGTACGCTTTTAAAGCCTTTTCTAATGGCAGGTGTTATAATTCTTGAGCCTCTAATCATTCTGAAGTATGGAAGTTTTGTTGGGTGAACAGCTTTTCAAGGACCAGAGTGAATTTTAAAGAGAAGAGTTTGTCTTTTATAGCTTTTTGATAGAATGGCGTTATGCAGTGTTTTTTCCTTGCGGAACTCGCTTAAGACTTCGATCGAATATCTTTCGCTTGGGATTACTGCGTTAATTACAAGCGAGGTATCACTCAGAAGCGCGAATTATAATTAACTGTTTCTTTAGACAGCAAAACGGTGACTATGAAAGTTGAATCAAGCAGTAGATATGAACAGTTCCTTTTCCTCTTCATTCAACTCTTCGTTTGTCTTAACCTTTGTGCTTAATACCAAAGCACCTATAGCAGCAACACCACCAAATCTAAACACCCATCCTAGACTATCATCGTAGGAAAATCCATCGGAGCTTCCATTTGATAGCATTTTAAATAAAACACTACTGAGTAGCGAGCTAATTACTTGAGGTGAAGCGACAAAAAAGTTATGAATTCCCAATATTATTCCTGCTTCATGTTCATAATTCTCGTTTCTTTCCGCAGAAATTGAGTTCAATTGTCGTCTCTCATCTCCAAAACCAGCTTGTTCTTTTTGTATTTTAGCCTTTATTTCTTTAATTCTTGAAATCTCCTCAGAAATTAAAACAAATGGAGCCCATAATGCATTCCCCCAAGTAATTCCTAATACAGCAAATAATGCAATGGCACTGGTAGACGACCTTATAAAAAAAGTTGATAGCATGCAAATTATGAACAATAGATGAGAAAGATACCACGAGTTTCTAACAGTCAACCACCACGTGAGCTTTAATCTCACGTTCTCAATAGCTTCAGCAATAAAGTTCGATGGTAGAAGTTTTGCCCCAGTATCGCTGGATTTAAAAGGTTGGACTAATAGTGGAAGAAATAAATCAACAACAAAAGAACTTATAGAATGTAATAATAGAGCTAATGACCCTTTTCTTGTTGCCTCATCGTTCAACCATTGTAGTTGATCTGGTGTTAAGGCAGGAAGTGAAGGGTCTCTATTCTTGAAAAATTCATACTTGAATATTTCGCCAACATAAGTAGTTGTGTAAAATAGCATTGGGAAATAACCAATCCACGCAAAAAATTCAGCAAAGCACACTATCTTAACTTGAGGTGATAGCCTCTTGATACTGTGATGTGTTTGTCTGTATAAAGAACAGACGACACCCCAAGCATTAGTAGGGTTATCAATTCCCAAATGTCTCAATCTCCTTCTGTTTTTTTTCCTTTCATTTTTTATCACGATATCAGTCGTTGGGTCTCGTTCTTTTACGTATAAGAGTGAAGCAGTAGATGTTATAATCAATATCAAACTTGCGATAGCAGCCAATATTTTGAACTGATTTTCTCCAAGATATGGAAAAACTTTTACAAGATTGACGGAACCCAGAAAATAACCAATCATGTTAAACGCTCCAATCAATATTGCAGCCATGGCATTTGCTATTTGTTGTTGATGACTTGAAACATTATCCACTATATAAGCTCTGGCAGCAGCCTGAATAGCACTTATTGAGAAGTCAAGCAGATAAACCCCTAGAGCTGCAAATGGAATAGTAAAATGCTTTATCTTTTCAATGTCTGATCCTTTAGGCAAAAACAGCGATATTAGATCAACTGAATAACTCAAATAAAAAAGTGATAGTGAGGTGGCAATACAACCTCCGATGATGAATGGCTTTCTTCTTCCAGATTTGTTATGTGAGTTATCGCTGAAGATTCCAATGATGGGTTGGCCTAAAGAACCGCTCAACGGCCCCGCAATCCAAACCAAAGCCAAAACATCCTTTGATATACCTAAAGATAATAAGAAAGGAGTACCCTCCGAAAACTCAGTACACCATGACAGCTGTAGCCCACCAACAATACTTGCAAGCATAAAGATGTAAAAAATCGATCTGTGAGGGTTTATTGCATCAGAAAATTCTGACACACTTACTAAAGATGTCATGCTGCTTGAACTTGATAAACTTCCTCTTCCTTCCCCTTCTGAAGCTTCAGTAGCTGCCCCAGTGTGTTGGTGCCGATTGCTTTCAGTTTCCAGTAAAGGTCCTGTATCTTCAATCAATGACATTTGTGTAGTTTCCAGATTCGTTTATGACGTTTTCTTTCGCAGCCCTCGCTATCTCAAATGTTGCTTAATCATGTCAAACTTGTTTCCCCTAAAACGATCAGATCGCGAATTTCTCGTAAAAATAACAAATAAAAAATATGTTTTAAAAAAAGACGCGTCTTTACTAAGAAACGGACCATGAATGACAAAACCCTAGCGTTAGCAGTGCAAAATGGGATTTAACAACAAACGAAAACACGCTACATTCTCCATTGAAATGGTTCCTGAAACTGTTAAAAAGCGTCAGGAAAGGAAAATCACCACTTCAATCCATCGTATGTTTTTTTTGGTAGAAATCTATATCATACCTAGAACAGAATGCTAACTCTCCCCTATAGAAAAAACCGTTAACATGATGATTGAAGCATCAAAGAACCTCAAAGTATTTCCCGCTGCGATCAAGGAAGAGGAACAAGAGAATCAAGTTCTGGTTTCAAATCAAAAACCATTCTGGCCTCAGCTAATCCATCATAACTAACAGGTTGTTGAAATATGACTACACATGTCTATACCTCATGTACGAGTTCATCCCTAAGGTTACTATGTTTTTAGGGCTCACTGATTGCAGGGCTATTTTTTCTGATACTACGCAATCTGGTCTTAGAAATTGGCAGAAATATCTAAAAACGTTTGATAAGAGAGTTATTCTAATCAATTCCAGGCGTTTTTTTATCAACACAGTCAGTCAGTTTTCAGCCATATCTCTCAAATCACCATCTTAGATGGGAGAAAATGAAAAATTTGGACCAGGAAAATGCTTTGGGCCACTTACAAGCACAATAAACAGAGAACTGGAATAGTCTGGATATCAATTAGAAAAGGGCTTTATATTATATATATATTGGAAGAAACGGGGTCCAAGATAAAAGAAAAAATTGACACCAATCTCTCAGATATTATTAAACAGTTGGTTTTGTGGATCCTTATCTAATTTTTGTTCTGCAAGCAGTGAGTAAAGTTAAGTAGGGTACAGATGGTATAGCCCTCCTATATGCGTTGTAAATGACATGTATGTCAAAGTGTTCTTTTTAAAAATTTTGTGAGAAGCTGAATCATATGAAGCAATGGGTAGATACTTCTGGTGTTTGTACTCACTAAGTTGAAAAGACATCGACTTATCCACATCTTTACTCTTTTAATAACACAATTTCCACCATGATGTAACACTGTAGTTATATCCTCTCTTTGATCTACCCAGTAGTTGACAATCTACACCTCAATACACATAAAGGTTATCCTAATTGGCCTATTATATATTGTAACCATGTCCATCTCATTTGAATTTAGTCTTTAGCCATAAATCTTGATAGATCAATAAACTCTATCAGTTACCCTCCCCAAATAACTCAAAGATCAACAAACAAATCACACTTTACCTACTACAATTAATTTGAGTATTCCTTTACAAAGAACTGCTACCCATCACCACCGATGTTTTCCTTTGCTAAAAGTTTTGTCAAAACACTGGAACACTCGGCTGAGTCCATCATAGGTAGTTCCAATGATGACGCCATTTTTGAAAACGATTCATATTTTTCAAATACACAGTCAAAGAAGTTTGGTTTCAGAGTTCTTCAAATAAAACAAGACTCAATTGCTGCTGAAAAATCTCTAGAGAGTTGGTTTGACTACATTATTGGGATCAACGGTCATGAAATACCCACCTCTTATGACGAACAATATCAGCTGCATCCAAATTATGAATATTTCATCAAAGAAATTGAGAACAAGAAACTTCAATCCATAACGTTGGAAATTTGGAATGCTAAAGGTGGTGTTTTAAAATACGTCGAGTTACCGATTGGAAAGCCTGACCATCAATTAAATGATGTACCATTATCATCGCCAATCTCACCAAATCAAATTGTTCAGAACACTTTTAGCAAACTAGGCCTATCTATTCAATGGACCCCGCTAATCACTTCAGCTTTTGTCTATCACGTCTTGGAAATCCATCCAAACTCGCCAGCTGAAAAAGCAGGATTACTAGAACATTCAGATTACATCATTGGTGCGCAAGATGGTCTATTAGCAACTGGTGGCGAAGATCTTCTCAGTCGTCTAATCAACTCCAAAAAAAACAGCTCGTTGATCTTGTACGTTTACAACCATGATTATGATATAACTAGACCAGTTTCAATCCATCCGACAGACAACTGGGGCGGAAAAGGTTTGTTGGGTTGTGGAATCGGGTATGGGTTATTACATCGCTTGCCTCCAGTTCTCGTTGCGAATTTAGAACCAGGCTCTGTTTTATTCGAAGAAGGTTTAAAAAGTCAGGAAAGTTTCCACCCTATAAATGATGTTTCAACTCCTACTGCCGCATATACGTACCCTCCTCCTATAAATCCAACTACTGCTCAAGGAGGATTGTCCGCTTCTACTCTACCAATCCATGGAAGAAAGAAGAAGAGTGGTGCAGTAAAAACTGATTTGCTGGATTATTTGACGGAAGAAGGTGAAAAAAGCAGAAAGTTAGATAATCAGGGAAGAAGTCATGTTGATGATACAAATTCAGCATTTCCCCCTCCACCGAAATAGATTGTGCTGACAATGGCTTTATTATATGAACTGTTATTATATGATTGTACAAATAATTTAAACTATGTAAATGGAATCAGTATTCAGTTTAGTATGGTCTGAATCTTTTCTTTTCCTTCAACTCTTTGATTTTTTCTTGATCATCTCTGAATTTCTTTAATAATGTACTCATTTCATTCTTCTTGCGTTCTCTTAGCTGAAACTTGTAAAAATCTGTTTTTATTTTTCTTTTATCCTTTTTAATGTTTGCTTCAGTTTGATGTTTGGTCGATCCTTCAATCTTACCTAGTATACCTCTCTTTGTTTTTCTGTTCTTACCAACAACCAAAGTAAACCCGTCTTCATCAACTATATCCTTCTGTTCTCGTAATTCTTTGATTGATTCTTGCTCTCTCTTTTCAAAATCTTCTAAACTTTTTGAAACTTTTACTGATGTTTCTTCCAAATCCAACACTTGATTTTTATATTCATTGATAAACCTTATTGAAGCAGGTTGAGATTCTTCTTTCTCATTCCAAACAAATAAATCGTTCTCTTTCTTCTTGATATATTTCTTCAAATTATTTAGTGCAAGATTGGCAGCATTTTTATCAACAAACACAACTAATCCAGTTCCATTCGGTAGTTTTAATCCATTATCTTGTTCATCTTCATAAAGATCTGAAGTTAATTTGGTTAAATTGATCTCAAAATCCAACCCTTCATCGTTCACAAAGAAGTTCTCCAAAATGCTTGAGCTTGAAACAACTTTAAACCAGTCTTTAATATGACTGAAACTAGTATTTAATGGTGGATTTACTAAAAATAATGATCTTTCAGCTATAGACTTATCAGTGGTTGATTGATGCTTCTTAATATACATATAGTGTTTAGTGAGTGGAGGTGCCGATTTCAAGTGTTTGTTTGTTTTGAAAAGAACTGGGGCTACCAAAAACCCTTTGATCTCATCTACTTGGGCCATCCTGGGTGGTTATTTGTTGAAATTCTACCAATATTCTGTCTATGTTGAAACAGCTTTTTTCTTAATAAAGAAAAAATTTAAAAGCGCGAAAATCACACAAAGTTTGGTAGGAGCAGTATACATCCTAACATCATCATCGCTAATGCTATAACTAAACAATTACTACAAATTAAGTCTGTTGGATTTATTAAGCTATCTACTTCTACTTCCATTCAATATCCCATTTCTCACGTATTTTATTTACTGAACACTGCACATGCAATATTTCCTTTCTTAACATATGGTTGATTCTGAGTAGGGAACAAAAAAAGCTAGAACAAATGCTTTTTTAGCAGGATCACCCAAAGTTGCTTCCTTAACCCACGTCCATTGTTGTGCACCATTAGAATAGACACCAATAAGAATATAAACTGCAAATCTCTCGGAGATATCCCCTGTCGGATGAACAGGAAATGTAACCAGTGCAACATATGCACCAAACATCCATAAATATTTGAATATTATGACTACCTATCGGCGACCCTTCAAATAATTATCTGAAATGAATCCTTTAGTAATTGTGACAAAGATTCACACTGCATATAATGTTACTGAGTAGCTATCGATTTGTTGAAAACTATAGACTTTTGGATAGCTTTTAAATTAAAAAGTCATCGATGAAGATGGAAAACCTGCTAAAGCTTCAAAAACAAAAGTTATACTGAAAAAATAAACATAACATGATAAAATCTAACCTCTGATGTCAGACCATTGAAAGTTGCATAAACCTTGGCCTCTTGTGTGACTCTTTTTCTATATAGACCCAATTTTTTTTTTAGTAAATATCCAATTCGGATCTTGAGTTCTTGGGACGTTTGGTAATATTGAAAAAAACCAACACAGCTAAAGATAATGACATTATTCCATCAACAATAAATAACCGCCTCTAACATGATTTTCCTCCAACTCTATTCAACTCTAAATAAGCAGCTTTTTGTAAAAAGGAGGAAATCAATGGTTCCGTAGAGACATTGAATTGAATTATTGAGATCCTTTTGGAAAGTTCGTCTTTTCTGTACCATGAAGCAGCAATATATATTACTGCAAGAAAATGACACGCTCCAAAAATATCAATGAAAAACCTAATGACATACACTGAGATTGAACCGTTGAACAATGAAGAACAAAAATTTAAAATTTATTATGATATCTCCACAAAAACAATATAATAATGAGGATTCTTCAATCATGATAACAAAAGATTTGAAGGAATTTGAGCAGCCGCATATTCAATATAAAAACACGTATTTACATAATCCAACTCACTCCCATATAAGGACAACTCATCCTCCATCCCACTCACAAACACGTTATCGATATCAGCCTTGTCTAAGTATTTCAAAAACACCACTGTTAGCAATAAACAGCAATGCTAAGTCCAGTTTAAACAACAACCAACGTTCCCTTTGTGGTTTGTCTCATGAATCCCAAATACTTCCCTTTCAGGAGTTTATTGGCGTTGGGGAATATGGTGCTTTTTCGTCAAATTCATCAAGTGATGAGGAATCTGTTAAGGGCAAGAGAAAGTAGATGCTTATGGTAGAGCGTCTTTTTCTCTGTCATAGGGTGGTCTGGTTAGTATTAGTACTGCGAGTGCTACGCATGGTGAACATAACGGAGTTTTATAGGTGCTTGATATAAAGTTGACAATGGATATAGGCAGCAGGATTATAAACTATGATTAAATTTACGACATTACAATCTCATCCTAATGTCTTCTATTGCTTAGCTATAATATCTTCGGATAATTGACGGATTTTTTAACCTTTTTGACATATATCATATTACACAGAAGCCACCTTTATTGAAATTCTTGAAGTATATACGTGAGTACAACTCTTTTTCGCTCAAAAGATTGTGTTTTATATGTCACAGCTTCTTGTCTCATGGTGATTAGTAAATATTGACAGCTGCCTCAAGCCGTCGTTTTTTTATTAAACTCCTAAGATTTCTGAACCTTCATTGATTGGGTCATTCTAGTAGCTTTCTATCAGTAAAGTTAATATTTATTTCATAGAGAGTGTAGCATAAGCGAATGGAAGTAAACTAAAAAAGCCGTATGGATGATTTAAGAAAATTGAAATACAACGATTACAGTAGATAATATCTATTAATCCCAATTTATTTATGTACAAACTTCAAATATGCTAAACTCTCTATTTCTTACCTTCGCCATCATCTTCCGGAACCTCGCCACTGTGGAAACGCTGTGTCTCTTTCATCAGTTCATAGAGCTGTAAATAGTTAGTATGCAGTTCTTCATCACTATTAAAAAAATACAGCAAAAACTCACTTGATTCACTTGTTCGGGACTCATCTTGTTTAATTGATCATTGGTCAAGGTTGCTTCAGCCCATCTCCCTTCTGTAATAACAGTAAGGTACTCTTGCCACATTGTCAAAAATCCCACGATATACAAAGGGTTATCTGTTGACTTGTGTGCTTTGAACTCTTCCTTGACATACAAGTCACCAAGCTGTTTCTGGGCTAGGGGAAGAGTCTTGTGCGCTCTCAGTATTCTTCTGTAAAGAGCTAGTGGTGGCAGTAGGGGCTGAGTATCCCTGACTGGACGACGAGGACGCGCCATTCTAACGAGTGTCTGTTTCATTTGGCTGTGTTTTGAATGGGTTTATTAAAGATTTAAAAGGTTAGTTTTGTTATTTGATCTAAAGAAAAGAAAAGAAAGTTAAAAATTATGTAATATTTGCTTATGTAAAAAAAGTATTATATAATCCCCGCGAATGAGAAAGTTTACGTGTCTTCTATAAAAAGCGAAAACAATTATTTATCTCGTGTCTTTCTCTTTCTCTTTATTTAACAGCCATCTCAAAACCAGCCATGAAGTTCTTCTCTGCCCTCACAATCAAATCTATCGCCTCTCTGCTGGCAATCATCTCAGTTGCCAATGCCCATGGTGGCGATTCCGAGGCCATCGCTTCTCCTGACTCCGCTGTCATTAAATTGACAAGTGAAACCTTCAACAAGTTTTTAAATGAAAACCCTCTAGTCTTAGCTGAGTTCTTTGCTCCATGGTGTGGTCACTGTAAGACTTTAGGTCCTAACTTTTCTAAAGCAGCTGATGATTTGGCAGATGAAGGCGTCAAGTTGGCCCAAATCGACTGTACCGAAGAGGGTGAACTATGTCAATCACAAGGAATTAGAGGTTATCCAACTTTGAAAGTTTTTAGAGGCTCTGATGTCGGTCCAACCGACTATGAAGGTCCAAGATCTGCTGATGGTATTGTCTCTTATATGTTAAAGCAGAACTCACCACCAGTCACTGTCATTGAAGAAGCTGCTGAGTTATACAAATTTGTTGAAGATCAAAAATCAGCAACCATTCTTGAAACTGGCTCTAAATTGAACGAGACTTTCTACAATTTAGCTGGTAAATTTAGAGATGATCATACTTTTGTCCAATCCTCAAATAAAGATGTCATCAAAAAATACGGTAATGATAAACTCTTAATCTTCTTACAAGGTGAATCTGAACCAATCGTTTATTCTTCAAAAGAAACTGATATCGAATCAATCGGAAAATGGATTGCTGTTGAAACAACTCCATATTTCGGAGAATTAGATGGCACTACTTATCAAAAATACGCTCAAGCTTCTATTCCATTAGCTTATCTATTTTACAACACACCTGAAGAAAGAGCTGATTTTGAATCAACTATTGTTAAATTGGCTAAAGGATCAAGAGGCTTAGTCAATTTTGTTGGTATTGATGGTTCCAAATATGGTCGTCACGCTGAAAATTTGAATATTGAACAAACATTCCCAGCCTTTGTCGTTCATGATTTAGTTGCAAACAAAAAATATGCATACCCACAAACAGGAGATTTGGTTAAAAAAGATTTGGAATCATTCTTTGCTAAATACCAAGCTGGTGAAATTGAACCAATTGTCAAAACTGAAGAAATCCCAGAAGTTCAAGAAAATTCTGTTTACAAAATTGTTGGTAAAACTCATGATGAAATCATCAACGATGAAACCAAAGATGTTTTAGTCAAATATTACGCTCCATGGTGTGGCCACTGTAAAAGATTGGCTCCAACATATGAAGAATTAGCAGATTTGTATAAATCTGAACCAAAAATTAGAATTGCCAATGTTGATGCTACTGCAAATGACGTTGAAGTTGATATCTCAGGTTATCCAACTTTGATCTTATATCCAGCTGGTGACAAATCAAACCCAATCGTTCATTCTGGTGGTAGAGACTTACAATCGTTAATCGGTTTTATTAAAGATAAAGGAACTTTTAAAATTGATGGTAATGAATTAGAAGCTGAAGCTGACGAAGCAACTGAAGTCGAAACTGAAGAAGCAGCCAAAGAAGACGTCCAAGAAAAAGATGAACAAGTTGTTATCGCTCATGACGAATTATGATTTTTTAGCTCTCGTTTTTCAAAAAAATTATTCTACGATTTAGTTGAATAATAAAAAATATCCTATTTTCATGGAATGTAAATGATTAACTGGTATTATCTATAGTTTCCCGCCAGGAGTTTGACCACCGATAGTCCCACCAGTGCTATAATCAGCCTTCTGTCTAAGCATAATCGCAGGATGTTCACCCCTTTCCTTTAACTCTTTGAAGATCATCACTGGCTTCTCATCCAACTCCAAAATCCGCTCCTTATCGCCATAGCATATAACTAACGCATAATTTCTCCAATCTACGTCATGTAATTTATGTCTTTTCATGGCGGCTTGTAAGATCTTAGAGCATGGGTCATCAGTAGACGCGCGTAATTGCTTCAAAGGTTCTGAGACTGGGACAGTGGATGAGGATGTTAATGTTGAGGATGATGGAATATACGATGGTTGTTTGAGCATGGATGCCGCAGTTGCGGTTGTCGCAGTTGCGATGATCGTTGTTGGAGAATGTGGTGCTGGTTGAGAAGAGGTTGAGTTTAAAGAGGCTGAAGAATTGGAATTAGATTGGAACAAGAGTGAGTTTCTTGCAGATTTAGAGTGTTTCACTTCCGATTGCTTCCTCTGAAGGTTATGATGGTCTGTTGAATTCGATGGTTTCGTTGGTGATGAAAGGTTGAATGGTGAAGATGGATAGTTCTTATCTGGAGTAGGTAATGGTTTTTGGGCAAATCTTTGGCTAGAAGAGATCTCCTCTTTCAATTTGTATAATTCATCGTTAAGAGATCTAGTCAATGAATCTAGATTAGTTTGAATCAGATTATTTATATTGGCTAATACCAATTTTAATTCTTCATCATCATTCTTTACATATCCATTTTCCATTATCAACTTGTTAATCTCCAATTTCAATCTTATTCTATCAGAAATAGGAATCCCCATTTCTTTAAAATGCTCGTCCTTCAATGAAGGCAAGGTCTCTCCAATAATATTATGGGACGTAAATTTACCAATAACATCATATTCGAATCTTATGCGATTTAACCAATTCTCAATCTCAACTGGACCCCATTCCAAAAAGCTAGAGTCTTTCAGAGGTGAAACAGTGGAAGGGAGCGTGGTAACTATTGTAGATTCATTCATGTTTTTGTCAAACTGGTAGCTCGTTGTGTGCCTGTTTATAAGTTCCCGTTAGAATTGAGAAGCAGTTTTATTTTGTTTTGTATTCAAACAACGAGAAAAGTGTTACCTGGTCGACAGAAGCACTACAAAACCGCATCAATTTCTAACCCATTTAAAGCCCATTTGTTTCAATATATACAAAATCTATTTTATTTCTTTCTCACCTCCCATATATCCTCACTGCTCCCCATCGCTTTTTTCTGGTCAAAGGTATCCTTATAGAACTGCTGAATCTTTACTGGATCGTTGTTAAAAAGACAGAATTTGAATTTATCGAATTGCGATACACAAGAATTCATGTTTCCATGTCGATAATAGTGTCTCAGTTGACCTCCTAATGAGTAACATTGTGTTAGTTGGTCAAAGGCCTCTGTGCAGCTCATCGTGGTCTGAGAATAATGCGTTAGTATATTTTGGCTTAGTTATTGGCGCAAACGATGGTTAACTCTCCGGATCCAAAGCTGGATCATTATGAGTCGAGAAAAGTCTGTATCTCTAATAATTCGACATACTGGGAAATCACTATATCTCGTATTTTCTTTGTTCTCGCTCATTTGATTGGGTATTTGAGGTTTTCAGTACTTGTCACCATCAATGGTTTTGACTAACGAATTTTTCATTATAGTAGTTTTCCAATTACATAATTTATGACAAATAAAAAAAATAATGCTTAATTTCTAATCAATTTTGGCAAGAAAGCCATTTAAGACTTGTCTTTTTAAGATTTCAATGAGAAGAAGTCTCAGTTTACTGTATAAAATGTCAAAGTTCCCAACACAAAAGTCAGAGCAAGAATGGAGGGCAATTCTTTCCCCCGAACAGTTTGCCGTTTTGAGACAAAAACACACTGAGAGACCAGGGACTGGAGAATACCTCAAAACTAAAGATAATGGACTTTATCTCTGTGCCGGTTGTGAAACACCAATCTATAAATCCTCCACCAAATTTGATGCCCATTGTGGGTGGCCTGCGTTTTATGAGGCTTTACCGGGATCCATCGAACTTATAACAGATAACTCACTTGGAATGGTAAGAACTGAAATGGTTTGCAAACAATGTGGTGGGCATTTGGGCCATGTTTTTTATAACGAAGGTTACAAGAACCCGACTAATGAAAGACATTGTGTGAACTCCATAAGTTTGAAATTTAAGAAGGAATCATGAATGGTTGTAGTGTAATAAAAAAAATAATCAATAAATCTTCGATTTTGAGACAACATATCTCAGCCTTATTGTTTAATCGATTTAAAATATATACGAATTGAGAGTGAACTAGCAAAATATTGATGTACGTTTATTGCCATAAATAATAATTTCAAATATATAAATATAATCAGTTGAAGTTATAATTATCTGGTAAGATCTCAATAGCATAATTGTCAGGATCTTTCAAAAATGCAATGTTCTTCATCTTACCTTGATTGTATTTCAAACCCCAGTTCAATTCATCACCGAAAGTCTCCTCTAAGTGCTTACAATAATCTTCTGCATTATCAACTGAAATACCAATATGACCATATCCTTGAGGTTGATCATTCCCGTTATGGTATTTAAAATCAGCTTCTTTTTCAGTTCCCCAATTCCAGGTCAATTCCAATACACCTTCCAAGTAAGCTTGATCTCTTTTGGATAGCGTATTTTCAACAAAAGAATCATCATGGTTATATCCCAAGAAATACAATGTGAATTTGGCATTCGCATGTTCGCTAGTTTGCAATAGCTTTAGTCCCAAAACTTCCCTGTAAAATCTTAAAGACTTGACAGGATCCTTGACTCTAATCATCGTATGGTTAAGCTTGTTATCAAGTTTTGTACCTTCAGGGACAGCACCTTGACCAACATCACTCCCGCTTGGGATTTTGTTCTTACCATGTTCAATCAATTCGACCCAATATCCATCAGGATCCAAAGCAAAAGCAATGGCTCTTTGTCTCCCATCACTCAATTTCTTCTGAAACTTAACGTTTTTACTTAATAATTCTTTTTCAGCCTCAACAATGTCATCAACAGAAATACAAATATGACCAAACCCACGATATGGCTCAGTGTTTCCGTTGTTCAAAGTGTATTCAGGATCCAATTCAGTCCCGTAGTTATGGGTCAATTCCAAGATCCCTTGTTTTCCAAATGGATTTTTTGTGAATTCACCATTGGAATCTGGGTAAGAAAGGAAGTATAAATCGAATTTGGATTCTGGGATTTTTTTATGATGGATTAATTTCAAACCAAAGTTATCCTCGTAAAATGGGATGGAGATTTTAGGATCCTTGATACGGAGACAGGTATGGTTGAGTTTCAAAGATGATTTGGTAAAGCTGGACATTTTTCTGATTGAGTTTCTCAGCATTAATAATTGATAGCCTTAAAAGTCGTGGCAATATTACTGGCAAGTTCAACGCTATTTCCCCAAAATTGGGATATTTAGGAAGCAATAACCGAGGGTGACTGGAAAGTCACGTGCTTTTTTTTTATATATATTGTAGATTTCCGGATTCCATTTATATCTATGACATCAGAAGTGATGTCATAGATATAAGCGCTATTGTTCTCTTATTTCTCTTTTTGAATGCATTTTGCTTTAAAAATTACCAAATAACTCTAATTATATTTCATCTAGTAATAAAGCTGAGGTTTTGGTGCTTTTAAAAGGGAAACTGATAACGTCCATGAGCATAATCAATCAAGGCCAAACTTTCCATCTTCTAGCTTTCCAATTCACAAGACTAGTAGAATTTTTAAAATAGGTGTTTTTTTTTACTACACTGAAAAAATAGCTTAAATAACATTATTAGTAAAAACAGGTTATTGTTATCATAGTCTGTAAATTTTATACTCCAATTTTGAGGAAAAAGAGAAATGGGACAAGTTTTTCCCAGTCGAGTTAATGACATATTTGTCGATTAAATCCTAATTAACTTTTACAGAATCACATTGTTCTTTATCCTTGTCCCTTAATAAAACATAGTATTGATCTTCGTTATACCATTTTCTTTCTTAATCTTATCAAGTTTTTTAGCACAGTTATTTTACTTCATCTTTACTGTTCAATCTCTTGCTTGAAACTATTCTTGTTTTCTGCTTTTTCACAGATCGGATTCGCGAATAGATTTTTTTTTTTTCTCATTTTCAGTGACTCTTATCGAAAGAAGATCTAGGCCCTATACAAATATATAAATACAAAAAACACTTCTTCTACTCTTTTGCTAGTATTTTGGGATAAATAAAGGATTACAGTTATGCCATTTCCTGTGTTACCTCTGTTCACAGTCACTTCTTCAATTGAAGACCTGACCAAGCTCTCAGTTACTGGGGCTATCGTGTTGAAAGTCTCGAATGAATCTTCACTATCAAGCTTCATCAAATCCAACTACTCAGTGCTCAAAAACTTGGAGATCAATTTAGAATTCACTGAAAATGTTGCTGTTGATGATTATATCAAAGTTTTAAACAACGGGATCTCAAAAATCCTCATTGATGGTGACAAGTATGAAGAGTTAGTTGAAAGTGGTATTCCAAGCTCAAGGGTTATTTTGAAAGTTGAATCTGTTTCACAAGTTAAATCGAAAGATGTTTCTGTCATTTTGCCATCTTCCACTTCTCCAGATGATTTAAAGGATTTAAAAGGTTACAGTATTTTCATGAATGTTGATTCTGCCAAAGACTCAACCCTATTAAACTCATTAATTTCTTCTGAGATAACCCTAGTCATCTCAAATGATTTGTTAGCCACTGATTCTGATGACTCAAAGATTTCTATTGCTGATTTATTCATCCAATCTTTAACCACTGATCGCCCAGATGGTTTGTTCACCACCTTGGTCACTGATGCTTCCAACCATTCATTAGGTTTGGTTTATTCTTCCAAAGAATCAATCAGAGAAGCAATCAAATCAAAGAGAGGTGTTTATCAATCTCGTCGTCATGGATTATGGAAAAAAGGAGAGAGTTCAGGAAACATTCAGGAATTAATTAAATTAGACAAAGATTGTGATAGTGACTGTTTGAAGTTTGTCGTTAACCAAGTTGGTGCCGGATTCTGCCATTTAAATACGGATACTTGTTTTGGTGACTTGAAAGGTTTGACCAGATTGGAAAAAACTTTACAAGACAGACTGGAAAATGCCCCTGAAGGCTCATACACCAAAAGATTATTCACTGATGAGGAATTGTTAATTGCAAAGATTAAAGAGGAAGCTGAAGAATTAACTGAAGCTACAACCAAAGATGAAATTGCATGGGAATGTGCTGATCTGTTTTATTTCAGTTTGGCTAGATGTATAAAAAATGGTGTTTCTTTAGAAGATATTGAAAGAAACTTGGATTTGAAAGGATTGAAAATCACAAGAAGAAAAGGTGATGCCAAACCAAAATTCATCAAGACCCAACCAAAAGTTACCATACCATCCCCAAAGAAAGCTGAAGAAGAAATTGATTTAAATGAAAAAATTTTAATGAATGTCATTGACGCTTCATCCTCGTCCAAAGAGGTTTCTGATGCTTTAAAAAGACCAGTTCAATCAACTGCCAACATCATGAAACTAGTTAATCCAATCATTGAAGCCGTCAAAACCCGTGGTGATGCGGCCTTATTAGAGCTAACAGCCAAATTTGATGGTGTCAAGTTATCATCCCCAATCTTAAAAGCACCATTTCCACCATCAACATATGAAATTTCAGATGAACTAAAAGAAGCTATCGATATTTCTATTGAAAACGTTGAGAAATTTCATAGAGCGCAATTAACTGAACCATTAACCGTTGAAACTCAACCAGGTGTTTCATGCTCAAGATTCTCACGTCCAATTGAATCAGTTGGGTTATACGTCCCAGGTGGTACAGCTATTTTACCATCAACTTCAATCATGTTGGGTGTTCCAGCAAAAGTTGCCGGTTGTAAAAACATTATTTTTGCATCTCCTCCAAGAAAAGATGGTACTTTATCACCAGAAGTTGTTTATGTTGCTCATAAATTACAGGTTAGTGCTATTATTTTGGCAGGTGGTGCTCAAGCTGTTGCTTCAATGGCCTATGGTACAGAATCAATTCCAAAAGTTGACAAGATTCTAGGTCCTGGTAATCAATTTGTCACAGCTGCTAAAATGTATGTTCAAAATGACTCAAATGCTTTATGTTCTATTGATATGCCAGCTGGTCCATCTGAAGTGTTGGTCATTGCAGATGGTGAAGCTGATCCAGACTTCGTTGCTAGTGATTTGCTAAGTCAAGCAGAACACGGTGTTGATTCTCAAGTCATTTTGATCGGTGTTGATTTAACAAAAGAACAATTAAGCAAGATTGAAGATAGTTTGCATGAGCAAGCTTTGAAATTACCTAGAGTTGATATTGTCAGAAAATGTATCAAACATTCCACTACTTTACTAGTGGATACTTATGAGAAAGCTTTAGATTTATCAAATGAGTATGCACCAGAACATTTAATTTTACAAATCAAAGATGCCAAAAAATACGTTAAGTTGGTTAATAATGCTGGTTCCATTTTTGTTGGTGCTTATTCCCCAGAAAGTTTAGGTGATTATTCAAGTGGTACCAACCATACATTGCCAACATATGGTTATGCTAAAATGTATAGTGGTGTCAACACTGCAACTTTCCAAAAATTTGTCACCAGTCAAGATGTTACACCTGAAGGTTTGAAAAATATCGGTAGAGCAGTCATGTCTATTGCTAAAGTTGAAGGATTAGATGGTCATAGAAATGCTGTTAAGATTAGAATGGAGAAATTAGGATTATTAGAAGAAGGATTTATTTAATTCATGTACAAAAATACTCGTATAAAAAAAACTCGTATGTCAAAAACTATTAATATAAAGCCATTTAAATTATTATTCTAAGAGACGTATCTATTTATAATTTCAACAATTTCTCTAATTCGCCAGTGCTTTTTAAAGTTTGTAAATCTGAGTTACCACCAATGTGTTTACCGTCAATAAAGATATTTGGAACGGTGCTTTGACCAGTGATTTCTTTCAAAGCAGCTTGGATAGCATCACCATCTGGAATCTCGTTTAATTGTAAGACTAATGGCTTAACACCTAAAGTTTTGAAAGTATTCAAAGTTGCTTGACAATATGGGCAGTATGATTTGGAAGCAACAAAAATTTGGTTTGAAGCAGCTAGTCCTTGGACTTTAGAGATAACTTCTTTGCTGGCTGGCATTTTCTTAGAATATTTAGTGATAAATCTGTAAGTGATGAATAAAAGCAGTAAAATTAAAGGCAAATATTCCATTTAAAAAGTGTTTGAAGCTGACAAACTCTTAATTTTGCATTTTTTCGGTGATTTCAAATTATTAAATTCGAGAACAAGCGTTATGGGCGATGGTCTTTTGATATTTGGAGCTTGTTTTGTATGTTAAAATAAGAATACAAGGTGGTATATCTGACTATATGAGGATATAAAAGCTCTTAATAGATCCCAACTGTCCTCTTTGTTATTACCCCAAAATCAGTAGAGATATCAGCTTATCATATATAAAAATCCGATTACAGCACAGGTTCGCGAACGGAGATATTGATGGAATATCTTTTTAAGGAGCTTTTCAGTTGCCTAGAAGCTCAACGAACTATAGAAAAAGGCTTGTAATCACATCGATATGGGGGTTTTCACTGACCATGCACATACTGCCATTACGGAGAAGATTAATTATTTAATCGAGTCAAAAAATGCTGATGTAGACATTGAATTGAGTGGATTGATTGAAATTATTGATCTTCAATATTCTGGAGCTATCGAAGCTGCTAGGGCAATCAGAAAGAAATTGAAATATGGAGAATTAAACGAAAAATCGAGATCTCTTGATGTTTTAAATGCCCTGGTTCTTAATGGTGGTAAGAACTTACAGGAAATTTACAATGATAGAAAGTTATTGGAAAGATTAAAATTGAGTGCGATTGATCAGGATGAAAACCTCAAGATTAGAAAAAAAATTATTCAGTTAGCTATTTTATGGAATGAGGAATTCGAAGGTGATAGATATCATACTGGAATAGCTAAGTTGAAAAGCCAACTGCCTTTGAAAAAACCAAAAAAAAGAAAATCTGTTGCTGATGATCATTTCATGGATGATGAAGCTTATCATAGTGATGATGATGAATCAACAGCATCATCCTCTACATATAACAATAGAGAAAGAGGCCCAATTGATCCGAATAAAAAATACAAGATTCCTAAGATCAATTTACAGAAAGAATCACCAAAGATCAGACTCTTAATTTCAGATGCAACTTCAGCTTCTACCAATTTAACTAATGCATTACAAGCATTACCGCAAAATAAAAGATCAACTTCCGATAAAAAATGTGTTGAGCTGTTTGACAAGACAAGAACGATTAGAAGAAAAATCCTTGCTTACTTACAGCTTGTTGATTCAGAAGAATTCTTAGGAAGCTTGATCAACTCAAATGAAGTTTTGGTCAAAGCATTACAGCTATTCACCGAAAAATCAGATCTTTCAGGTGAAGATTCAGATGATTATAGTGATTTGAGCTCATATGATGATGATGATGAAAGCGATTTACAAAGTGTCACTGACTCTTTAGCTAGTACCATGATTGAGGAACATGACAGGAACAGAAGGGCTCCACCTCCAGTTCCAGGGTCTTCTAGAACTAGAAGTATGAAGATATCAGGAAAACAGAATAGTGATGATCCTTTTGCAGATGACAATATAGTAGATGAAAGTGTTGAGTGGAAGTGATTGTACAATCAGTGTAATTTTTAATTTTTAAGAATATCATGTAGTTACCCATTACGAGCCTACTAATAACCATTTGTTATATCTTCATAATTGTAGCATATTCAGTTTTACTCTGAAGTTCACCGTGACCCCCTTTAGATAAATTCAAATCTACAGTCACACGGCTATAACTGTCCTTCTTATTAAATATTACACTAATACAAATCCAAGTATACGATATAAACACTGTTCAAAAAATCTCATTATCGTAGGGACAATCAATACTATCATGTCCTTCTCTCTCACACAAACCACACCATAATTGGCGACCATTAGCTGGATCCTTAACATCCGGAACATAAACCTGTAAAGCACCATCAACAACCTGGGAAATAATAGGTGGCCTATTCAATGATAAAGGACGCATAGATGCTCTAGTTACAACTGACGTTCTTCTAGTCTCAACGTTTGGTGTTTTGGATTTTGTTGGTGTTAGGTTTAGTTTTTCTTTCAATTGGTGTATCTCTTTATCTTTTGTCTTAGACTCAACTCTTCTCAATTCATCAATTAACTCTAATTCAGATCTCAATTCTTGAAGCTCTGAGATTTTAGGTCTTGAATCTAGCTCTTTCTTTAAAAGCTTGATTTGATGATTTAGTTCTTTATTTGTTGTGGATCTACTCAATTTATTTAAGAGCTCAATCTCATTCTTCAATGACTGAATCTCCTTTTGAGTATCTGTAGATTTCAATTGCAACAATTCTTCTTTCAACAGTTCAATTTCAAGTGTCCTCTCTTCCAATAACTCTATGGCGTTATCTTCTTTCTCCTCGGTTTGCGTTGAGATTTCTTTTAAAGTTGAACTTTGCGATAACTTTTCAATTTCTGAGTTTTTATGTGATATTGCTTCTAGCAAATTCTGTTTTTCTTCCTTTACCAGCTCTAATTCTGTCTTCAGTTCAGCCAGTAAAGACAGTTCCTTTTTCAAATTATCATATTCCTCTTTGATTGACAAAATTTCTTTGTCCTTTTCTTCCAATAGCGTGCTAGTTTCAAGAGATTTAAACTTTTCCTGATCGAGCTCTTTCTTCAAAGCCTCGACCTCCTGCTTTATTAAACCAAGATCTAATACCTTCTGTTCAGATAATGTCAGAAGCTCCGAGTCTTTGGCTTTCTCGCTTTCAAGATCTCTGATTCGTAATTCTTGATTCCCGATGGTAGTTAATTTCTCTTCAATTTCTTTTTCTAACAGTGATTTCGAATCCAATTGTGATTTTATAACCTCTATTTGTTTTTTTAGGTCATCCACTTCTAAAGCCTTCTCTTCAATTTCTTTTTCTAACAGTGATTTCGAATCCAATTGTGATTTTATAACCTCTATTTGTTTTTTTAGGTCATCCACTTCTAAAGCCTTCTCTTCAATCTCTTTTTCTAACAGTAATTTCGAATCCAATTGTGATTTTATAACCTCTATTTGTTTTTTTAGGTCATCCACTTCTAAAGCCTTCTCTTCAATCTCTTTTTCTAACAGTAATTTTGAATCCAATTGTGATTTTATAACCTCTATTTGTTTTTTTAGGTCATCCACTTCTAAAGCCTTCTCTTCAATCTCTTTTTCTAACAGTAATTTTGAATCCAATTGTGATTTTATAACCTCTATTTGTTTTTTTAGGTCATCCACTTCTAAAGCTTTCTCTTCCAATGAGGATTTCAAACTGTTAATCTCATTATCTTTCTCCGTCAAAAAATTTTCTTCCTCTCCACTATTTATCAAATCCTTCTCCTGTTTCGATATCTGTTTCTTCAAATTTTCAATCACCATTTCCTTGTTTTCCAGTTTGAATTCTAACTCTTGTAGTTTATCCTCTGAATTACCATCTTTCAACTGAACCTGCAATCCATTTATTATCTCATTTAATTTTTTAACCTCCTCTTCAAGGACATTTTTTTCGGTTATTTTTATCTTTAACTCATCAATCTCGAGTTGTAACTGTTTCACCTTTTCATCTGATTGTGATTGAATTTCTTTACCGACAGTTAACTCCAAATCGGCTCTCAATTCTAATATTTTTTGTTCCTTTTGGTCAACAATAACAGTCAAATTGTCAATTCTAGATTTGAAATCGTTCAACTGGTTTTTCATAGAATCGTTTTCAGAAATGTGAGTTTCTTTCAGTAACAAACTTTGTGTATTCAGCTCAACAATTCTCTCTTCTTTAAGCTTCAAATCTTGTCTTAAATGTTCAATAGCCTTACTTTGAGTTAAATTTGTTAATTTAAGATTATTAATCTCATTCCTTGTTTCTTCATCAGGTCCTGAAGCAGTAATTGAAGCCTTTTGTTTTTCGTATAAATCCTTCAAATCAGTTTGCCTTTTGTCTAACCCCTCTATAATTTCCTGTTTCTGATTGAGCTCTTCTTGTAGCTTCTTCAATTCGCCAATATATAGTTGTTCATTATCATTAACTTGAGCTTCAACTTGATCTATTACTTCAAGTAGTTCTTTTCTTTGTGTTTCGTAAATCTTCCTTTGTTTTATAAGTTTATTCTCTGCAAACTGAGCTTTTTCATTAGTGCTCTCTAGCTTTTGTCTATATTCGTTCAAAGAATCTTCCATTTGTTTTACTAGTAAGTCTTTTTCCTTGAAGCTTTCAGTAAGGATTTTCAACTCTTTCTTCAAATTTTCAGACTGGTGCAACAAAGTATCTCTTTCATTTTCAATAACCAATCTCGTTGAGGTAAGTCTTTGGATCTCTTTCTCCAGTGGTGACTTAACAGATTGGGTAAAGCTGATAGCAGGAGGTGGAGTACTTTGCGCCCTACTTGCTTGTGTTCTCTTGACAGCTGAAGCTAACCCAGGACTATGAAACCCTTTATTAGTAGTAGCCGTTCGACTTGGTGTTGGATTAAATCTTATACCAGGAGAGTTTAAAGAAGACAATCTCGATTGTGGAGGAGAATCAATGTACTCAATAGAGTTTTTAAGTTTGTCCAGCGTCATGAATAGCCCAGCACCAGGCTGTTTTGTTCTAAAATAGTGAATACCATCAACATCACCATTATTTTTTCCTAAAGCGGCACCCTCTCCAAGCAATTCTATACCAGCAAACTCGCCAGTCTTACCTTCGATAGGTCCAATATACCGTAAGACAGCTTTTCCGGTGTGAGGTATCGTGAGAATTGAACCTATCTTAAATTCCTCTTGGGAATTTTTAGAGTAAGGCGTAGGAGTGTTGGGAATTTCTGAATAACGACGCATTCTGAAAAGCCTTTTGCTTCTTCTGGGTGTATGAGCTGTGAATTTTTGTTTCTTGTGAGAATTCTCAGTGTAGGAACACTTTCTAGAATAAATAACGCAGCGAAATTGCCAGTTTAAGATGGTTTTCTATTCTTTTTCTTTTTTAAACATTTTTTAAATCAAAACATTGAGAAAAAACAAAAACAAAAACAAAAACAAAAAAGATCATGCCAATCGGGAACGGGCCCTCGGAACTTAATACTTTTGCGAAGTGTCTTGCTTAAGCTTAAGGAGTGAAGCTAAGCATCTCTAGTATAATATGAGACGTCTTAGTTATTAAGGGCTCTAGGTGTGTAACTTCTACTCATGAGGAATGTATATAGACTAGCTATAAGCAATAGTACCTCGAAGAAGCTGATTCTCGCCTAAATCCCAAAGACCGACCTCAAGATTCTTATCTGAAAATCACAAATAGGGTTAACAATTGATGCACTATTGAAGTACAGATCTTGAGGTGCTCGAATCAATCATCGAGAACGATGGATTTTAGCTCAGGCTGGATAGCCTCAATTGCCCTTACTATACTCATGTTTTTGTAAAATAGGCTTTACTAATATCATCAGGAAATTATGCTATATTCATTGTTAGAGCATAGATGGCCATGAGGATTGTTGTATGACAATGACATTAATATATTTATAATTATTCAATGATAATTATTGATTTGTGATACGTAATAAAGACTTATGTGAGATTAACCAGCTTAAATTAAAATATTTGAAAACTGTGGTAAATAAGTTAGACTTAAAAATACATATTATTTTGTTTTAATTTTTAAACTATTTTTTTTTTATATTTATAGAACAATTAAATATGAGCAAAATCATATCGATAAAATTGTACAATAAGAGACCTAAAAATTTAATTATCTTTATACCAAAGGTCTTTGATAAAGACTAAACTAGTCTGTTAATAATTTTCCAGGTTTTTTGTAGCTTTTACGATATTGTCAAAGATAATGAGGAATACAACATAATCATAGATTAGATCAGCCATATAAGTTTCCAGTATCAGTCTACATTGTGTAGGATTTAAAAGAGTATAGATATAGTATTGACCCCCTTTCCTTTATAACTGAACTTGATCTCTCGGGAAAAAAGATAAAAATCAATCTTTTAATATTAAGCTAATATAGTTATATATTGAAAAAAAAAATATCACTACTATGTATAAAAAACATTATTACCGTATTTCAATATATCAAATCCGTGATAGTTTAGTGGCTAGAATTACCGTTTGTCGCTTTGGCAATACATGGTAGACCGGGGTTCAATTCCCCGTCGCGGAGTTCTTTTTTATTAATTATATTTTTTTTTTTTTTTTACTTTACTTTACTTTAGATTTACTTTAGGTTTATAAAAAAGATCTACAATTACAGCTAAACGCCAACCACTACACTTTCTACATATAAATATTCTTTCTTCTAGTGAATAATTTTAATAAACAAACCTGAAATCTAAACGCTTATTGCCATCATCAGTGGTTTCAACTTTATATTTTTCCTGTTCTTCTGGCGATAATGCATTCCATTTTTTCGCCTTTTGATTGTTTCTCCAAATATAATAGAATCTAGTTAAAATGCAAGAAAAAAAAGCTCCTGCTGAGATACCTAACAAATCTTTATTACCACGATGATACAATGGTTTATCATCAGCTCTATAAATATTTGAACTGATGATAGCAGCAGCTTGTGAAAAGATGTTCACGAGCGCAGCGGAGACGGCTCTATTACGCACTGAATTGGAATTAGCAGAACACCAACTGATAGTTAAAGGCCAGGTTGGTGCATGGCCTAACAGAACGGTTAAAATAGCATATGTTGGCCATACCTGCACTTGGGAACCTCCCCAGAATCTCAGCGGTAATAAACAAATAAATATCCATGCTGGAATTGTAGCTAGTAGTAAGGCTCTTGATTTGATGATTTCTGATAAAAAACCAATCGTTAACATTGTGATAATTGTGAGGATGTTGTATGGGATAGTTAACAAGTTAGTATTAAAGCTTGTGAATCCAAGTCTCCTCAAAGTTAAGGTCATATATGTGCTGACAGGACTTGAACCAACATCGCCTAATAGTCTAATAATGTAAATTGGCAACAAATCGTAATCTGTAATAGCTTTAAATAATTCCTTCAGAGAAACAGGTTCTCTATTATTCATATCACCTTTGGCCGGATCATCTCTTAGGACCCTATTAACAACAATCTTCTCTTCACGTTCGGTGAACCATCCTTTTGGTCTATACCATGCTTTTGTTTGAACAGCTGATGCAGGCATTAAAAAATAACTGGATATTCCAATTAAGAAAGTGAAGATACCTTCAATGAGAAAAACCCATTGCCAGCCATGTGGTAGTAATGAAGTTTTAATCCTTAATATGGCAAAGCCTAATAATGCACTTAATACTGAAGTTAGTGGATTTGCAATATAAAATAAAGATATTCTAAATGGTAATTCTTTAGAAGTATAAAAATAAGACATCCAAAGGCATGTATCACAAATAAACCCACCTTGGAAAAAGCCAATCAATGCTCTGGTAGCCAGGAACCCACCTTTGGTAGTGATAGAAGCTTGACTAATGGAAACGGCAGACCATAACAATAATTGAGTAGGAATCCAAATATCAGCTCCCAGTTTCTTAGAGATCAATTGTGAAGGCAGTTCAGAAGCTAAAAAACAAACTAAATTGACAGTATTACCCAAATTGTAATCGTTCGTAGTTAATCCTAAATCATCCAACATATTATCAGAAACAGCTTGTGCAATATTCGATCTATCGAAATCTAAGGCCGTGAACATGATGTATGCCCAAAAAGTAACATGCCAGTCACATTTCCAAACAACTTTGCGTTCTTCTTGCTTTGTCCATGTAAAACCAGGATCGAAATGATTTTTACATTCATAATCTGCTTTCTCGTAGATTTCTTTGTAATATGCAGCAACTTTTGGATTTTTAAAAATGTGATCATTTTCAGAATTGAGACTTGATAAATCTGTTTCTTCATCATGAACTTTTACCATATCGGATTTCAATTCAAGCTCATTCAATTCAACTTGATCTTTTTCTTTTGGCGAAAATCTTAAAGATTCTTGAAAAGAATTTGTTCTTTCCCTTGGTTCGATGACTGTTGGATTGAACCATCTCTTAAAGATGCTCATGGTTAGCGATCAGCAAAAAGAGTTTGGTGCTATCATCGACAATCTACTTTGGAGGCATTGAATGCATTTAAGTATCCCAATATGTGGATCCTCTTCTGTTTTGTCAATAATCGCCATATCTGAGTACTTAGTCCTCAGTTTCTAGGATATGGCAAAACTATCATTGCTTATAGCGGCTAGTTAGTGATGCTCTATCTGGAACCAAATTCCAGCCACAGAATAGCGCAGCCTAAACTTGATTTACGCAATCCAACCGTTAGTGAGAAAGGTAACGTATTTCTTTTCGACAATATATAATCAGTGAGATCGAGCTCTAGCAGGCTATGGACATGGGTTGTTTGATGTGCTTGCTTTGATTTAATTTGTTTGGTTGATTTGATGTAGTTTTTTTTTTGCTACGAATATCTTGAAAGTATTCTGATAGTCTTAAACTTCTAAGATTAGAATAAAAAAAATAAAAAACGCCTTAATATTGACAGGTTGGCAGAATTAAACACAAGTCAGTTTCAAGCTTCACAAATTATAAGCAGATTTCCAGTAGTTGCTAGTGATATCTAACCAATAATTAAGAGCCATACGGGTGTATCACACTCACTAATTAACTATTTAATGGGTTAAAGCATAAATGCTTAAATGCCTAAATGCCACTTTGGTCATGTGTTATTATGTATCAATCTAGAGATGTCAATCAATTTTCACAGTGGAGGCTTTGATAATGACAATTTTTGTAGAAATGCACACAAAACCAACGGCGTAAAGTGCAAAACACCGGTGAATCGGTTCAGCTCACAACATATGCTGCGTATGTGTGCTCGGTTCGCTTGGGTTTTCTAGCCACAAAAAGTTGCTCTTTTGCAATTTTATTGGCTGATGAAATGATCTACTGAAATATCACCAAAATACAGTTGAACTTATACACCAACTCAGACATCAGCTCATTTGGCAAATCCAAAACATAAGCTTTTGTTGTCTCAACATTTAGTATTATATATACACGTATATCCGTCTGTCCTTTCTGCTTTTCTGGTGTCAATGTGTTCCATTTCTTTTCTTTATATCTATTTCTTTACATCTGGTTCTGGATATGTAATAGACCCAGGTTAATACACAGGAAGCAAGATAACTGGAGAGACCAGCAGCAGCAGCTTTGTTGCTGAAACACTAAGTAATTGATAGGGAACCCCAAAGATTTATTAGTTGTGAGTCATACAAGCCAGCTGTTGCCTTAGGTATTTCTCTTCCCTATAACAATAAACCTAGAAGTTTCCTCTTCGTAAACATATGAACTGTTCCTTAGGAAACTCTTTATGCTAGCCCTTACCTTTGAAACACCGCCTTCACTATGAATCCCTCTCCCAGTGATAATTACAAAAGGGGTGACTTCTCTAGCTTTGATACCAGGATTTGCATTCCCATGTTGTTGTCTCGCATATAATTCATCTTCCCACCATTCTTCTAACGCTCTCTCAGTCGTTGATCTTGCATTATTAACATGAAAGCTATGGAGATCCAACACTGATTTCTCTCTGGATTTGCTGAGTTGAAATTTCTGGAGCGAAACTTGATATTTCTCTAAATCAATTTCAGTGGTTGGTTTTAGCGTAGCTTTTTCTAAGTTTAAACGTGATTTTTTGTTTGGGTTATATTTGTCTTGGGATGATAATCTTACTATTGGTTTTTTGTGAATTAATTCAAGTTCTTCTTTTTTTGGTTTGGAATCAAATAAATGTGAATAATCCAATGGTACGTTGGCTGTCCCAGTAAAAGTCTCTTTTTCACCTCCATGTTCCAAAATATAAATGGCCATTCCAAGAACCCTACTTGAATTGCCTTTAAAGAATATAATAGCATCTTTCAAGAACTCCCAACTTATTTCGACTAATGCTCTATCATTAAATATAAATTCAGCCAGTTCTCTAACTTCAGGGTTTGTCTCATTGAACAAATATGGGGGATCTTCTGTTTGAGATTTGATACTATCTTTTTTCAGTTTTTCATTTGATGGAATTGAGTAAGACGCTTGGACCCGACCACCTGTTGGGATCGTGCTATTTGTAGGTGATACGAACGAAGAGGAAGAGGAAGAAGAAAAAGTTGATTGCTGTTTGGTTAGCTTCTGTTTTTCTTGTTTTTTACAATAGCTCGTTATGATATCAACAAGAGCTTTTATGGGCTTCCTGCCATTCTTATGAAGATACATCCTCACGTCCTCTCCGTTTAGATCTGTTAAGTCTATCAAATCATTAGCATCAATCTCAAATTGAGTCCAGGTATTTGAATTGGATTTCTTCCTCTCATTTTCAGCTTCTAATCGAATATTTTCTTCAGCGTCTTTTAATGTATTATAACACAGTAAATCATTCATAGCCTTATCAATATCCTCGTTGTTATTCTCTAAGTATTTCTTAATGGTGAATGATTCAATATGGGGAAACATTTCCATTAACCAAGCAACTTTAAAATCCAGCTCCTCAGTTTCTAGATTTTTTGACATGTGTATTGATCTAGTACTCTCTGATTCAGCAGACACAGAATCGGGTGGATTTTCTAATAAATAGTGCGTTGAACGTTCAATGTCGTTATTAGTCAGTTCCAGCACATCCAGTATCACACCATCTGGTAAGTGAGGGAAGAGATCCTTCAGCTGATAGAATTCGGGGTTAAAGTCTACATCGTTGACCAAAAAACGCGACGCTGCGGTCACCTTCTCGTGTGTTTCGTGTAACTTTGACATGCCTTCTAGCTTTTTAATCACGAATTTGGTAGTTTTTTTTTTCAATGTTTCCCGTTTTGTTGATTTTTTTTTTTCGATAAAGGAAAACTGAGTGTATTAGAAAAAGGTATATTGTGATTGCTGAAATATAAATCCAAGCATTGAGCTTATAGCTTAATTTCTAGTAATCAGAAAATTACTGTGTTCTGATGGTATTTTTTTTAGTATATCAAAGTAATATTTCCAAGATCCAGTAGGGGAAGAGATGGACTACAAAAAACTTGAACACCATAAAATTATGTGAGTCGTAGACATGTAGATTATACGACTAAATTCCCTCGGCTAGATCTCTTCGTTTGGATGTTTTTTCCTGTTTTCTTGTTTTCACTATGGTCTTCAAAAGGACTAGCCATTTTGTCAGTTCCTCTTCATTTTCAGCACAGAATCGTATTCTTTTGAATGGTGTGATGATCAGCATGCAATAAACTTTAGACCTGCTTAATGGATCAAGCTCAACAGCATCAAGAATATCACTCACATTGATTTTCTTGTATATTTTGTTTGTTTCTGAATCCTTAACGTTCTTGAAAAAAAATAAAAAGTGATTTGTTAGAATAATGTAATACTTCTTCCATTGATTGTATCTCTTTTTCAATCTAAGCAAATATCCTTTAGCAATTACATGGTCTGGTGATGTGGATGCAAATGAATTGTAATAAATTGGGGATGCCTCAACATGAACATCATCGTTGCTAATAGGACTGCCTAATGGTGATATATCTGAATCTTCTTCAGGAATGGGTGTAGGAACTTGGGGTTGTTGTTGTGATGTCTGTGGTAATGTCTGTGGTAATGTTTGTGGTAGCGTTTGTGGTAACGTTTGATTCAGACTCGTGGTTGATTGATTTTTGGACCCTGTGTAATCAGAATTACCTCCACTTGTGAAATTGTCATCTGTCCCAGAAAATTGTAAATTTGATAAATCTTGTTGCAATAAATCCAATGTCTCATCATCAATGATTGTTTTGGGCTTTACGAATTCAAAATGTGGTTCCAACTTTGGAATTTCTTTAATTGATTGGGATTTGATGGATGATGCAGGAGATTGCTGATTTAGCAAATCATCTAATATTGAAATCCATTGATTATAACTTTTAGAATC
Source organism: Wickerhamomyces bisporus (assembly GCA_024271855.1). Classification (NCBI taxonomy): domain Eukaryota; kingdom Fungi; phylum Ascomycota; class Saccharomycetes; order Phaffomycetales; family Wickerhamomycetaceae; genus Wickerhamomyces; species Wickerhamomyces bisporus. The sequence goes on from JANBXE010000002.1 coordinate 251,353, forward strand.
AATTGCTTTCAAATGATAGATTCTGGAGCTTGTAACTATAATAAAATGGAACTTGTGGTTATCCGGAATTTCATTGAATGAAAGGATTTCATCAATTGCTATCACTTTTGATGCTTTGTATTCTTTAGAGTCTTTATAGTATGACAGTTGATTCCTTCTCAAAACAAACCATTTCTTTTGCCAATTATGAGACTTATTTCTTTTAAGAAGATAATCAGAGTATAATATCTCGTACTCCTTCACCCCGTCAACCATGGAAGTCTTGAAACACTATAAGAAATGACCTGGATTAACCAAATTGAATCAGTAGTATTTTTTTCTAATTTCTACAAGCGAGAAAAAAGCAAAAAAATGAGCTACAATTTGAAAATCGCGAATGTTTCCAACTCAAGTAATCTCTCGTTAATAATTATCATGACATTGTTCTTCTTATTTACCTGCTTTCTTTCTATTTTTTTGCAATTTGTCTTTTTCGACAATTTCCCTGATCATTAAACTTAAAGCTTCGTCAACGTTTTCATTAATTTCATTATCAACACAAATGAATGAAGCTTTCCATTCATTTGCAAGTTTTTTACCATTTTCAATAACTACTGGACTGGCTCCTTCATGTTTTGAACCTACACAAACAACAATTATTGGAGGGGGACTTTCTGGAGAGCTTGGATCTATCTCTAACTCATCTAGATGGGAAGAAACAGCCCGTAGCTCTGCCAATTTCTGCTGTTCATCTTCATGTCCTTTCGATTTCCATAGTTGTTTTATTCCATAAACTAGTGAGTAAACATCACCTTCTGAACCTTTCTTCCATTTCTTTTGATAGGTTCTGTATTCTCTCCAGGCATCGAGTATGGCACCCCTTATTACTTCCAACATTCCCAATGAGTCATCAACATTTCTGCTTGAGTTGGGAGTTAAATCACAAGAAGATTCATTACTGTCCGAGGAAGTATTTGGTGCTAGTAAAAGATCGTCGTATAATGGTGGGTTTAAAGTTGGAACAGCAGAATACATAAAAATGTATCCATTAACATTCCCATCCAAATCACTGGCACCACTAGCAACAAGCAAAGGGTTAGTTGAGACGGGTCTTCTTGGCTCATCGGCCAAATTGTGAAGATCCTCTTTATCCAGGTTTCTGTATAGCGAAACTTCTAAAAATGGCACCACTAGATGGGGTTTGAATGGTGGAGTGTCTATCAGTTCAATAGCAATTGGTGATATAATTGGTTCTTTGTAAGCACTGGAGTTCGAGTTTTCCTGGAACTTGTAAGAGTAGTACTTGTTCTTGTACTTTCCAGAGAAACCGGTAGTAGATGAACCTCTTCTTGGTTTGCCAACATTTTGTACTTTGTTATAGGAGTGGAAAATGGCAGGAGATAATTGAACGTCGTTATTCTCTGTAATGATCTTCTTTGCTTCCAGTCCACCGTATTCGTCTAGTATTGCTCGACTCTTCACAGACTCAGGTTTGAACTCAAATAGTAATACTGTTGATTTCTGGGTGGGATAATAGGTCTCTCTAAAGAATCTGGAATACAATCTATTGGCAAAGGTTGATTTACCCACTCCTGTGCCTCCTAAAACGACTATTTTTAAAGGTGATTCTGCGTTGAAAGGAGTCGTTTGGTTCATTTTAGATTTACTATACTGTAATTTTTATATAAATTTTAACTGGAATCGAATGAATGTGAAATTGCACTGCGAATCTAATTATAAAGAAAAACAATTTAAAATTCGGAAAATTCCGTTCTTAAAAATTAATGTTAAAATTTAAAAATTTTCCAGAACCCTAAGGGTTTTTGAAATAAATTGACACAAAAAAAAATGGCGATCCCCTTCAATCGTTAAAATTATCGTTCAAACTTGTCATTTATTTTCTAAGCTACTTCTTGTGTGGGGTATTTGGAACATTATTGTAAGAATATTACATTTCAACATATCATAGTTGGAGAAGCAGATCCTATCTGTATACACTGCAGATTTCATAATATATGACTAATAAGCTCACATTATGATTATGTAATCAGAATATAATATAATATATCATAATTATGATATAATTATGATACGATATGTGCAGTGTATCTTCTATGTAGACTTTTAGTAAAGCAGCCATTACGCATCTACGATATCGTATAGATTCTATCAATAACGGACTAAATTAAAAAATAAACAAGGTAATTCTACTTTTTCTTTTGGATTTTGGGACTTCTGGTGGGGCTTTTTTTTTTTTTCTTTCTTAATTTAAATAAAGATCAACACTTCAAGCATCGATTAGATTATCTTCAGTTCTTTGCAACTCGCCTTCATCTTCTTTATGTTCTTCATTTGAACGATCATAAAATTCATTCAAAATTTTTGGTGAAATTCTATTTAGCATTTCCTTTGGATAAATTCTTAATAATGACCAAGCTTGATCCAAACTTTCAAAAACTGTTCTATTTTCATAAGCTCCTTGACTAATAAATGTTTTTTCAAATTTCTCTAAAAATTCCAATGATAACTTGTCTTCGGTTGATAAAGCTTCTTCACCAACAACTGCCTTCATGGCTGCTGCATCTCTACCAATGGCATATTTAGCATACAATTGATTTGAAACATCACCATGATCTTTTCTAGTCATACCTTCACCAATAGCACTCTTCATCAATCTTGACAATGATGGTAAAACGTTGATTGGTGGATAAATACCTCTATTGTTCAATTGTCTATCAACAGAAATTTGTCCTTCGGTAATATAACCTGTTAAATCTGGGATTGGATGGGTGATATCATCATTTGGCATTGTTAAGATTGGAATTTGAGTGATTGAACCATTTCTACCTTCAACACGACCAGCTCTTTCATAAATGGTGGATAAATCTGTATACATATAACCTGGATAACCTCTTCTACCCGGAACCTCTTCTCTAGCAGCAGAAACTTCTCTTAAAGCATCGGCATATGAAGACATATCGGTTAAAATCGTTAAAACATGACGTTCTGTTTGGTAAGCTAGATATTCTGCAGTTGTTAAAGCTAATCTTGGAGTGATAATTCTTTCAATAGTTGGATCATTGGCTAAATTCAAAAATAATGAAGTTCTTTCTAAAGATCCATTTTCTTCAAAATCTTGTTTAAAAAATCTTGAAGTTTCTAAATTAACACCCATTGCAGCAAAAACAATACTGAAATTTTCTTCATGACCATCATGAACATCCTTGGTTGGTCTAACCAAACCAGCTTGTCTACAAATTTGTGCAGCAATTTCATTATGGGGCAAACCAGAAGCTGAAAAAATTGGGATTTTTTGACCTCTAGCAATTGAGTTCATGGTATCGATAGCAGATATACCGGTTGAGATCATTTCTTCAGGATAGATTCTGGCATATGGATTGATTGGGGAACCATTGATATCTAAATAATCTTCAGCAAAAACTTTTGGACCGTTATCAATTGGACGACCAGACCCATCAAAGATACGACCTAAAGTATCTTCAGAGACGGGAATCTTCAAGTTTTGACCGGTAAATTCAACTCTTGTCTTTTTGACATCAATACCACTGGTACCTTCGAAGACTTGGACAATGGCTCTATCACCACGGACTTCTAAAACTTGACCAGCTCTGACTGTCCCATCAGGTAAAGTCAGATTGACAATTTCGTTATATCTTGGAAACTTGACGTTTTCTAGAATGACCAATGGACCATTGACACCTCCAACAGTATTATAGTTCAAACGAGGTTTGATCTTAAACCCTTCGGTGACGGCTTTCTTATTCAAGTCAAATAATTCTTTATCAGTAAGAGACATTATCTAACGAAGCAATATCACGTTGAAAAAAATTGGCGTTAAAACAGTGATTTATTCAGTTTTGGATAAGTTTGTATATGTGAAAGTTGTCCTGAAAAATTCAATGGAATCGATCAATTGAAATGGTTGGAACTAAAAAATCGGGTTAAAAGCCTGCTGAATAGTTAAATTTGCAAAGTTTATCAAGGAGGAATTTTGAATTTCAATCACCAAAAAAAACGACCGCCTTTTGAATGTTACCCGGAATTGAGTTTAGGATTATGTAATACTAAGCTATCACAGATATTCCTATAATACAAGCTATAGAATTGCGAGTGTTTATTTAAACTAGATAATCAGTCAAACTTGTCAATTAGCATTTCCTTCTTTACAACATGCCACTCATTGTTCTTCTTGTTGATTCTGTTCAAAACCTGTTCCAAACATCTCTCTGTCAATTTCTCGAGATTAAGGCTTTTTATACCTTCTTTCTCGTCAATCAACAGGCCACCTGATCTTTTGTTTGGTGTGACTATCATATGGTCATTGTTGCCCAATTTATAGATCAACTCATCGAACTTCAGCAATTCATCATAATTTGTGAATTCTTCCAACAATTCTAAATGTTCAAAGATCACTAGAACATCATATATTAATCTAGTAAATCCATTTATGAACAGTCTCAATTCAAACGTACTTATTTCCCAAATTTCCATTTCATTTTCTAAACTGATCTTAAAATTCCCAATCTGGGGTAATATTGAAACATTTGAAATCTCAAAGGGTAATTGAATTTGTAAAATTTTTGAGATTTGGTGAATTAGTTTAGATGATTTCATAAGACTTGAGTTTATTATTTCATGATTAAATTCAACAATGTTCCAAATGGATAAAATTGGGGTAAATGAAATCATATAAATGAATTTCTGATTACTATTTGATGTGTTTTTATTAATTGGAAAAATTGGATTCACTGAAAGTTTTCTTTTCTTCAAGCTGTATAAATTAATCAACTCTTGAAACAGCAATGATCTTGATACATTCATCTGCTTTAAAATTTTGGATTGATCCTGTTTTTTCAATGAGATCTCATCTTTGATTGAGTTTATTTGATTCTTATCTTTCAAAACTGTGGTTTTATAATCTATAAATGACTTTTTTCTCTTTATAGTTTTCCTCAGTTCATCAATATGTATTTTAATTTCTTTCTTCTGCTTATTCAATAATTCAATCTCTTTAATAATTTTATTATTTCTTCTTTTAAGTATGAGTGTATCTATTGTCAACATTTGAGAGCTTAAAGCAGCTATTGAATCTATCGAAATCTGGCCAATTAGCTGATTTTCAGAAATTCCAGAATTCTTGAGTTCAAAAAATCTTTTTATGAAATCATAGTTATTGTTTTGGATACAGTTTTCTAGAATTTGGTTAATTTTGGTATTTAGTTCATTATGATTTGATAAAAGGTCAAAATAAGTCAATTTTAGTTTTAGCAATGAGAAGTTCGTACAGCTGGCACAGTTAAGTTCATTTTTAGATTCTTGACAAATTGAACAATGTGGCATTTGTCGTCTTCTGTGTTTTTTTTTTGGTGGAAGTCTTTAAGTGTTTTGGTAGAACCAAACTTCAAAGGCGATTTTTTTTTCCTTTTTATAGAAATTTTGACACATAACAAAAATTATCGTCACACTACAAAAAAAATCAAAAAAAATTAAAAAACCCCAAAAAATGGATAAAATGTTTGTTCTTTTCTCGTAAAAATTTGGAAATTCAAGTAAATGAACTCAAATGCAATTTGTTTTAAAATTCAGTGTTTGTAAATGTTTGTTGTGTGTTGTTAATCAACTTCGTTATGTGGCGCTAAAACATGTTTAAACCCTTTAGAATTCCCCGAACTTACTGGATGTAACCCATAAATATTATTCAACAGACTATTAGAAAACCCAATGTTATTTCCTGTAAATCCAGCAGTCAAGTGATGTGATGAATTCCTTTTTAATTCATTAGAGCTAGGTGCAGTGAAAGCTCTGGTTGTTTTAGATAATATCGAGGAAGACATGCTTGGAGATGAGGAGAGTGGGGAGGAAACATGCGGCTGTGAAGTTTGGTATTCTGATAGCTCTTGTTCTAGATGTTTTGCTTCGTCAAAAGCTTGTAATAAATATGGCATTTCCTCTGTTAATGTTTGTTTACCCAGCGTTGAATGACGGGCAAGTGAAGATGTTGTGGAGGATATTGAGGTTCTTCTTGAGCGGGAACTGATTGAGTGTTTGGAGTATATTAGATCGTCTTCATATTGTAATGCTTTCGGAGATGACGGGTCTGAATAATATGAATCAAATTCCCACAACTCTTCATTCAAGAACTCAAAGTTAATTCTAACAGATTCGTACATCTTTTCAACATCGTTTAGAATATTCAGACATTCTTCAATCTGTTCCGAATCTTTTTGTTCTATTGCTGTGTCCAATTGGTTTATCAGAACGCTTATGAAGTTCTTATATGAGTTTAGCGTCGATTGGTAATCCGTGTTGTCTTTGACTAATGGATTGAACTCATCATTTAATTTTACCAAAATTTGAGTCAGTTCATAAAGAATCAGTAATAATTTGGCTTTAGTATATGAGACTGATAGATTCTCACTAATCTTATTCTTCAAATTTAATATTTTAAAATAGATTTTAAGAACCAAACAACCTGGATCTGAGATATATTCATCTATATCCAGTCCGCTTATAAATCTTTTTAAGCTTTCAACATTCACCAATATCCCGCTCAGTTCATCGTCCAGCTTGGAGCTTTTCTCAATACAACTTGACGCTATTTTAATATCAAATTTTCTAGCTGAATTGTCATTATCCCCGTTGAAATTCAAATCAACAGAAGTCTTCAAAGTCAAGAATTCCCATGAGTTCAGCTGATACTGTAATACCAGCAGCTTTTTGTATACCTTCAGTGCCTTATGACATTGTGATGTGATTTTGGAATATTTATTAGGGAAACTTTCTGTCAAATTCAGAATATCGCTAGTCGAGATCTCGTTGTTGTCGGGATCGTTATTGAAGGCAGAAAGGACCGGATCTTTGTACAGGGACCGGTCAAATTGAAGGGAGCTGTTTCTTGAAAGCGGAAGGGACATTTGTAGAAGTGAAATGGGCGTGATAAGAGTGGGATGATGGGAAGGGAAAAGGTACTTTTGATGAGTGGAATTGGAGGAATTTTTGATGGAATTTTTGACTTGTTTTTTCTTTTAGATCTGATGTTTTTTTTTATTAGGCTTATATATATCACGTGATTATTACATAATAACAATCATTACACTTTAAATATTAATATTAAATTATAACTGTCTAAGCTTGGTACTTCACCCTCATTTTCTCATGCCAATCTTCAAATTCCTCCTGTTGCAAAGCTACTATGAATAAACTCATGTTGTCAAAACCGATTCCTGTGACTTGGTCTGCCGATTGGATCCCTTTTGTTAACAGTTTATCAATAATCTCTGTTAGTTTCATGTCTGTTGCTAAATGATGCCTTACGAATTTGATTAATTCGTCATTTGAAAACACGTCATATATCCCATCACATGCAATTATCAAAAACTCATCTTTAATTCCAATTTCGTGGTAAATGATGTCTGGTTCAACAGTGACTTGGGTTTCATTAGATGGGATGATTGAATTATGGACTAATCTTTTCTTAAAATCAAAATCTCCAAATGCTCTTGATAATGCTAATACTCCGTTAACTCTGTTAAAGTGAACTATTCCTTCTGCCTGGTTTATTCTAATTAACTCCCCAATGTTTGTTGGTTTATGATCGAATGATAAGTTCTTGGTATTACCGTCGGTAGATAATATACATCTTGAATCTCCAACATTCACGCTGAATAGATGTTTATAATCAACAATAACGGCAACAATAGCAGTAGATCCACTTGATTCACCAGTTGTTTGATTCAGATGATCGTATAAATCTAGATCAGTTTTAAAAAACGCTTTTTTCAATTTATAGAAAATCAAACCTTGGAAAGTTTTGAACTGTTTATCCTCAGCTTCATCAAAAGGCGTTGCTAATTCCTTAATTATGTTATTGGGGAGTTGTTTGCTAACGAACTCTGAGGACTCTTTTCCACCGTGTCCATCATATATACCAAATATTCTTACATCGTGTTGGTTAAGTTCATTGTTATGGTCTTTAAATTCAAGCTTCAAACGAGTGAAAGAATGAGCATCTTCCTGTGTGAGTCTGTACCCCTGTGTTGAACCCAGGCCAAACGAGAAGGGGTTAGACTGGGTAGTCGAAACGGTATGCGGACTTGAAAAGATCTGTCCCATAATTGAGTACTCTGCGTATTAAATGTTGATTGAGAAATAATAAAAAAAGCTGATAATGTGCAAAAGTTTCAGTGGGATTTTTTGCTGTGCTTCTTGCTTATATAAACTGGGGGATTTTTCGCTCTTATCACGTGACCTGTGGTATAAAAATAGATAAACTAGTCCAATTAGCAAGCTTTGATAGGGTTTGGTGTGTTTAAGCTTGATTGGATTGTGTTGAGAATAGATTATGTATAGCTGACTTGTTTCTGATAATTTTAGTGCTATAATGGGTCTATCGCCGGCTAACTAGACATGTTTCTAGCTCTGTCCCAACCAGCCATAAAAAAAACTTCAGATGGCAAATGAAAAAAAGCTCCTTCAAATGAACAACATACTTGCCAATCTACGCCCAAACAAGTATTTTACGTTCCTTCTATCTGCTATTTGCTCTGCTTATAATGTCTAACAAGCAGTCGTTCACTACGACTCATGGCAAGAACCCTAAGCAGATTCATATCGCGCATAGGCGTTCTCCTAGTGAGCTCACAAGCTTGATGATTGAACAAATTGCTTTGCAACGTCAGCTAGAATTGGTGCAGCAACAGCAGCAGCAAATCCTCCAACAGTCGTTTCAACCTCCAGGTCATATTAGGAACAACTCCAATACTCACAGACGGGCTCAGTCCTCCATTACTGGTACAATGGGTTCTTTTGCGTTCCCTCAACAGGCTCCAGGCGCGTTGGCACCTCCTCCAAAACTCAACCATCAGCAACAAAATTCTATCGGCCACAATAGAAGACACTCTCTAGGCCTAAATGAAGCGAAGAAAGCTGCTGCCCAAGTCCAGGCACAGAGGGCTGGTAAAGAACCTGTCGACAACGAGAATGCCGATACTTCCACTGCCAATACCTCCACTGCTACAAGTAGCCAATCTTCCTTCAAATTCCCATCTACTATTGTTGAGCCTTCCTCTCCTTCCTCACTATCGAGAAGCTCTTCGAACCATGGTCGCTCCAGATCAATGGCTCCATCGCCTCAAAGAAGTTTCCAATTCCCTCCACAATCTCCTGCCAGACAGCAACAATCCTCAAATTTCTTGAACCCTAATGATTTATTGCCTCCTCCACAACAACCAAACTTTGCTGGTGGCTCAAATTATCATGAACGTCGTCAATCCGGTCATTATCGAACTGGATCTCGCAACAACAATTATAATAATGATATCAATTCTAATTGGAGAAGACAACAATCTCCTTCAAGAGAAGAACAGCAATCATTCCAGCAACCATTCACACCAAGTCACAGATCGAGAGGTTCTTATGGTGGTTCCATCTCTTCAATTGCAGGTTTCCAAAACCAAAACCAACAACAACAAGGTGGTAGAAAGTCGTTATTTGCTCCTTATTTACCTCAATCTTCAATTCCTGATTTGGTTTCTGAAGGTCGTTTAGTTGTTGGGACTTTAAGAGTCAACAAAAAGAATCGTTCCGATGCTTATGTCTCAACTGATGGTTTATTAGATGCTGATATTTTCATTTGCGGCTCAAAGGATAGAAATAGAGCACTTGAAGGTGATTTGGTTGCTGTTGAATTATTAAGTGTCGATGAAGTTTGGTCAAGTAAACGTGAAAAAGAAGAAAAAAAAAGAAGAAAAGATAACAGTCATAATGAAGTTTCTGTTGATGATGTTCATAATGATGCTTCTACTCATTCAACATCTGCAACTTCGTCTGCTTCTTCAAATTCAACTACCACTAACTCAAACAACAATTCCAATAACAGTAACAACGATGATAACGATTCTGGTTTAAAAAGAAGAGGATCTTTGAAACAACGTCCAACTTTAAAAAAGAATGATGATGTTGAAGTTGAGGGTCAATCTTTATTATTAGTTGAAGAGGAAGAGATCAGCGATGAATATAAACCTCTGTATGCAGGTCATGTTGTTGCTGTCATTGATCGTATTCCTGGTCAATTATTTGCTGGTACTTTAGGTTTATTGAGACCATCCCAACAACAACATAAAGATTCATCAAGAGAAAATAAACCAAAAATTGTCTGGTTTAAGCCAACCGATAAGAAGGTTCCGTTAATCGCAATTCCAACTGAACAAGCACCAAAGGATTTTGTTGAAAATGTTGATGTTTATTCAAATAAGTTGTTCATTGCAAGTATCAAAAGATGGCCAATCACTTCGTTACATCCATTTGGTACTCTTGTTGGAGAATTGGGTCCTATGAACGAGCCAGACACCGAAGTTGAAGCCATTTTAAGAGATAACAACTTTATTTGTGATGAATATTTAAATCATGACGATCCTTCAACTGAAAGGGATGATTTTGAAATTAATGATGTTGATATGGATGAAGAATTCTCCAAAAGAAGAGATTTCACTAATGAATATACTTTGGCAATTAGTGAAACTGGTGAATCTAGTGATTCTGCAATTCATGTTAAGAGATTAGATAAAGATAAAATTGAATTGGGTGTCCATATTACTGATGTTACCAAATTTATTAAAGAGTCTTCAAGCTTAGATAAAAACGCGAGAAAAAGATCGACCTCAGTTTTTTTGGCCCAAAAAGTTGTTCATCTATTACCTGTCAAAATTATGGAATTTTTAAGTTTTGATAAGAACGTCAAAAATTTAAGTATTTCAATTTGTTTTGAAATTGATACTACAAAATTTGAAGTTGAAAATATCTGGATTGGTGAAAGTTTTATTCAACCAAAAATTAAACTGACATTTGATCAAATTGATTCTATTTTAAAAAATAATGAAAGTGAAATTTCTAGCACTGCATCCAAAGATTATATCAAAACAATTGCTTTAATTTCAAGAGAATTTCGTCGTCAAAGATTAGAAAATTCAAAATTAAGTAATGATGTTAATTTAACTTTATTGGATCAAATTGATGATGAAAGAATTAGATTACATTTGAACTTATTTGAAAATAACTTAAGTTATAATGTTTTGAATGAAATTTTTTTGAAGGTCAATGGTACAGTTGCACAAAGGATTTATGCCAACTTGGGAGATTCAACGTTTTTGAGAAGACAAAGTTTACCAACTTTAACTAAAATTGAAAATTTCAAAAAGAAAGTTGAAAATTTTGGAATAGAAATTGATACATCCTCGTCTTCAAGTTTAATTAATTCGATTTTAAAAATCAAAGATGAAACAACAAGAAAAATTGTTGAAATTTTATTATATAAAAGTTTAACAAGATCAAAATATTTCATCGCAGGTAAAGTTGAACCGGAAAGTTATGGTGCTTATTATTTTAATTTACCATTATATACCCATTTTACATCACCGTTGAGACGTTATGCTGATTTTATTTCTCACAGACAATTGAAACAAGTTTTAAATGAAGAGCTCACAATCAGATCATCAGAAGAATTAGAATCTCTAAAAATGACTGCGGAATATTGTAATTTCAAGAAAGATTGCGCAAAAGCTGCACAAGATCAATCAATCCATTTACTTTTATCAAAGACAATTAATGAAATGTCTAAAAAGACTGGACAATTGATTGTCCTAGGTAAAATTTTACAAGTTTATGAAAGTGCATTTGACATTTTCATTCCTGAGTTTGGAATTGAAAAAAGAGTACACGGGGATCAATTACCGTTAAAAAAATGTGAGTTTGATAAGAAAAGTGGGATTTTGGAACTATATTGGGAAAAGGGAGTTGATAGTGCAACGTTCATCCCAGAAGATGAAAGAAATGCACTAAGCTATAGAAACTCTATTAAGAATAAATTCCAAATCGGTGTTAACGATATTGTCAGATTAAGCAATAAAAAAGAAGGTAAGAAATCTGAAGGAAATGATGATCAACTGATTTCAGATGAATTAAGCGAAGAACTAAATAGACTAAAGTTAACAGCACCAGATTTGAAATTAAATCAATCAAAAAAAGACGAATCCAAGGAGGGATTAGACAAGTTCTTGAGTAATCTAAGATTGAGACGTGAAGGGAATGATTATGTCCAAGAAATCAAAGAGTTGGAAACGGTTCCAGTTTTGTTAAGAAGCGAAATTGGTATGGCATTGCCATGTTTGACAGTGCATGCTTTAAATCCATTTATCAATGTTGAGTAAATGAGAAATGTGTTTGGTTTTATTAATTGTGAATGTAGAACTATTAATGTAAACAATAGTAATTACCAACTGGTATTAGTAATATATGATAAGAAAATAATAAAAGCCAAAATGTGGTGTTAAGAGGGAAGTGGTGTCCAGGTGTAATTTTATGGTATAAACTTGGCATAATTGGCTGTGTTTTATAAAGTTTGAGTTGTAAAATTTGACTTATAAAAAGGGATCCGCTGTTTGAATTTACACCTATCCCTGAGCTCTTACCATATCATATTCAATATTTCTTATTCTCTCTAAAGTTAGATAAGTTTTAACCCTGCCTTTTTTGTTGCTGCTATAAAAAGCACATCGCTCCACGTTTCTTACATAATAAAAAAGACCCTGAACATCCATATAAAGAGTATCACTCCTCACTAAAACAACCACAGCAGTACAGTAGCAAACCATCAAAGACCACTTAGCAATGCTAACGGCCTACCAAAAACGCGTCTCTTTTGACTCCATCAATCCCAACAGGGAGTTCGACGCAGATAATCCTCTTCACATACCTCCTCAATACGAATTCTACTCTCATGGCGCTTCTCATCAGACCAAAAGGGAATTGGATCTCAACTTTGGTTACGACGGACTCACTCCTAAAACAGATGTTCTAAAAGTTTTTGACTCCTTCAATGAGTTAGGCTCATCTGCAACAAAATCATCCTTCAGTCCAATCAAGAAGAAAAAAGCACCCAAGCTACCCCCTGCTCCAAAAAAGTCCATCTTGAAGAATAACCAAAACTATATCCTTTCTGGTAATCATTTAGTGCACCCAGGATCAAATCTCTCAGTTCCTAGATCAAGCTATGCTGCTACCGGAAGCAAGAAGTCTATTGTTGATATGACCCCTGATGAATTGTTGTCTATGGATGCTCAGTTTCGTAAAGGTGTCAATTTGGATCAATTGAAATTCGATGGTGATGGTTATTTACCATTCCAGACTTTAGATTCAATTGATAATAAGAAAATGACTAAACAAATCCAGAAGATTGATAAGACGATGGGCTCTATACTTAATAAGAAAAACTCAATAAGTGATTTGAACTTTAGTTCTTATTCAACGGGCTATAAACACGATGGGTTGAAACAACTTGTTGAAAGTAAACTGGGGGATGCGAAAGACTATGGAAAAAATAGTTTGAGAGATGTTATGGTATATGTTAGTGGTAGAAAACATACTTGGGATTCAATCAATTGGTGTCTTAAAAACTATGCACAAGATGGTGATCACTTGATAATCGTTTGCCGTGTCCCAAAACCTGATGATGCAGGTGATGATGAATTTGCTGTTTGTGATAGTGAAGATGAAGAAGAACTACAGGATATTAAAGAAAGTGTGGAGAATTTGAAACTTTATGTTTTCAAAGTTATTGAATTGTTAAAGTTGAAAGATTTGAAAATAGCAATCACATTGGAATTTATTAAAGAAAATTCTGTTAAAAATTTTTTGAAGCAAGCTATTCTGTTTTATGAGCCTCACGTTTTCATTGTTTCATCGTTACTGACATATTTCAGCTTATCCGTTCCAAGAAAACATTACAAATTGCCAGTATTTATAATGAAAAATCTGAATGTTCCAGTCATTACAATTCCTGATTTGCTTATAGATGAGAATTTGGTTGAATTGTCATTAGGAACTTCAACAATTCCAATATTGATTCAAACTGATCATGATCTCGAAAAATTTCAAGAAAAAACAAACCCAGAACATACTTTAGATTTTTTGAATAGATTGAACGAGATTAGTGATCACGTTGATACAGATAGAGATGCTACACCAGTTGAACTTTATACTTCAAGAACTCAATCCAGATCTTCAGCTACAACCTCAACCTCGAACTCTTCTAAGATAATTGAGCCTGCAACCTTGCCTCAGTCATATTTCCCAAATATGGATTATAAGGTTCCACAGACTTCTATCAAATTCAGCGATGATCTTAGAGTTCCAAGAACTGGGAGTACTAGTGGGTCCTCGAGAAGGAACTCTGCGAACACCAACAACAGTATCTACAAGGTCAAATCGTTGCTAGAAGATGAGATGCCAATTGAAAGAACTAAGAGTATGAGCCATGTATTGAGTAAGACATTAAGTAATGAAGTTGTTGAAAGAAGAAGAAGAAGCTCTGGAGGCTCTAATATCAAAAAGAGTGTTAGTGAAGAGGGAAAGGAACAGAAAGAGAAGGAAAAGAAGGGATTATGGGGTCTCTTCAAGAAGAAGAAATGAGAGGTGAGTGTGTACATCACGAGCTTATGATAAACGAATTTAATGTTACATAGTTAATGATGTAATGGCGAAAATTAAAATGTGGGGTATTGTAATTGGCGGTATTATGTAATAGTATAATCGATGATGATCTGTTTATCACGTGACTGATAAGCAAAAAGGTCACCTCACTTTTCGCGGAGTTCGTGTTGATGACCTTCAATTTTGGGCAATTTTCTTGATTTTTTTAAAATTGAAATTGACAGGAGGGGAAATCTTATCGTTTCAATGTGGAGAGATCTGATTCGTAATCAGCTGATAAGAAAATATAAATAGGGCTGTTTTCCCTTTTTAATGCTCCCACGTTTTGAACTCTAGAGCAATATCAACTACAATGCTATCTAGAATTAATCCTCTGCTAAAAACTACGACTTTCGGCTTCATACTAGGCTCCTCCATCCCTATTCTCTTTACGAACCTCTATATAATCCCTTCAAAGAACTTTCAGAACGAGAAAGAGCTCAACATCTTGAAGAAATGGATTGGATTGATGAACTACCAGGTCTGGAACTTGGAACAAAAGTCGATGACCACTGAGCTGCCAATGGTTACTTCTGGCTCGAAAGTTTTCAATGGCGAAACTGCTTACAGAGACGCTCTATACTGGGCTGGGTTTTAGTTCCAACAAAAATAAAATATTTTAGAGTTATGTTAAAGATGTTGGGACTTTTTTATTTTGAAATAGTTGGTTCTTTTCAATTGCACTGCATTGAAGAGATGTTCATGAACTTTTTGGTGTGTGAAGTGGCTGTTTTTTTATGATACCAATTTTTAAAAAAAATATTTTAAACCACTCGTGCCTTTAAAAGTCAATTGTTTGAAGCTAATAATATTAGTTTATTATGGTACTTTCAATTGGATTAAAGCCATGATCAACTTAAAAAAAAATGTTCATTTGTGTTTTTGTTTTTGGTGACTAAGGTTAAGTATTCATAGGGTTATATGAATAGTGTTATGGGTGAGCTGGGTTTCTTACTTTCACATTTTGGGGTGTTTTAGCACTAATTGTCAATTTGTATAGTTCATTTTTGATATGCACGTTCCATTTATTGGGATTTATTTCACCTGTAAAGAAAACGGTCTTGACTAATTATGTCCACGTACCGTTTCCACGGACTCCATCCAATCATTTTTGGAAGACACTAATTACACTACTGACTGAAGGATGACAAAATCTACCCCAACAATAATACAAATCTTGAACATAACATTATTAGTCGGCATTAGAATTTAAAAATACAATTCATCATCACTTCTTCCCATGTCTTTCTCTAACACTCTTCGCTAGCTTTCTTAGCTCCAAAATGCTTTTTGGTATGCCTTCTTCATTGTCATCATCTTTTTTTATCTCAAATTTTTTTTTGCCAGTCTCTTTTGCGCTAACTCCAAATTTCAGCGAAGATGATGCAATCTGTGCATAGGTTGGTTTCTTTATGATTATGGTTGGGGAATTCTTATTGGCTTTATTTTCAAATGTAACATTCGATAAATTAGAAATAGAGGAGGCATTCGAATCATTGTAAAAAGAAGGAGTTTGCAACAATTCACTGGATTTAGGTCTTGGAGTTGAATAAACGTCAATTTTCAGTTTAGATTTTCCGTTCACATTTGGTTGAAATAGATTATCAATGCCATTTTTATTTTGATCTGATAAAAGCTTTGGTAATTTGTGGTATTTTGGTGATGCCTCAACGTGTGATTGGTACTTTTCAATTATTTTTAAATTCTTGTTTGGCTGTTCAACCGTCAGTTTAGCTGGTTTTAAGACTTTTTTGGCGACTGGTTTTGATTTGGAATTGTTTGAATATTTGGAATTGAATTGACCCTTTGCACTCAATTGAATTGAAACACCACTAGAATTTAACTTTGATTGTAGTTCATCAGTTTGTAAATCTGATCCAATCTTAACATAAGAAACTTTTGAAATAGTGCTGCTTGGAATTATGTTCAACTCCCTGAAAACGTCTAATCTACCAACTTGTCCATAATTACCGTCTTGATTATCTAAATCCCAATAAACCAGCAAAATTTCTAGCTCGAAGTTATTATTTAATTCAATCCCTTCAATCAACTCTTTCAAAACTGATCTTTGCTCTTGAAGATTCTTTGAACTTATGATGTTGAAAATCAAAAGATTAACATTTTGAAAAAGATTGATATTGTTTATTTGATCAATCTTTGAAATTGTCAAATTTATTGAATTTTCCTTAATTTTTGCTTGATTATTCAAAATCTGAAACTTCCGATCTATGAACTTGGAAATTAATTGGAAATCAATAAATAGTATAATGTCATATGATTTGAATGATTGTCGTAAAACGTTCTTTGTTAATTGTTCAAAAATCAAAGGTGATAAATCAACAGTAGGTTTGGGTTCCTGGTACACTGTACTCAAATTGACATCATTTCTAATTTTTTTTCTTTTGATCACTTTAGGAATACCAAAATTCTTGGATACTTCAAGGAATTCTTCACGTTTTCTCTTTTTCAAATCTGATTTCTCTTTAGATTTCTTAGCAATTTGGTTAACTTTATGAATTAACTTTCTCTTCAATTGTCTTTCTCTGAAAAGATCTGACATTATTTCTAGTTTCTCAAAATACAATAATTCATTTATGAATGCTTCATAAAGACCTTCAGTAAATGAATTCAAAAGATTTTGTTTTCTTATCTTTGCCTCAAGTTTTGAGTCAATTAATTTTTTTAAAATTTTTGCAACTTCAACTTGAACTGTGGAAGTGATGATCTTCTTTTGAATCGATTGCCCGATATTTGATATCAACTCAAGTTTCTTTTGCTTTTTATTTTCTTGTTTTTCTCTCAGTACCCTCTTCATATCCTCCAGTCTTTGTTCTTCCTCAAGCTTTCTTTGTTGTTCTTCAAGATTTCTTTGTTGTTCTTGTCTTCTCCTTTGTTCCTCTTCTGAGATTCTTTTCTGAGTCTCAAGTTCTTCTTGAATTTGTTGCTGCTTTAACGTCTCTTGTCTTTTCAGTATTATTTCTTCCTCTCTAGACTTCAGTTCATCGATCTTTGGCTTTTCTGGTTGGGTCGGAAATGGAAAACTAAAACCAGGTAGTTGTGAAACTGTAGACTTTTGAGCAAATGGTTTCCTCGACGATGCTTGGCTTTCAAAGGCAATAACTTCAGTATTTGATTTCCCGCTATTAATTAGCTGCTTGAAAGATTGGATTTGTGAATCATACTTATCTGAAAATGCTTGTTTTAAACGCTTTTGATCTGGAATTAAATGTGAACTATGGGATAATGACAAAATATCAACGGAAGTTATGCCATCAATGGTTATCAAGTCTAGCCCATAGTAGTGGAGGAATTCAATGGCATCGTCCTTATTATTGAATGCCAATAACTTTTGAAGTAATTCTAATGGGTACAGTTTGGATGAAGAATGAATTGAACCTTTGATTGACTTTATTGAGTAGAACCTGATTTCATTTAAGTGGATTTCCAATAAGTATGTCATTAAAACGGGTATATTTCCTTTACTAAATATATGGAAAAAACTTTGATAGAAATCCAAAACATTTTCATTTGGCTGGAAATCTTTTTGAATAATATTTGTTGATACCAGATTTCTCAAATACAAAGCTAACTGAACCCGTTCATCTTGTAAAATTTCAGTAGATAAAGTTTGTATCTCCTTTTCTAATTCTGGATCTCTTAGTTGACTTAACAAATAATAAGCTCTGAACTCAGCTTCATTTGGAGAGACAATTCCTCTTGATCTATATTCAGTATACATTTCTGACAGTGTTTTCAAAGCTTTATTCATTTGCTCCAGTTCTTGTTGTTGTGAATACTCTGTATTTGTTTTAGCCATTATATGTAAAGTTATTAGATGAATTCTAACAATTCTTTCATTACAATCCATAGCTTCAGGACCCAAAAAGTTTTGGTATGTAAAATCTTGACGGATTGATCTTGTTCTATCCCAAATAAACGATTGGGCTTCAGGTAAAAATTGCAAAAGATTGTCAACAATATAATCTAACGTCCTCATCAAAACTGGAGGTGGTCTAACATCAGACGGTAATGGTGGAGGCTGGCCAGCTGCAGGTCTTGAAAAAGCCTTGATTGCCTTAAATTTGGAGATCCTATTTGAACCATCTCTTTCATACTTTCTAACATCATTCTCAGTAGATCTCCGAATTCGCTCATATACGGGACACATATCCATGCATGAACCCTTAAATACAATAGCATCCTCGAGAGACCTTCTGATGTTTTCATTATCAACCAATCCTTTTTCTTCCATGATTGTTCTTTCAGACTCTCGTAGTGCCTGAAAGTCTTCAAATAGTGTTGTAAGATCTGGAGTGGACTGTTCTAGAGACTCCATCTTCTCTTGGTTCTGGCGATCCCACGAATCAACATCCAGTAAATCTTCTGAATTCAACGATGGAGGTTGATCAACTAGAAACTTCGGTAAAGGACGTATTGGATGATTTATTGCATTAAATCCAGTAAAATTTGGAAATCCACCAATAGATTTATCTAATTCCAACTCTTTTTCTGACAAGGTTGCACACAATTGGGATGAAAAAGTCGAAAATGATACATTGTTACCCAAAGTGGTTGGTTTCGAAGTTCTTGATGATGTAGGTTTTGGCGTTGGAGATGCAGTTGATGATTTGTCAAGCTTAAAATTAGAAGAGGCTGTTTTTCTCTGAGTTTCAGATCTTTGAAATGTATTACTTTTGCTAGAGGTGGACTGTTTCTTTTTATCATTGTTTCTTCTATGATTGAAAGATTGATTATTATTATGATTGTTACTTTTGTCCTGCCTCTGTTTTGAAGAGCCAGTATCTGATGGTTGGAATGCAATCATCTAGTTGTTAAGTTCCTAGTGATATGGGTAACACAGAGTTGGGCGTCGATTCAAGTCTTGGTCAGCAATCTTACGAAACTGTTCAGGCTTTCTTTCATTTGTTTTTATTGTAAAGAATGAAACTTCCATAGAAAAACATTAAGCATCCGAACACCATTTGACCTGAAAAGATGAGACTTTGTGACCTAAAAGGTCTCGTGGCAGCGAAAGTTTCAGTCCTTAAAGACCCAAACAGTCTAGAATTAGAAAAAGCAAGCAAATCCCAAAAAAACAATTGAGATCGCCTAGCACAATAACAAACCTCAACTTACTATTCTCCCCACCAACTTTATCAACAAGCTGTCCAATCTGAGCCTAGGTTCCATCTCTCATAAATTTTAGCACTGCGACAGCTTTCAAGGAGAATTCAATACTTGTTTTGGGAGATTTTGCAACATTTCGCGTTAGTTAAACATTCCACAAACTTGTTCTAGTAGGACCTTTGTTCGTTGATATTCAATCACTCTTTAAGTTGTGACATCTACAACTAGACTGATGAGTGATACAGAAGCTTCAAGTGCTAGGCAACTGGTGGAAAGCGCCGAGAACTTTCTTCCAGATGTTAAAGGATTGAAACAAGACGGTAAAATTCAAGCAACTAGAGTTGAATCAACTAATCCACCGCAAGAAGTACATTTAATTGCCACACCAGTTACTTTGTCCCAAGCTTTACCTGATGAAAGTACTGTTGATTCTGATTTTATCAAGAATAATCCAGCTTTGAAGAAAAAAGAACATGTGAGACCATTATTTTCAAGAACAAGTACTACAGATAAGACAACAAAGCAGACTGCAAATAAAACAATGATTGTTGAAACTGAAACTGTTGATGCTTCCACTGCTCCCTCAGTCACTTTGCCAATTGGATCCACTTCAAATATTATCTCAAATGATTTAATGACAAATAATTCAGGTATATCTAGTAACTTGGCATCTTTAAGAACTAGAAAAAGTACACTTTTTGTTGATCAAAATAATCAGAATACTTCCAATAATACCAACTCTATTGCTGAAGATAATGATAACGCTAGTATAAGTGGCTCAATAAGGAATTTCAACAAACGCTTAAATCAAGCTGAAAGTCACTTGAACATATCTAAGGCTGGTGCTACCAAAGCCGATCTATTTGCTGCTAAAATAGCTAATGCAGTTGGCGATGCTTCAGATTCAGATTCAGAGGAGACCTTTGTCTATGAAAGTGCACCAGATGCTTTGAACTCTACAAATACAGTTCCATCAAACAAGACAATTGCCGCCCTTGGCTCTTCAAATCCTTTGGCTCTTAGAAAGCTACCTCAAAGAAATATCAGCATGCCTATCACATCTAGCACTCACACATATTCACCTTCAATTGCATCACAGATTAATCTAGCTAATGATGAGACAAAAGAGCAAAGTCACAATTTTGATACAGAAAACGAATCAGATATAAGTACCAATAATGGGTCTCAAAATCAGTCACATCATTCATCGCAGCCTCAGATTCAGCAGATCCAGCCTAACTCAGTGCAAGATAAGCTTTATATCATGAAATCCAGCTTAGATCCAAATCAAAATAATACCAATTCAACCAACTCAAGATCCAAATTATTCACCAAATATCACGGTGATAACACACCAAGGAAGGCCAGTAATGCTGGGTCATTTGTACCACCTATTCAACCACCTATTCATAAATCTAATCCTCAAAACCAATTACGTACAACTACCTCCAAGCTATTCGATGTCAAAGGAAGCTCATTAAGGAGATATTCTGGGGTGCCAGATGATGTTAATATTGAAGATTATATTGACCAATATGATGAAGAGCATGAGATTGGAGCTAATGATTACAGTGATACATATGATTATGATGATTATGAAGAGGATGATGAATTAACACCTTTGAATGTAAACAATGCCAACAATAACCTGAGAAATAAGATGTCCAAGCACTATTTCAATAGAAGGAGTTTACCAAACTTCAGATCCACTGATTCTGGTGACTTCTCACAAGATTTTTGTTCGAACAAAGACGAAAACTTCTCTAACCAGTCAAAACTAAAAAATAAGAAGTACAAATCAAGATCTCAATATCAACAACATCCCCAGCAACCTTACTCGCCACACAACTTCCATATTACAAAAAAGAACAACAAGCTGCAGACTCTTAAGAATTTCATTTACTTCTTTGTTCTCGTTTTCTTATTATTGACATTTGGTTTTGTTGCTGGATTCTTATTAGCGACAACAAAAGATTTACAAAATGTTCAAATAACATCTGTTGATAATATTGTGGTATCATACGACGAACTAATTTTTGATTTGAACGTAAAAGCTTTTAATCCGGGTTTTGTCTCAATTGAGATCAATGATATTGAGTTAGATATTTTTGCTAAATCCTCATATTTGGCAAAAGCTTCGTTGCCTACTTACGAAGCTAGGTCAAGTAAAGATGTTCAAACTATCTTACTAGGAAGTATCATAAAGTTTGAAACACCGTTGGAGTTTGCCAGTGGATTTTTGAAAAGAAACCATGCAGTGTCAAAAGGAGAAATCAAACTATTACATCCTGGTCAGAATTCGACAGGTACAGGAAACCACGAAGGTGATGATAATCAAGATCAGAACGATAAAATTAAAAACGATTCAGATAAGTGGAAAACTATCATGAAATATCCATTTGATTTGATTATTAGAGGAACTTTCAAGTATGACTTACCATTTTATCATAATGAAAGATCAATTGCTGTCACAAAAACCGTTTCAATCGATCCTGCCGATGGGATTTGAGAGTCAGATAAGTAAAACCATAATAAATCATTTATAGAGTTTAATTTCTAAGCTAATATTGCCTAATTTATATATAATTTTTTTTTTAATTTAATGATAAAATTGATGATAACTTTTGATTACATTTATAATGTCGTAAAAACAAATTCATAAATTTTTCCTGACTAAATATATTCTTAAATTAATTTTATCAACCCTGAACTCTACGTACAATGCATTAACTCAAATCTTCAGTTATGCTTTAGCTCTATCCAATGACATGCCAGTAGCAAGTTTTTTATCATTAACTTTGACAATCAAAGATCTTAAAACACGAGGATCAGCTTTTAGAGTCCTTAGAATTTCTGATTGAACTGATGTACTTGAATCAAATAGCATTAAGAACCTATGACCTTGAAAGTGGCGTTCCTGATCTTTACTGATGATCTTCGGTAAGGCACTTATTCCCAGTGATTTAATCCTTCTGACAACTCCACGATTTTGAACAATAAGTCTTCCGATAGTGGATGCGACTTCTTTAGCTTCAACCGATTTAATAGGATTAGATATACGTGTAGTTGCAACTAATTCATAGAGCATTGTATAGCGTTTTGCGACCAAATAAAAGTTAGGTATTTGTGTTTTGTAATAACTTTTTTTTCCATGAAAGAAATCATTAAAGTATTACCCGGCTCATTAGCTAATCCAATTGTATAGGAAAAGAATTCTAACTATTTGAGCTACAGATATACACATTCAATTTATTAACTTTTATCAACTATAAGGTTTGCTTTGCAAATTCGTTAAAGATTGAAAACTTTCATGAGAATTTCTCCTTGGAACTTATCCCTTTTTGTAACTTATTTTGTTTAACTAATTTGCAGAATCTAAAACAAAGGAGGTAAAAGGAAAAAAATAATCTGGCTCGATTATTGTTTTAACTATCAACGATAGTAAATTTGGTACAAAACTGATAAATAATGGCTGGGTATGTTGATTTTTTGATTGTAGATTGATTACTTTAAGACCGTCTACGAAGCAACATAATAGGGGATCCTCATGTTGCTATATGGGTTAAGTTATAATCTAGTGTTACATCTATTCATATTTATGGCTATTTCACTAGACTATTAAGAAAGGATTTTTGCTTATCTAAGAATAAGCTCGTATCCGCTATGTTTTGGTGATTTTGTGTTCCATCTTCTCGCCTGAGTTCACTAACCTCCAACTGGGAACTGAGATAAAAAGAACCTACTCTTGAATAACACGGACACTGTTCATGATTTGACCAAAGCTTTGTTTTGATGTATCATTTATTGGGATTTGGTGTCTTGGATGTTTTCTAGACAGTTTTCTTTTTGCTTAAATGGTTCGAGATCTTTTTAACTATTTCAGGAAAATCAAAGATCTATACCCAAATATTTCTGTTTGAAGTGAAAGAACCACACCCAAACGATATACATATTTGAAGTTAATAGCATCGTATAAAGGCATCTTAAAGTTTCTTGACGTATAATATGGACTCTGTAAGAATACTATCGATATACAGTAACCCATGAAGGTTTTGACTCAGTTTAACACATCCCGCAGGAGATTTCATGTTCAAGATTTTTTTAAGCTTCATGAAGGAGTTTAATGCTTTCTGTATCAAGGTATAAAACATCAATAAGCCCTTCTTTTATCCAAACATAGGAAATTAACTTTTTCTTTTATTTTCGTAGGCATTGACTCAATAGACATTCAATGGAGTTCCAATAAGGTTTCAATACGCTGGTTTTCTCGTTTCATTATAACCTCCCCTGGCACTTGGTACATAATATCCTCTGTTTTGTCTGTGATATTATTTTGAAAAAAACTATTTTTTGGAAGTTGAAGATCCTATATCGATAGCATATACTGATGCATCCTTTCAACTTCTGAAAAATATTGTTATGTTCTTTAATTGCTTCATTCACCTAAATTAAGGCAGAATTTGAAGGAGCATATCAGAACAATTCTGGTATTTCGAAGTGACTGTCAATAAGACAATCACAACGTTGAAAATAATTTAATGAAGACAGTAAAAATAACATTGGATATATCAAAGGCTTGTTTTGATCTTAAATATATAATTCTTTTGAAAATTCCCAGGAATTATAGATATTAATCAAGGTCGTCAGACTGAAGAAGCTGAATTATTGGTAGAAGCAGGGCTTGAACAAATCCAAGCTGAAAGTTTTTGAATCTCTCGCTTTTGTCCTTCTCTATTGTCACTCATAATAGATTTTACTTCATTATATCTATCATGCTGAATGCTTATATTTCTGAGTTATGCTTTGAATAGAACAGTGCTTTTATTGAGAACTTACTAAACACTTCCTTCGCATAATAGTTAAATTGTAAGTCATTACAGCTTTATGAAGGTTAGTGGAAATATGGAGCATATGCTTACACCTAAAGCTCTAAAATCTGGTGCTACTTTTATTCTTTATTCAGTAAATATTAATGTTTTGAAAAAGACGATTGGGTTCCAGCTCACAGACCTATCTTGGTCGTTCCAATACCTTCCACAAATATTGTCCACAAATAAACTGTATTAATCAAGGGAATATTATGTTATTGTGAATCGTTTTTCGATTGAAGTATGAATCAAGCTCACCTTGGCTGATATAGTGAGATATATAAAAGATCTTGTTATTGTGCTACCTTATTTGAAGATATACATATCAATTAGGAACGATAATGCCAACTTAACATAAAATTGAAACAATCACTGGAGATCCATAATCGACTACAATAATTGGCAGCAGCTTAACAGTCTCTTTACATGATTATTACTTGATGCTTATATGTAGCGACGAAGTTACTTTTTTGCTTCTTGCTAAAAGCTACCACTTTGGAAGCACTCACATAAAAAAAGGGTATTGATCAACCACCATCAACCGGTTGAAGACGACTAGCAGTCGCTTTCATTCGACATTTTTCAAAGGCTTTTATTACTGTGAATTATGAAAACGGTAGATTATTAAGATCACACATTGAGTTAAAAGTGGGCCCGAAACTCATATCTGTGCTCGATTCCTCTTTCTAAAACTGATGGGATTGGGACAGCAATAGTACGGTGACTTTGGAATTAGCGTATATATATATATATATATATCGACCATAATCATTTATATTTTATAACTCATAAAGATACTCTCAGGAAGTTCACTGAAACTATCAGTTTCATGAACTGTCTATTGGAAGCCTCTTTTGAAAACTAGCACGGCAATCTGTAACCTCATATTGATAGCCCACCAAAAAAAATCTACTCAACAACGATCGTTAACATGCCCCCGCCTATGAAGCTTACAGATCATTTTTACCTATAGTTTTGATATGTCGCGCTCTTGAAAGTATCTGAATAACTGCACAGTCAACATTGATTCAAGATATGAATTATTCTCTAGTAATGTAACGATCATCTTTTCTATGTTTGTCATAACAGAAAAGTTTCTTCGAATAAATATTTGTATCTGAAACTATCACAATATTACTGAAGCATATGCCAATATTTTGATTGATTGATATTCTTAGACAGTTTCAAGTTACATTTCATTTCAATTCAATACGTTGGGGATGATTTTAAACATGTAGCATAAATATTATTGCATCACAAGTCAAAATCGTGATTCTACAAGATTTCACATTCTGTAAGTTATAATGCTTTATCTGTGATATCTATAAAGTAACAACCTTCGAACATGATCAATTGTATGTACCAATTCAACGATTTGAAATAAAAAGATTCAATCTGAAATTGATAATTCCTTTAGTTGACAGAAACAAAAAGCTTGTTTGAATGCTTATGCCTCCTATTGTAATCAAGTATTGGCTCAATTTATTTGAAAACTAGACTCAACGTCGGATAATTTGATTGATCTCTTTCTTTATTAACTTGTGTGAAGTATTTCTTTTTTTATTGTAGTTTAAAAAATTATATTTGCTCAAGGTCTCACAATAAAAGTCAATATCTATACTGTGATAGATAGTAGTCACTCCAGCTGCTTGTATGTATAAAGTACCGTTTCCATTATTTTCAAATCAAACTTTGAAGTATCGATATAATACATTATACTGAAGTTGTTGAAGCAGTAAAAGCTCGGTAGCTAATTGATGGAGGAGGAACGCCAGCGTATACAATAAATAGTTTGAGTGGCATACCACAGTTTAAATAATTTCGAGCCCTAGTGATTATCTGTTACTTCTGTTAATCTTTTAAGGATTGAACTATGGAACCAGCTTTTTGCTCTATGATTTCTTCTGTTAGCTCTATTATTGCTAACTATTTACGACTAGAACGTTTGAATATTTACTGGAAAATCTTAACAGTTAACATCATCTCATATGAACTTAGTGCTTGTGTGAAGAAATTCTTCGAAAAATATACAACGATGTTTTTGAAATTGTTGGGTAAAACATAAATGTTCATTTGCTATATTTGAGTTCCTTAACAAAAAAAGTTATATTCATTCATATCGAGTATACAATTAAAAGATTTCTCGTATCACAAAACGTTTCCGAATATCTGCTCCACAAAATATGGTAATTGATTTAGATTTATAGATTACTTAGCACGAGTACCATCTTTTTATTATTTCATAAATTGTTGAATATACAATAAGGTTTTCTTCGTATAGTATATTTAGTCGATACATAAGATATATCGTCATATATAATCAATTGTCAAGGGGTTATTATTAAATATTGTACAAAATTCAGTTCCATCTAAAAGTTTCCCAGAAACTTATCAGGTTAGTGATCAAAACTAAAAATCACAGTAAAATATATCTTCAGTTAGATATTGGTGATATTTTATTTTCAAGTAACTATAGGAGCTGATAATTTATGATTTGTCGCATTCGATGTCTTGAGACATATAAATAATATAGTATTCTATGAAGCTCAAGAAAGAACAATTGTCCGTGAAATATTTTATGCTGACATTGAAGAGCTAACTTTGGATACTAGAACAATTCAAAAGTGTTTTGTATCATCCAGCCTAGGAATCCAAAAATATTCTTAAAATTTTATGAGAGAATATCCTCCAAATCACTTGGAAAAGTGTAAATAAGGGATATTAATGTTATGTTCACCAATTTAGAAAGGATGTTTAGTTTATGTATCATTAACAGAAAAAATTAATACCCACTATGATTTTTTCTATAAAAACTGTAACTTTTGTATAAGCTATCCAAAGCCACGACTATCGCAAATATTATGATTTTAGTTATGTTTCGATGATCTTCTCTATCATCATGAGTAGTTGACCTACCTCATGATATTTATCATGTTGAATGTTTGCTACTTATAGAATACATTAGTTTTTATGATAAAATAATTTTAGTACGATATCTTGGAAAAAGAAACGCCCTTGTAATAAGAACAAACTAATAGCATCGAGAAACAGTAAGGATCCCAAAAAAGTAATGGAATAATCAGCCATAAAGCCCGTCCCATAACAGTAAAACTATGAATGACGTATCAGCTAACAAACGTTCCCAATGTCATAATAAACAACAGTAGGATTAAAATTAACCATGAATATATTATCATTCCTATACAACTTCATTAAATATTTGTATGCTTCAGTGATCTAAAGAGAATCTATTTAGTCAGCTCACCGTACTCTAAGCTCTAGTATAAGTCTGGCCCAAACACAAATAAGATTTAACCGTCATCGAAGTACCAACCTCAAACTAATATTAGCAGACCTTTTTAGTTAACCCATATTTCTTCATAATTTTGAATAATTTTAGGTATACTTCTCACAATAATATACCTAAAATTACTTTCAATACATTGAAGACAAAAAAATAATTTTCCGCCATTTCTTCAATGGTTGGCCCTGATCCTTACCCATTGTAGGAATGCTTTACTATATGAAAGAAAAAAAAAGAAAAATTTCTAGTCCAAATATTATAAGACATATTCAAAATGTTACACTCATCAAACCCATCAGAATTGGCGTGAAGTTATCTTATTATTAAATTTCAGACTTAGCATATTTACTATCTAAGAAAATCTTAATTAATCTGGTTAATCTTATATCGGATCTTTTGATTTAAATTCCAAGATGTTGGGGACTCGATTTGAAGAATGGAAATTGTTCCAGATCGGTTTCAGGTAGTTTAGCTTCATCAATGTATTCTAGTTGTTGTGTTCCCATTTTATTAATGATTTCTTGCTGATGTAATTTATATATAATACTTTAATAACTGAATATTCGGTTCTTTGTAAAAGCTGAGACTGAAGAAATGTGCTTTTTTCTTTTTCATAAGTAAACAAAGGAAATTTATGCACTGGGATGGCTAACGGTGGTTCATTAGAAGATTCGGATTGTTTCTATCAATCTATTACATACAATAGTGGCTGTTAATCAGGCAATTAATATAAAAGAACGCAAAACAATCAAGTAAAGGTTTAAATTTGTCCAACTTTACTACGAATTGGAATCCGGTTGTTGATTCGAAACTCACCGTTGTCCCACGTTATCCGTATGATCTATCTCTCCATATTGACTTTCAATTGTGCATAATTGGAAATATATTCAAGACGTCTTTACTGGTGACCTGATTCCCTACTATTCACAAATAATAAAGTATTTTACGTATATCAAGATTTGATCAACTCCACAAATTCCACCATCCCTTTCCAGTTTTCTCAACAGATTTTCTTTGCTTCTTTTCCTCTTCTAACTGCTTAACCTTCTCTTGTAACTCTTCATATTTCTTTTTGTGTTCTTGATCAAGCTGCCAATTATGATAACCAACTCCCAGGCCAATAATTAAAAACCCATAAAACCAACTTTTTAATAATATCTGAGAGATTGGTATTGATTTTTTCTTTGATCTTGGACCCCATTCTCCCCAATATATATAATATAACGCCTTTTTTTCATTGATATCCAAACTATTCCAGTTCTTGGTTGATTGTGCTTGTAAGTAGTCCAGGACATCCGCCTGGTCTAAATCTTTCATTTTCGCCCATCTAAGATGGAGATTTGAGAGATCTGGCTTAAAATTGAGTGATTGTGTTGACAAATGACGCTTAGAATTGATTAAAATGGCTCTTTTATTAAGCATTTTTATTATTAGTATTTAGTTTGTGAAAAAGTGTTAATCGATGAGTTTGGTTTTTTTTCCCAGTTTCCAAATGCGAAAATGTGATCAGAAAAGACCACGATAGCACTATAACAAGCAAATACAAAAAATTCTGACAAAGCAATGTCTTTTAGTGGTTCAGCAGACTTAATAGTATGTTTTTAGTGATATATGCACATTTAATCCCCTACTAACAGTGATTTTCTCTTCAACAGGAGCAATACGAAGACGCATCAGTCTGGCGCAGTCCAATTAATCAAAACACCACATCTGTGTTTGCTATTTTCCTTTCAATTCTCACTGCCATCATAATTTCGTTGGCTATTGTGAGTAGCAAGACGTCACTAAAGGGCAGTATCAAATACGTTGTTCTTAGTGCAGCTGCTTCAATTACTTTTGGGTGAGTATTAGGTGCTTTTAGTAGGAAAATTCCTTATACAAATAGCTACTAACAAACAAAACAGGTTTGGCAGTGTTTTCTTGTCTAATTATGTTGGTGTTTATGTTTAGAGTATAAAAATTACTAGTATTAGATTTTAAACTAGAGTGTAGTTGCTTTTTCGTATTTAAATTAGAGAATAAATGAATTTCGAAAGTTTGCACTGAGCAAAGAACAAAGAACAAAAAATAAACATTAAGATGTTCAGAATAACACCTAAAATCAATCATATTTCCAAAAGAACTCTCACACAGTTGAAATCACAACCTCAACTATACCTTCATCCACTTTCTTCAAACTCCTACTCACTCTCATTCTCAAAGGACCCCAACAAGTTGGCAATCGGAACAGTAACAACGTCAACGTTATTTGATCCCGATTCTGATCCTCAAATAACTCCCTCTTCTTTCAAAAGAAATCCGAACTTCTTGCCATTACTCAACTCTGTGATCAAGGAAACCATTCATGAGGACTTCACATTCCTAATTGATGCTGCTGAATACAAGGGTGAATATATGCCTATATTTGATCTAAGAAACCCTCCAAATTATCAAAGAGTTCCTGAAGTGGAAGATACATTTGGATTTGTTGCTGTTGACTCAAAAGGTCATGGTGAAATCGTCAAAGGCTCTTTTGAAGATAATAATATGTATAGAGAAGTTAGTAGTAAAGGTCCCTTGAAGCTAAGTGATTATTTACATGAAAAGTTGTTGAAGAAATTAAAGGAGGATTAGACATTCGAGTTGAAGACCCGAATATTTAATAGTGCTGGTTTGAATTCATTATAATTATTGATTTAATTCATTATACTTATTTATTTATTGATTTATTTATTGATTTATATAAGAAAAATATTATATATCTAAAATTTGACTTTTGGTAAATTGTTATATTTGTTGAAATGTAAATTGACAATATAAGCGTGCTCTTCACCAGAAATTAAAAATAGTAAAATATTCGCTACTCACTCTTGAATGTGAAGAGAGAAGTATCTACAATACTGGATTATGGTAGAACTTGTGTCATTAAAAAGGCCAATGAGTAAACAGTTGGTATTTTCGCAGTCTGATAAACAATCGCCAGAAAGATCCACTAATTTTTCTATGATCTGATAATTCATATCAATCAATTCACGAAGATTCTTTTCTAAATTCTAGAAGTAAAGAACATGCTCTCGACATATACAATTCAATTGAAATCAAATGGATTATTAATGGATAAAAATAAGCTGTATCTAAACCTTAAAATAACCACTGAGATAAATTTAAGGCGGTTGTCAAACAACTGTACATCTAACAACCCATTTTTGTTTATGAGTTATGAATTATGGCTTATTTATTTATTAATCATTCACTAATTGTCTCTTCAATTTGAAAGCAAGATTCAGTCACCGAATTCCGGTTGGTTTTCCGGTCCACGCACTCCAAAAGCTATTCGCCATATAAAATTAACAATACAATTAATAATAAATACTTCCTTCATTTCGAATCATCTAATATAAACCAACACGTTTTGATCAAGAAATCATTACAATGGTTGAACTTGGTATGCATTTCAATAATGACATTGCTCATATGCCTACTAACACTCCCTGCACAGAGGAAAGATCAGAGGACATGTGTCCAATCTGTAAAACAGATCGTTATTTAAGCCCCGATATGAAATTCCTAGTCAATGCTGAGTGTTACCACAAGATGTGTGAATCTTGTGTCGATAGAATCTTTTCGTTGGGTCCTGCTCCTTGTCCTTATCCTGGATGTGGTAAGACGCTGAGAAAGAACAAGTTTAAAATTCAAGTATTTGATGATATTACGGTGGAAAGGGAAATTGATGTACGTAAAAGAGTTCAGAACATTTTCAATAAAACTATAGAAGATTTTGATGGAAATTTGGATAGATTTAATACGTATTTGGAAGAAGTTGAGACTATAATTTTCAACTTGGTCAATAGTGTTGATGTTGATGATACCGAGAGAAAGATTGAACAATACAAACAAACCAACAATAATAAGATATTAGAAAATAATGCAAGTAGAGAGAAAGAATATGAAGAATTCAAAAAACGAGAAGAACTTGAGAAAGAATTAAGATTAAAGAAGATCCTACTGGAAAAACAGATAGAACAAGAAGATAAAGAATTAAATGAACAGGATAAGAAAGAATTATTAAACAAGCTAGCTTCAGATGCAGATGCAACCCAAGTGATGAACCAATACAATAAATCTGTTTTGAAGAGATCATCAGCAAGAAGAACGAAGCTGGACGAAATAATGCAAGCTTTAAATGCCAAAAAAAACCCTCAGCCTCAACAAATTTCGGCATCAGATATACCATTCACACCATTTGACGGTGATAGAGTCATAGAGAAACAGTTTGATATTAATGAATCGTATTACGATCCATTCATAGATGAATTGAAAGTTAAAAAAGATTATATTGCAGCTGGGTTCAGACCTGAACTCGTTTATGAAAGAGTTTTAAGCGAGGCGTTTACTGGATTGGGGTGCATAATAGCAAACGAAAAAGCCCAAACCATTTGATTGCTATTGGTCTTATAATTATTGTGCATTCTTTGTTTAACGAGTTTATGAATTTATTTCTTTGGGTTTTATATTGTAGTTTTTCTCATTCGGCGCAAGATTTTTATGATTTTCCTTCCTCACTTATCAATAAAAAAACTCGGAGAAACAAATCCATCAGCAGAGTAACAAGTAATAGCACCGCACTGTTTTAACAAGTGGAGCTCACTACATTCATTCATATAATCCGATTCTTACCATCACTACATTTCCTTAGATTAACCAGGTATTTATAATGTGCAGACCTTCTCAATGCCCAACTTGCAGTATGTTCCAAAACTCATCGTTATACAAGACTAAGCAATTAACATACTTAACAAAAAGACAAAACCTCATGGATAGGATGTGGATTACATATTCCACAGGCAATGTCTTTAATTGATAAACAAGACTGGTAAGTATTGAATACCCTTTTCCTTATCAATTATCTTTATAATAGTAGAATAACTAATTTTAAGAAGGTGTTCATGTTCTCATTTGAATGGCGCAAAAAGCGAATATCCTCCAAAAGCAGGTACTGGATTGAGCTCAAATTCAATTATAAGCATATCATACGATAGCTAAGCATAATAAACAATAAAAAAATTAAAAATTCTTTATAATATATAAAAATATATTAAAAAAAATATTAAAAATATGATAACCGCGAGGTTCGAACTCGCGCCTCCGAAGAGACCAGGACCTTAACCTGGCGCCTTAGACCACTCGGCCAGGTTACCACATTTAATCCATTATTAAGATGAAACTAAATTTGAATAAAAATGTAACTTGCTGATTTTTATCATTGAGTTTTACTTGATTATTATGATATTTGATGATTATATTAGTGCCAACAAACATTTGATTTCATAATACGAAACTCCCAAATTAATAAAAAATCATTACATTAGCTGGAAACTAAAAAAAATTGTGTTAATCAACCTATTATTTGAGATTTATTTTTTCGGTTTTCTACAGAAAGAATTACTAATAAATACTATAGATGCAATATTTATAATTGCTAGGAGGATTTGTTTTGATATAATTGTTTTTTTCGGAATCGTCACATATGTGCTATAAAAGAACTTTAATAAGATTTTCCTAAATCATGCAGTCAACTTTTGTTCTTTTATTCTTTCATTAATCTAAAGAAGAGTGTTTACACAAAACTACTTGAGAATTATGTTTCGTTCAGGATCCACATTATTCCCATACCTGATTAAATCATTTATTTAGTCTGTTTGATTCTTTGTGATATACCTGATAACTTTTAAAGCGAATGCTTTTTCTTGAATTAATTCTATATAATTGTGCAATTCCTTGGGACTTCAAGTCTGGCTTTTAACTATGATCTCAGAACTTTGTACTTCAGTTCCTTCTCCTAACAGCTCAAGATTTTTGAAAACACACTGACGATACAGTTTGAGTATAATTATAAGTGGACTTCAATTTCTACTAATGAACTTCAGAAGTACACATAATTTTTCCACTTATTTTATAGTTATTAGGCAGTATCAGTATTAGTATAAATGAAAATCCGGGTAAATCCATCAAAGAAAAAATCAATAAACAAAAACCAAAACAAACAAGAAATTAACTAAAATCAGTTCACTTTGATTGTTTTTATCGGCTGACTTAAGAATTTTATCAGCAATGTCAAGTAAGTACCACTTAAATATTTCTTTTCTTTTAAGATATCTACTAACAAATTTTTTCTCCAGCTAATTCAAATTCATTGTTTGGTAAAACTTCAGCTTCTGGTGCTGGTTCTTTGTTTGGTGCTACTCCAAGTAAAAATGATAAGCCTGCGTTCAACTTTGGTGCAGCTGGAAATAAATCTTCATTTGGGTCTGCTCCTGCTCCTTCATCTGTCTCCTTCAACTTTGGTGCCTCTTCATCAGCAACTACCAACAAACCAAGCTTCTCATTTGGAACAAGTAAACCTGCTGAAACCACATCTTCAACAGCTGCCTTAGGCGGAAGCCAGCCCTCTACATCAAACACATTCTCTTTTGGTAACACTGATGTTAAAAAAGATTCATCTCCTTTTTCGTTTGGCACTGCTGCAAAACCAGCTGAAAGTAAACCTGCTACTGGAGGCTTATTTGGTAGTGCTTCTACTACCTCTACAAATGCACCATTTGGAAGTGCTACTGCTTCCACTGGAACTAATCTAGGACCTGGCTCTTCTTCAACACCAGCACAACCATTTTCATTTGGCTCATCTGCCTCTGAACTAAAGAAGGATGAAACCAAAACTCCAGCATTCGCATTAGGAGGAGCAGGAACTTCAGCAACAGCTAACCCGTCGTCGTCTTTCTCTTTTGGTAACACTGCAAAAACCGATACCACAACTGCTCCAAAATCCTCATTATTTGGTGGTGCTACTACCTCGGTTTCTAAACCAGCAGGTGGGTTATTTGGTGCTTCAAATACAGATGCTGCCAAACCAGCTACTAGCCTATTTGGTAGCAGTAGCGCTACTACCACGGCATCAGCTGATACAGGGTTATCTTTTGGCTCTAATACAAAGAAAG